>VXBC01008939.1:48542-88818 GCA_013399945.1 Ploceus nigricollis | reverse complement strand
CCATGGCAGGGGTGGGATGGGATGGGCTTCAAGGTCCTTTCAACCCAAACTGTTCTGTAGTTCTCTGATTCTACGTTTTCTTTTTTCCATGTCTTATTTTCTAACCCAGGCCATAAAAAAACCCCAAAAAACCCCCAAAGAACCAACCCCTGAATGTGGGGCAAGATCATGTTTTTACAAGCAGATTCCCCAAGATGATTTATACTGCAGGTGTGCAGTCTGGGATAAGGAGGGGAGAAAAACCTGCTTTCCCCTTCCCNAAATCCATGATTTTGGTTAGAGCTGGCACGCAGACAGGGCTGGCTGGCAGTGCCCTGCAGGCAGCTGGAGAGCTGGGGAGGAGGAGCAGGGGCAGCCAGGGCTGGACCTGCCGGAGCTCGGAGGAGCCTTTGCGGGTCACACCTTTCCCCTGTCCCTGTGCTCCTGTCCCCAGCCCTGGCTGCTCTCCTGCTCCGGGGGATTCTCCGGGAAGGTGCTCCCGGGCCGGGGCAGGTGCAGGGGAGGCAGCTGGGCCCGGGCTGCCGTCGGGGGTCCCCGTGAGCTCGGCTAAGCCCCTGACACGAGCTGTGAAAAGGCAGACCCGCAACCACGATAACCCACGGCTTTTCTCAGCCATGACACTCGCAGTCATTTGCATCTAAACAGGGGTGTGTGGGATCAGGGGCCGGCTTGATATAAACTCAGCAGCTTAAAGGGAGGGGGAGGGAAAGGAGAGAGGGAGAGAGAAAAATAAGCTTATACCGATGAGAAAGAGCTAAGCTTCCTCCCCTACTGTGAGGCAGGGCGAGCGATACCATCGCAGCGCCGCAGTCGTTTCAAATCGCTGCCGCATTCACACGCCCTTTAGCCATTCTGGGGGGCTGGGGAGCGCCATCAATAGGGATTTCCCAGCCGGGCTGGCGGGATTGGAGGGTGACGGCAGGACAGGGGAACATTGCCCCGTTGCTACGAGGTGCTCCTGGGGAATGCCAGTGCTCTGTGCCGTGGGTACGCTGGCCGGCGGAAACATTCCGCATTATGCTGGTAATACAGTGTGACACCGCGGGAACAATGGCAAATTGAGTGTCCCAGCAGGTAACGGGCCTGGCTGGGAGACAGTCGCAGTGGTGCACTGTCAAGGCGGCTCTAATCCTCCCTCGCCAGCCCCTCCCCTGGTTCTGGGAACGCTGCTCCCGCATTTCATCTCTGGGAAATTCTCCCAGCTCCTCGCCCAGACCCAGGCGAGAATTTCAAGGCGAGCGGTTTGATCAGGCAGGGCTCGCTCCCCCCTGCGCCGGCAGCGTGCGGGGGGACACGGGGACACGGGGGACACGNTCGGTCCCAGCCCAGCCCGCAGTGGTCCTGCTCCCCGTGCCCGAAAGCGGAGCCACATCGGTCCCGAGAGCGACTCGTGTCCTCCCCCTGTCCCCGGGCTGTCCCGGGCTAGGGCCAGGAGGGCTCGCTGGCTCCTCTGATCTGATCTGCTTTGGATCACGGGCCACCCAAAGAGGCTTTGTGAGGCTGAAACACCTCACCGGGAGCAGGGACCTTCCAGCGGTGCCCACAGCCCCCAGTGGTCCCAGCATGAGCAGCTGGTGAAAGATCCCCGAGGAAAACCTTGCTGGGTAGAGGCTGGATCCCTGCTGGCACACGGGAGATGGGAAGGGCAAGGAGGGAAGAGTTGGAGCTGAAAGGAGATGAAAACCTCAGCGGGGTGCTGCCGGCACAGGCAGGACAGAGCAGCCCTGCTCGGAGATCCCATTTGGGAGGTCCCCGGGCAGGGCTGCTCATTCCCACAGCTGGCACCCACCCACAGCACCTCCCCTGAGAGCCTGCTCTGCTGGCATCAGCTCGGCTTGGCAAACCTGGCTTTTGGGAGCCAGAGCCACTTGTGCAGAGAGGCTGAGGCTGGGGAGAGGGGCCTGCTGTCCCCTCAGGCAGGAGCAGGGCAGGGATGCAGGGCACAGCTGAGAGATGGCTCCTTCATGGCTGCTGCTCTGGAAGGAGGGGACTGGCTCCAAGGTGGTTTCCTCAGCAGAAATTTCTGATTCATCCCACATCTGCTGCTGACTGTCCCCATGATCCGATCACACCAGACCCACGAGGCAGAGGCACCACAGCCCCTGAGCTGCACCCTCCAGCCCCTCCCAGCCTCCTGCACACTGGCACAAGGTTGGATTGACTCCAACATCTGCTCTGGATTTAGAGACCTGAAGTCTCCATCTTCACAGATGGGCCAAAGCAGCCCAGTGTCACTGCCCAGGGAGCTGCACCTCCACAGAGCTCTGAGCCAAAGGTGTCCCCAGGGAGAAAGTTGGTTCTGAGATACTGACTGTGCTTGGGAGAGCCTGGGTCAGTGCAGCCACTGAGGCCAAGGGTCAAACCTCTGTTCTCCCACAGTGTGTCCTGCATCATCCAAAACCTTTTCCCAGGTCAAGGAGCTCCTCCATCTGTAACCCCTGGCATGGAGCCCTTCTCTGGCTTCCCAGACCAGGAATTACTCCAGTAACTCTCTCCTGAGGTCCCTCAAGCCCTCTCCAGTGCCTTGTTCACCCCTGAGCACCCCTGCTGGATCAGATCCTGGACCCTGTGTTTGGGAAACGCTGCACATGTGACCCCCAGAGCTGGAGTCACAGCCCTGCCCCACCTCCTCCTGCCCAAGGGCAACGCTGGCATCTCCCACTCGAGGAAACCTTCATTAACAAATTAACAAAATAACTTACTGCTTTTCAATGAGGTTTAGGTGCTGCTGGGAGAGGTTGGGAAGGAGAACGCCAGTGTTGCACTGAGCAGTGACCCCCGGGCTCTGTGTCTCTGCAGCCACACGAGAATCTGCCTTCGTCCACGCCATCGCCTCGGCCGGGGTGGCCTTCGCTGTCACCCGCTCCTGCGCCGAGGGCACCTCCACCATCTGTGGCTGTGACTCCCACCACAAGGGACCCCCAGGGGACGGCTGGAAGTGGGGGGGGTGCAGCGAGGACGCCGACTTCGGCGTGCTGGTGTCCCGGGAGTTCGCGGACGCGCGGGAGAACCGGCCGGACGCGCGCTCGGCCATGAACAGGCACAACAACGAGGCCGGCCGGACGGTGAGTGTCCACTGGGGACAGGCTGGGTGTCCAGTGGGGACAGGCTGAGTGTCCAGTCCTGGATGGCCAGCCCAGGGCGGCTCCTCCTGATGGAGTGGGACCACAGGAATTCCCAGGCAGCGATTTTCTAGGATTATTTTTCAGGGCACGGCATTTCCTCTCCCTCCAAACAGACATGGAGGGTTAAGAGCTAAAATATTCCTTGACTCCAGTGCAAACAGAATCCCAGAAAGGTTTGGGTTGATGGGACCTTAAAGCCCATCTCATTCCACACCCCTGCCATGGGCAGGGACACTTTCCACTGTCCCAGGTTGCTCCAAGCCCTGTCCAACCTTGGGCCCTGCTGGGGTGGGGCAGCCACAGCTTCCCTGGACATCCTGAGCACCTTCCAAGGCTGTGCATAGAAACCCAACCCCAGGTCAGCACTGGATGAAGAGGATTTTCCTCCCAGGGCCTCCTTCCTGCATGTTCCCTGTTATAACATTATCCCACCCAATGATTCCTTGGAATAGATGATAGTCACAGCCCCATCCAACTGGAATATTCCATTCCATTCCATTCCATTCCATTCCATTCCATTCCATTCCATTCCATTCCATTCCATTCCATTCCATTCCATTCCTGCAGTCAGCAGGTACCTGGGCCTCTGCCTGCCCTGGCTCATTTGCAAACCCAGTGGAACCTTTCCAACAGTGCTTGAAGCTGACATTGATATGGGTTTTCCATACCACAGCAGGTAGAGGTGGAAGGAGAGAAGTCTGACAGCTCTCAGTACAAAAATCCCCCACCAAACTCCAGTAATTTTGTTCAAAATCAGTGATTATTTTGCTCTGCACAAAGGGGATTTTGGTGAAGAGTCCTGTCTGTAGGTTCCCAATTTCACACACTGTTTAGTACACACTGTTGGACTGGGGACATAAAGGAAGGGTCATTAGCAAGGAGAGGACAGGGATCAGTCTTTATCCACAGGGCTCAGAAACATCTCCAGCCCTCAGCTTCTCTGGCCTCTGACTGTCCACACACACAGGACAGGAAGGACCCCCACAAAAGGATCAGACATTTGGATTAGTTTAGACTGGATTAGAATAGATTGGATTGGATTGGATTGGATTGGATTGGATTGGATTAGATGGGGTGGATGATTGTTGCTGCAGGCCCCCAGCCAGGTAATAATTAGCATTAACTCTGTGGTTCAGAAGGCTGATCAATTGCTTTATTATATCATCTTATGGTATATTTTATTATACTTATATTACACCATAATACACTAACAGGAGCTCTAATTAAAGTAGCTAACTAGAAAACCTGTGACTCTCTCCTGAGAGTCCCAGCACAGCTGTGGATCCAATTGGTCAATGAATCCAAACACCATCACCAGAATCCAACCCAGCAATCACCTTGGGTGAACAATCTCCAAACACATTCCACATGGGCACAGCAATGAGCAGCAGCTGAGATAAGAATTGTTTTGATTCTCTTCTCTGCTTCTCTCTCAGGAAAAATCCTGAGAAAGTCTGTGTCTGCTCTCTGTGGCCAGAGAGCTGCTGCTACAGATGATCAGAGCAGCTGCCCACCTCAGCTGTGCTTTTGTAGTGTGGCATCTCTGGAGATCTTTAAAGCCCCCCAGCATCTCCAACCAGCCTGTGCTTACAGAATCATAGAACCAGAGAATATCCTGGGCTGGACAGGACCCACAGGATCAGCCAGTGCAGCTCCTGCCCTGCACAGACCCCCCAACAACCCCACCCTGGGCATCCCTGGGAGCAGTGTTCAAACTCTCCTGGAGCTCTGGCAGCCTCGGGGCTGGGACCATTCCCTGGGGAGCCTGGGCAGTGCCAGCACCTCTAGGGGAAAAACCTTTCCCTGAGATCCAACCTAATCCTCCCCTGGCCCAGCTCCAGCTGTTGCCTTGGGTGCTGTCACTGGTCACAAGAGTGAAGAGATTGACACCATCCACTGCTCCTCTCGAGGGTGCTGAGGACCACAATGAGGTCCAACCTCAGTCTCCTCTCCTCCAGCAGAACAAACCAAGTGCCCTGATAAGGCCCTTCCAGACCCTTCCCCATCCTTGTGCCCTCCTTTGGATGCTGTCTAGGAGCTTTAATGCCTTTTTTATGTTCTGGGGCCCAAAACTGCCCCCAGAACTCAAGGTGAGGCTTCCCAGACCGAGCTTAGATCAGACATTTAAACCCAGGTGGCACAGGCAGGTGATGGAGAGCAAACCCCGTGTTCCCCCCACTGCTGCTGATTTTTCCTTTCCTGGACAGACCATCCTGGACCACATGCACCTNCCCAGCCCAGCCCAGCTCCCTCTTTCCTGCTCCCAGGTGATGCTGGAGAACCAAACCTGTCTGAGTGCACCAACAGAGCCCACGGGGCCATCGGGGACTACCTGAAGGATAAATACGACAGCGCCTCGGAGATGGTGGTGGAGAAGCACCGCGAGTCCCGGGGCTGGGTAGAAACTCTCAGGGCCAAGTACGCGCTTTTCAAGCCGCCGACGGAGCGGGACCTGGTCTACTACGAGAACTCTCCCAATTTCTGCGAGCCCAACCCGGAGACGGGCTCCTTTGGGACGAGGGACAGAACGTGCAACGTCACCTCCCACGGCATCGACGGCTGCGACCTCCTGTGCTGCGGGCGGGGCCACAACACCCGGACTGAGAAGCGCAAGGAGAAGTGTCACTGCATCTTCCACTGGTGCTGCTACGTCAGCTGCCAGGAGTGCACGCGGGTCTACGACGTCCACACCTGCAAGTAAGCACGGNGTCCAGCCCCTGCAGGCACCAACACGGGGGCTCAGGTGGAAATGGATTTTTCACAGTGGAAGCTCCCTCAGCTGCTGCTGCCCTGGTCTCAGCAGATGCAGTGGGGAGAGGAAGGAGNGAGGCTTCCCAGACCGAGCTTAGATCAGACATTTAAACCCAGGTGGCACAGGCAGGTGATGGAGAGCAAACCCCGTGTTCCCCCCACTGCTGCTGATTTTTCCTTTCCTGGACAGACCATCCTGGACCACATGCACCTCAAGTGCAAGTGCCACGGGCTCTCGGGCAGCTGCGAGGTCAAGACCTGCTGGTGGGCCCAGCCCGATTTCCGGGCCATCGGGGACTACCTGAAGGATAAATACGACAGCGCCTCGGAGATGGTGGTGGAGAAGCACCGCGAGTCCCGGGGCTGGGTAGAAACTCTCAGGGCCAAGTACGCGGTTTTCAAGCCGCCGACGGAGCGGGACCTGGTCTACTACGAGAACTCCCCCAACTTCTGCGAGCCCAACCCGGAGACGGGCTCCTTTGGGACGAGGGACAGAACGTGCAACGTCACCTCCCACGGCATCGACGGCTGCGACCTCCTGTGCTGCGGGCGGGGCCACAACACCCGGACTGAGAAGCGCAAGGAGAAGTGTCACTGCATCTTCCACTGGTGCTGCTACGTCAGCTGCCAGGAGTGCACGCGGGTCTACGACGTCCACACCTGCAAGTAAGCACGGGTGGGTCTCCACTGGTGGAGGTGGCTCCAGAGCAGGGCCGAGGGGTCTGTCAGCCCCGTGGTCAGCCCCACACGTGGCCTCACACTGCAGAGGATGGCACAAAACTCCTGGTGGCCCCGGCCAGGGCACACATCCACACCCAGGGCATGGAGGAGGCTCTGGGCACCTCACCCAGGTGAGGCGTGACTGCTGNTCCCCGCTGCCCACTCGGTTCCCCACAGCCCCACATCTCCCACGGAGGACTTCAGGAAGGCAGAGCCCAGAGGTGACCCTCTGGCACCTGGCCCAGGACAAGAGCAGGGCAAAGGGCACTGCTGCCACCTCCTAAGGGGACAGCATCGTCCCAGCCACCTCCTCACCGTGCAGCTGCCCGGGAGAGGATTTTAAGGATCAGGGCAGTGCCTATTGACTGAGCATTCCCTAACAAGACTTTACATCCCAGAGGGAGCTCAGGGATCTCTCTGGGGACAGGTTACCTGCCAGGTGAGCTGCTGCACCAGCTCTGAGCATGAGAGACTCCGGGGAGAGAGGAAATCTCTGTCCCAGCCCCCTTGTCAGCCTTCCCTCCTCAGTTGTGGTCCCACAGCACAATGCTGGGCAGAGCCTTCCCCTGCCAGGGGATTTACTGAGCTGTCAGCAATCACCCAGGAAGTCCCCTCAAACACAGAGGCTCTGTGCCCTGAGCAGGGATTTGGGTCCCCCCAATCCCACAGCCCTTCCCATGCAGCAGAACCAGTGTTTGCCCCCCCCGCTCCCCTGTCCCTGAGCACATCCCCTCTCCCTGGGTTCACCTTCTCCAGGAGTACTGACCCGTGAAATTAAAAAATAAATACTCCCTCTGTCCTGGTGGGCTCCAGGAGCAACAGCCAGGCTCAAGCACACCCCAGCCAGTGAATTCCAGGCAGTGGTGGCCACTCGGGCTGGGGCTGCTGCTCCACTCCCTCTTTTCCTGGGAATGAGCAGCCCCTGGAGCTGCACAGAGCAATAAAGGGGAGAGGGCAGGGAGCAGGGGGGGCCCTCAGGCAGAGCAGAGCCCCAGGTCCCTCCCATGCAGAGTCAGGACGAGCTCCAGACCCCCTCCAGAGGAGCCTTTGCTCCAAATTTGAAATTGAATTTGAGAATTCAAATCCCAGAGAGCTCCAGAAGCCTCCCCAGCCGAGCCACGCCGTCCTCTGATATGCATCTATTTAAAGTATATATTAAATCCATGTCTGGAAAGACTCCCAGTACCCGACTTTAAACAAAATCCCTTCTTTGTTTGTTTGTTTTTTAATCAAGAAAAGGTATTTAATATTAAATAGAACATTTATTGCCTTGTAATTATTTTACTGTAGCCAGGTATTCTAGCACTGAATGGAAGATCTTTTTCCATCAATCTGCTGTATCCAAAGTTTTGTATAAAGTTGTAGAGGTCGATTTTTTTTTATTTTATATTCAGAAAATTTCTCTTTTTATAAGCATTATTTATTATACAATGTATATACTTGAGTTAACTAAGATTATATATTATATAAATATATATATTTGGAGAAAAATATATTTCAACTTCCATTTTTTTGTGGTACATCATTAAAGAAAAGGTAAAAATTCAAAAATATGCACTTGCCAGCTTGTGTGGTTTGGCTCTGAGGGTCCTGCTGAACAGCTACAGAGCAGTCATGGCCCAGCTGCTCATGGACAGGGACAACCATGGAATCATGGAATCCCAGAATGGTTTGGGCTGGAAGGGACCTTAAGGGTCACATAGTTCCAACTCCCTGGCATGGGCAGGGGTATCTGTTACAGGAATCAAGACAATGATGGCAAAAAGAAGAGATTTCACAGCTCAGTGCTGAGATTTTGATTCAGGGAGTGCCAGGGCACAGTGTGCACAACTGAGATTCAGCACAGAATCATGGAACTCTTGGGGCTGGAAAAGACTTTAAGGTCATTGAGTCCAATCATTCCCTCCACTGGCCCATGTCCCCAAGTGCCACACCCACACAATCCCTGCAGGGATGGGGACTCCACCCCTGCCCTGGGCAGCTGTGCCAGGGCTGGACAATTTTCCATGAATAAATCTCCCTAATATCCCATCTAAACCTGCCCTGGCCCATCCTGAGGCTGTTCCCTCTCCTCCTGTCCCTCCCCCTCCCCTCCTGGCAGGAGCTGTGCAGAGCCAGGAGATCAAATCAAGCAATGGATCAAAGCAGGCTCCAGACTTTGCACACTCCCCACATGTACTCACAGGCTGCCTCTGAATCACCTTCCAGTGCTTTGGTCCACATTTTCTCATATAAAAACCTTTTCTCCTGTCCATGAATAATTCTGTGGGTGTTTCTGCAGCATCCCCCTCTCATCAGCAATGCTTTTAAGTGCACACACTTTTCCACTGCATTGGCCTCAGATGTACCTGTCTGAAGGGCAAAATAAACACAGAATCACTCATATTCTTGCCCTGATCTCCAGATTACACACAAAGCCATCCCATGATCCACGTGCATGATGGCCAGGGTGTCTCTGCTGGTGCCACCACCACTGACATGTCCTCAGAAGCTGGCCCATGGAGGGTTCTGCACTTCACAGCTCTGGGGGTGAAGCTCTCCCTGTCTGCCCACCTGCCCCAAACCTTCCTCCACCCCACCCCGTGCCCCCAAAACCCATCCCAGCACCTTCAAATCTGCCTCTGGTCAACAACTCCTGAAGGGACACATTTCTGGAAAGTTCAAAATGAAACAGGGTAAGGAAGGGGGTGAAGAATTCAGCCCTTACATTGAAAGCAATATTGTGTATTTATTATTCATTGAAAGCCTCTCTGCCAGGAGGAGCCATAGAGAACACACAGGTGGTGGGAAGGTGCTGCCCTTCCCTTGTGCCACCTGCAGGGAACATCTCAGATGGAGATCTTGGAATAGAGGTTGGAGAGGGTCAGGTGTCACACCCAGCTGGTTTTCCAGCCTTCCCCAGGTGTGGGATACCCCCACCCCACACACACACACACACACATGGGGCCTCCTCAGCCCTGCAGAGCCCACACAGCTCCAGAATGGGCTGGACCAGAGTGCTCTCACTAACTTCTGTCAGAGTGAGAGTGGCCAGCTGCTCAGGCTGGGCTAAATTCAGTCCATCCACACTCAGGCACACTCTGAGCACCCCTGTGGCAGCAGCAGCCCAGGAGCAGCTCTGCTCCTCACACACACCAGCACCAGACACAGATGGCACCCAGGTCATCACAAGGAGTTGTGCTTTTTATTGAATCCATTGAGTGTGCAATTAAACCAGATATTTATTTATTCATCAGTATAGTTCTGGACACAGACACGATAAGGTTTACATCATTTGCTCTGAAATATAAGTTACTGTGTGCTGCTGCCACTTGGACTGGCAGAGGGAAGGGAGGAACAAATAAATTCACAAGATCATACACAAAATGAGAGGGAACCACCACTGGGACTCACAAGAGCATCACAACACAACAGCACTGCCAGAGGAGCAGAGTGGAGTGGCTGGAACACTCCAACTGCTGTGAGCACACTGAGGACAACAGTACCTCCAGCTGGGCCTGGAAGGACGTGGGGCACCCTCCTTCCCTGGGAACACCCCCCTGGACACCACTGCCAGCCCTAACAGTGGGCCTGGTCGAGTTTAGGAAGCTACACTGACTAACATCTGCTAAATGGCTTTGATTTCATGCCCCACCACACTGAGGTATGTTCCAGGAACCTTCTGGAAGGAGTGGAGCCCAGGGGAGCAGCCTCAGCATCTCCCTGAGGCCACAGGAGCATGGGAAGGAGCGTGGAGCAAGGTTTGATACATTCCTTTATTTCAGTGCAAAAACATGGCAATACACATCTCGTGCACCTGCAGAGCTTGGCTTCCTCTCTGTCTCTAAGGAGGAATTTCAACCTTTGGTAACATGGCAGGAAAAAGGGATAAAATGAGGCTGGAGGATACCAAAGCTGCCAACTATAGGAACTCAGGAAGAGCTGGAGGCTGGAACCAGCATTGCTAAAACTGTTGTTGAATTAACAACAAGATTCGATGCCTTAAATACTGGATTTGGAAATTTCCTCTACTCTGATCAACACTTCCCTGCCCTCTTCCAGTCCCCAGTGCCACCAGCAGTGTCCCCAAAGTACCTGGATATAAATAAAGTGGGTGCAGCATCCAGGCACTCCTGGAGCTGGACTCCTGTGGGCTCTGTCTCTGAGGTGTGGGTCTGGCTCAGAGAGCAGTGAGGGCTGGGGTGACACCACAAAAAGCCTTCACCTGACCAGGATCAGACAGAGCAGTGCTTCAGCATCCCCTCCACCAGACTGGCAGGTTTATTGGAAGCCAGAATCTCTTTCCTACTGCAGGAATGCTGGACACAAGTGAGGGTCAGCCCCAAACCTCACAGGACATTCCCCCTGCTCACCCCAAAACACACAGAGACAGGAGCACAGTGTTCCAGGAGACACTTCCACATGACATCAGAATATGAAAGACAAAGAATAAAGGTACTGTATTGCACTACACATGCAGGTTCCACATGGGGAGCATTTCACTGTGTCCAGTGTGTTGAGCACAGAAGAGTAAAGA
Organism: Ploceus nigricollis; assembly: GCA_013399945.1. NCBI lineage: Eukaryota > Metazoa > Chordata > Aves > Passeriformes > Ploceidae > Ploceus > Ploceus nigricollis. The sequence continues at coordinate 77,706 of VXBC01008939.1, read as the reverse complement.
TCCCAGTGTTTGTTCTCCAGGTTGGTCACTTTTCCAGCTGTTGATCTTGCACTTGGTCCACCTTCAGTCTAGGGTAGGGACTCTTGCAAAAGAAGCCAAATCCATCAGGAAAGCATCATGCACATGTATAAAGCATCAAGCACACACTGGAACCCACTCACATGTAGCCAGGATAGATAGTGGTGTGAGTTTCCCCAGCACAGGTACTGCCCTACATGTATTAGAAAGTCATTCTCTAGGAGATGCCACTGTCCCACTGGGCTCAACTACTCCCTGTGGCACCTATGGGGAAAGAGTAGGACATCCTTCTCTCAGACAGGAGACACGAGAAACCAAAATTCCAGATTTCAGATAAACAGCTGGATTTTAACTCAAGCAGAATCTCTTTTGATTTACTTTAGTTAAAGAAAGGTAAATTTTGGCCCAGTATCTTATGGACACTTTAAAAGTCAAGGGTAAATTCAGAAAAGCAAAGAATTCAGGCATGCAGGTTCCCAAACCTTCAGGACCTCCCCCCTCCCAAACTGCTCTAAGAACTGATCTGATACAGCTCTGACAACACAGAGGGGCCAACAATGAGAGCAGACCCACCCCACTGCAGGCTCCCCTCAGAGCAGCTCATTTCTGAGCAGAAAAGGGAATTTAAACACTGCATTAAAATAAAAGTACTTACGTTCCTTCTTCTCTCAGAAGAGCCAAGAACTTCTTCACCCGATACTCAGGATCCATCTAAACACCAAAGCAAACAGATCCCATTAGTGCCAGAAAATCCTTCAAGCAGCCAAAAAGGAGAGCACAGAATCATGGAATGTCCTCAGGACCCACAAGGATCATGGAGTCCAACCCCTGGCCCTGCCCAGACACCCCAACAACCCCCCCCTGGGCATCCCTGAGAGCTCCTGGAGCTCTGGCAGCCTCGGGGCTGGGACCATTCCCCAGGGAGCCTGGGCAGTGCCAGCACCCTCTGGGGGAAGAACCTTTCCCTGAGATCCCACCAAACCTTCCCTGGCACAGCTCCAGCCCTTCCCTGGGTCCTGTCACTGGTCACAGAGAACAGAACTGGGGCCACAAAGGCTGCTGGAGCTGTGTTTGCTTTGCCTGCCCCTGGCCTGAGCAGGGACCAGCCTGGCTGTGCAGAGTTCTGGAGCTGCCAGGCAGGCTCAGCCCTGCACCCTGAGAAAAGCTGAGTGGCACAAGCTGTGTGTGTCACAGGGCAGGAGATGGGAGCACACACAGGCCCTGTTCCAATGGCACCTCACACCCACACCCCGCTGCCAATTCCAGCCAGGCCCACTCCAAGTCTGCTTCCATCCACCCCTTCCCAGAACTGGGGCAGCAAATCAAACAGGAGGAAAGGGACTGAGGATGTTCTGAGGGCTCCTTTCCCCCCTGAGGTGCAGGGGCAGCACAACCCTGAGCCAGCACAAGGCTCCAGAAGGGGCAGCACCAGTGAGTGCTGTGCACCCATCAACCAGGAACAGCCCCCAGGGAGCAGCCCTGCCTCCCCCAGCACAGGGACAGGGACAACAGGGATGGGGGTTTCCATCCCTGGGTTCCCATCCCTGCTGAAGCAGGGAGGGTTCATGCTCAAACATGGGCATCCTCCCTCTCCTGGGATACCTGGCTCTCAGCTGTGCCACCCTCCCAGCAAAGAGATTTTTCCTGCTGTTCACCCTAAACCTCCCAAGCACCAAGGTGTAGCCACTGCCATGTTGTATCTCATGAATTTTCCTTCTCTATCAAAAGCTATCAAGGATATTTGAATCACGATTCAAATCATGACACAGCAGGGACAGCAGGGAAGGACAGCTCAGGAGACACTGCAGCTGCTCAGGAGACACTGCAGCTGCTGCTGGAGGACACCAGCTGTAGCTGGATCTGTCCCCTGTGCTGGTGCACAGGATTGCTGATCCTCTCATGGAATGACTCCAGGGAAATCTTCCTTAGATTTGCACCAAAATACACTGAGTGAGGACTATAAACATTTGGAAATCAGAGGCTGCTGGTCCTCAGAATCTTGGTGTTGTATTCCAAAAGTTCTTGTGTCCTATAAACTCCAACTTGTGTTCCCTCTGCAAATTCCATCACCAACCATGATGGAATTCACATCCTGTGCCAACACAGGGGATTCACTCTGGGAACACCCAGCACATGGATCTATGAAGTCCCCTGGTGTGAGATTCCCAGCTCCATCACCCACTTGGCAAGACACAGGCAAGCTTCTGCTTTAAACATAAAACTGGGACTCATCCTTGGAGTGGGGAAGCAGTGCCAGCCTGTGCCCTGGCCTCCCACCAGTGAGGCCACACGTGGCTCTGGAACTCCTCCATCACATCACATCACATCACATCCATTTTACACCCCTCAAGGAAAATTTCTTGCCATTCCAGATGTGAAGAAGCCATCTATTTAAAATTCTGACTGCTGCAAGAGAGGGCAACACAAATGCCTTCAAAAACAGCTCAGAAGAAAATAAATCCTAAACCAACAACAGTGTCCCAGCAATGCGGGGGAGAAAGAGCCAGCAAGAATTTCTCCTTTGTGCTAAGAAAAGCCTAAAAATGTAAAATCTCCCATGGCTGTGAGATAGGAGAGCAAGGCCAGTTCCTCAGTACCAACTGCTGAGTTACTTTTAGATCAGAAAAATAAATTCACTGAAACAAGAGGATTTAGAGGAACTTACTGAGGCTCACTGAGCATTTCATTTGGGGTTTAAGCAGCAAAGAAGAGTGGCCATAGTCAGGGTCCAGGAGGAGAAGAAAGGTGAACCCCCCCCAGCAGAGTGTTTGGAATGTGAATTACCCAGGGCCTGAGAGGGACTGTGGTACCACCCAACAGGAGAGCAGACAGAAGGTGTCTGCAGGGTCCCCCCAGCCTAAATCTTCTCCACAACCTCTCCCAGCTGACAAGGAAAAGCTCACCTGTCACTGTGCCAGTCTCCCCTTTCTGTGGGGGATGTGGCACTTGGGGACATGGTCAGTGGTGGCCTTGGCAGTGCTGAGGGAACACTTGGAGGGCTCTTCTCACTTCAGTGAATCTGTGGTTCTGTCAGAAAGGCTGAAGGCAGCTGGCACAGGAGCTGGCACATGAACCCTGATCACCTGAACATTTCCTGTCTCTGGGGGCATCCACAGGTTCATCCACACCTGGGCATCCCTGGGAGCTCTGGTGGCCTCAGAGCTGTGCCCATTCCCTGGGGAGCCTGGGCACCCCCCTTTCCCAACACCCCCCTTTCCCAACAGCCAGCAGATGAGACTCCCAGGTGCATTCTGACCTCACTTATCCTACAGCCCCATGACAACTCCACCACCTCCCTTCCTGCATTTCTGAATGTTCCTGGCATGGCATTTCTGGATAAAGCCTGAGCCCAGCCCCAGGTGGGCCCACAAACGAGGTGTCATTCACAGACCAAGCCCAATGGACTGAACACTGCTCAAACAGCTGGGCCCAGGGAGCTGGGCTCAGGGGCACAAGTCCCTGTGTGCCCATGTGCCAGGCATCACCTGGGAGCCAACATTTCTGAAGCTCCTTAGCTCCTCCTGGCTGGGGCCAGGCACACCCTGAGCCTGCAGGTGACATGGCATCAGGAGAGGAGAGTCCTGCCCTGCTGCTGGTGCTGCCACCCAGGCAGCCTCAGCTGCAGGGAGATCCAGCCCCACACACCCCTCCTGCAGCTCAGTGAAGGGAAATGCCAGCTGGGACATCCCCACACAGCAGTACAGCCTGGGGACAGCTGCATTTCTCAGACAGACACAGGGTGTGTTTGTAGATACCACAATGAATGTGTCTCCTTCTGAAAGGGCATCCTCAGAGCAGATGCTGAGGTGAAACCTTAGGAAACCACAGGAAGGCATCACAAACATAACAAAGGTCCAGCCAGAGGGTTCTGCTAAAAACCCAACATGACCTGACACAGTCAGACAAATCTTTCCATCCTTAGAAAACCTGTTCTAAAGCCACCAGCTGGAATTCAAACTTGCCAAGGCCAGTGCTCTGTTCCCCAGATGGAAGATGCTGCCTGCCACCCCTCTCCACCTGGACACCAAGGCTGTCCATGGACACTGAGCCCATAACCTGCACTGGCTCCTGGGGAGACACAGCATTTACCTGCACACACAGCCTGTCCAAAAGACTACAGCTGGCAGCTGAAAGGCCACAAAGACTCAAACTTGATCACATTGCTTATTAAAAATGCAGGCACAAAGCCCAGAGGCTGATCTGCCTGGGAAGGAGCAGAAGCTGGAGTCAGTGGAGCACAGGGGCAGCAGGGTCAGGACTCCTCTGGTGCTCTGTGGAACAGGAAATGCTGCTGCCAAACTGGGGGAAGATTCTCTGGAACAGCAGTGTGGGGACTGACCCTGTGACAGAGCTCAGAGAGGTGACGAGAACATGGATGTTCCTTCCTGGGTTGTGCAGCATCCCCAGGACATCCAGGACATCTCAAGAAACAAAGGAACTGAAGGGAGGTTGTTAATCTCCAGTCCACAGGAGGAGATCCTCCACCAGGATGTGACCAGCCCCCAGTGCTCCTGAAAACCTGCCATGAACCCCAAACCCTCAGCATGTCCAGGTGCAGTGGTTGGTTTAAAATAAAGCAGGCAACATTATATGGTGATCTTTCAAAGTTCCCATGAAAGTTAAGATACATTAAAGACAAGCAGTTTAGATTAAGTTTTATTTATGCTGATTAAGCTTTATTTATGCTACTAAACAGAAGTTACCAAATCAGGAAACCCTGGAGGTGCCAGAAGGGGCTTTTGGGAACACTGCCTGACTCATCCAGGCTCAGGAGACAGACCTTGGCTTTGGGAGTGCTGCCTGCAAGGTCCAAGAGCAACAACACAGGCAGGGAGAGGAAACAGGAGGAACCAGCCCCCAGCAGTAGCCAGGGCAGGCTGCAGCCAGTGTGGGACCCAAGAGCACTGGAGGTGGCCCTGTCCTGCAGCCAAGGCCACTGCAAACACTTGTGGATTCACATTGCAAACCCTGAGTGTATCCAGGGATCAAGGGCTTTGTTTGAACAAGAACAGAATCATTCCAGGATACTCAGTGTACACAAATGTACTTTAAAGAAAGCCAAGAACACCAAGAACAGAGTTTGGGGGAAATTAGGCTGCCAGAAATTGTGGGGTTACACAGCTCATAAACAAGGTGACAATTCACCCAGGGCACCAGAGCAGTTCAGATATCCCAGGAAAGGATTTTGATATTGAGGGTCTGGTTCACTGTGACTTTAGTCTGAAACACACTGGAAGTTATTTGACCAGCTCAGGAATCCCTGCAGAGAGCTGAGGGTGGGATCACTGCTTTAACAAAACAAAAGCCACCATTAGATTCAGAGGAAGACACAACGTGCACATTTTTTACAAATTCAGTTACCTGGCATCTAATCAGCTGAGCTCTGAGAAATTTCTTCAATCACTTGGAATTCTTAAGTGATTTCAGACTGAAATCTCCTTCTGAAAAGCTGTGGTACAACTCAGTGAAAACAAGAGGCAGTGCTGGATTTCTTACCTAGTGCAGTTGTGCTCTTCTGTAAGAGCCTGGCAGATCCCAGCTCTCTGTGGGTTCCAGTGCCCAGATCCCAGCTCTGTTCACTGAGAGCCTGCACTGCTCTCCTGTATTTATAGCACTTCAGCAGATGGAGTCATGGAAACACCTCAGACCTTTTGGAACAGAGCTGGTCCATATTTAGCTGCCATATGCTGTTACCTCTGCTGTTACACAACCACCTGAACCCAGTGCCAGAGCAGGAACCACCCTGCTGCCAACCCTCCATGGGCAGCAAAGGGACACTCTCAGTGGCTCTAGGGACAGTGGCAGCAGTTCATGTTTGATGTTCAGGGTGTGAGGAAGGGCACAGTCCCAGCTCTGCCTGTCTCCTCCCAGCCTGGCTGGTCCTGGACTCACCTACACAAAAATGCTCTGCTGGAAAACATTAACACCCAAGAGCAGCTTGCCTGCACAGCCTTAGGCAGAGTGAGGATTCTGTGTCAACTGTGTCACTGCTCACAGAATCATGGAACATCCTCAGTGGGAAGAGACACACAAGGATCATCCAGCCCAGCCCCTGGCCCTGCCCAGACACCCCAACAATCCCACCCTGGGCATCCCTGGCAGTGCTGTTCAAACTCTCCTGGAGCTCTGGCAGCCTCGGGGCTGGGACCATTCCCTGGGGAGCCTGGGCAGTGCCAGCACCCTCTGGGGAAGAACCTTTCCCTGAGATCCAACCTAAACCCCCTGGCATGGCTCCAGCCATCCCCTGGCTCCTGTTCCTGTCCCAGAGCAGAGATTGGAGCTGCCCCTCAGGAGGAGCTGCAGCCCCACTGAGCTCTGCCCTCAGCCTCCTCTCCTCCAGCTGAACAAGTGACCTCAGCTGCTCCTCCTATGGCTTCACCTCCACACTCTTCACCATCTTCAGGTCCCTCCTGTGGACACTCTCTAATTCCCTTCTATCCCTATGACACTGTGGTGCCCAGAACTGCCCCCCCAGGAGAGGAACAGGCACAGGGGCCAGGCTGGGAACAGGGCTGGGGTCAGCACTGCCACCTCAGAACTCAGAACTGCCCATGATTTACAGAACCTCCACCTTCAGCTTTGAAAACAACCAGCACTTCAGGAGAAAGCAGCACAAGAGCATGTCCTGTGTCAGAAGAAGGGAGCCATTGTCAGGGCTCAGGGAGTCCCTGAAGGCCAGCACCCCTTAAATACATTTAATACATGTGAGCAATGACTTACTGACTTGCCTCTAGGTATGGAATTAAAAGCCAAGGAAGGAGAGGAAAAAGTAATCTAGATAAATGACTTTATTCCCTGAGGTGACATGCAGTCAGAGCATATCCTTAGCACTGAGCAAGTTTTAACAGAATTGTGAGCAGTGAGCAGAGGGTGCACGACTCGTCTGCTCTGAGCTACAAGTCTCTTCACTTCTGCCCTGCCTCTGCGAGGAAGATCTGAGAACAGCTCACTCAGCTGCACTAAATCCATTTGATGGGAGCAGAGGGGGGGCTGGGGGAGCACTGGGATGTCAGGGGAGGATTAGGGCTGCACCCTCAGCCCGTGTCAGCATGAGCACGAGCTTGCTGGCTGGCTCCAGGCATGGGTGCTGCTGCGGGGGAGGGCTCAGAGCTGCATAGTTCTACCCTCTGCAATTATTTTCTTTAAAGTGCTGAAAGTGGTAAATAAAGAGAAGAGCAGCTGAACAGCCTGACAGATTTATCTTCTTCAGGGAAAGAGCACATACACCTGCACAGGCACCTTCTTCTTTAAAAAAAAAAAAAACTGAGGTGATTGCTATCTGCAATCTTAACATGCTGGGTGGAGAAAAGAAATTCCATGAAAGGTGAGTTAATCCAACCCCTCCCAGATGCTCTGAAGTGCAGCTCTGAACAGCCCATGGGCACGAGGGGGGATTTAAAGATCTCTGTGGACCAAGATGTGGTGATTTCTTTGTTCTGAACATTTCCCCTCACTGCAACTCTCTTCCCAATGAAACCAGTGCAAAGGCTCCCACCAACACCAGGGCTCTGCAGAGAAGGGAACCTCCAGGACTGCTCCAGGACCCCAGTCCTTCCTCCCCAGACCCATTCCTACCTGTAAGGACATTTCTATCAGCATCAGCAGCTTCTTGATCCCGATCCACACCGGCTTCCCTTTGACGTTCTGTGCAATCGTGCTGCGCTCTTTGTCTTTGAAGTTACCCAGGAGCTGGGGGAAAAATCATTTTAAAAAATCAACAACAGGAGACTGAGAGTAGGAATAATGGTACCTACCTTGGGACAAAGGGAATGGGAAGCTAGAGGCTTTTATTAGCTGAGAAGGAAAATTTGTTGCAATGTATCTTAGACAAGGCAAAACACAAAAAAAAAAAAATTCTTTAATTCCCTCATGGTTTTTTCCATAATATCCCTTATCCAACAGTGCTGTGCTTTTATGCTACACTCCAGGTCTTCCCCAGATCAGGGTCTACAAGGAAACAATGGGTCAAGCCACAGGGAGTTTCCACACCTCCTGCAGGAGTGTCTATGTCTCTCAGGCTTTGGTGACACCACCACTGGGACAAGTTTGCCAATGGCACCAAAGATTTGCCTGTTCAGTTTATTTTAACAGCTTTCAGTACTCACTACAATTTCCACTAGGGCACAGAATAAGGGGACACTGAAGGCAGGAATTTATAAGGAACTTACAATTCCTCAGCACCAAACACCTTCAGTTGATGCTGTTCCAATTCACCAGAGCTCAGCACCTCCAGGCACATTCAGTTTAAGTGTCCCAATTATACTCATTACCCACTTCCCTGCCCTTGGAATGTTTCAATCCAGACCACAAACCCTTCCCCAGACCTACTGTTCTCTAATTTTGCTTTAATTTAATTATTAAAAAGCAAATTGAAAAGCCTCAGAACCGCTATGTTATGATGACAAGTGGGACGGGTGTTTCCAGACACAGCTACTGCAAAATCCCTCATTTCCAGCAAGTTTTGAGTCTTTTGTCATCCTTGAACTTTTGCTCACCTCTAAAGCCTCCATGAGCTGCTCCCCTGTGGCAATGTTGGGCACGTGGATGGTGGTGCTGAAGGCATTCAGCATCTCCATCTCCTGCAGGACGTCCTTGCGGCTCGTGGTCCCGATGATCAGGAGCTTGCGGCCCTGTCCAGGCAAGGGAGCCAGAGTCAGGAAAGGAAAAACTGCAGAGAACCAGCCTGGGGAAGGTGCAGCTAACTACAAATGATGAATGGGAAATGGCCATTTAAAAAGCCACTTCAAAGAAAATTAATGAGATTAAATCTGTCAGTAATTGAAGTCGCCAACAGCAGCCACAGGAGACCAGGCTCAGCTCTCGGAGCAATGCCACCAACAGGGCCCAAGAATTATGGTGCACAAAGCCCCAGCACACTCACAGCTCCTTCTGAACCCATCATTATAAATAGCTGGATCCTCATTAAATTTAAAAGCCTGAGCAAACTCCCACTCCCAAAAGCTGAATTACAAATGACTTCTCGGGGGAACAGCCTGTCTTTAGGAGTCTGTGGGTACAGTGAATTCCCTGCTCCTGCACAGGGAATAGATTCCAGTGGAATTTATTTTAAGGCAGTTTCAGTGGATTTCCAGCTCAGGCTTTTGAGCAGAGGCTGCTGTGAGTCCCTGAATTCCCCCTGCAGCTGTACAGGACAGTCCCACTCCAGCAGGCTCCAATTCCCAATCCAGAGTGCAAAGAGCAACCCCGAGTCAGCCCAGGCAATAACAGGGTTTATGAACAGTAGAGCAAGTTGTGGAAAACATCAGCTGCAAATGCAAATCCACTGCTGTTTGTTCACCTTGCAGAGCCCTTTCCACTGCTATTTGAATTTCCCTGTGCAGGGTTTGGACACTGATCAATATTGGCTGATAGAAGGAGCTGCTGGGATTGTCAGGCAGGATCATCAGTCCCTTTTCTGTCCCAGTACACAGGGAGCCCATGGGCTGGGAGGGGCCTGGCTGGCCAAGGACCCCCCTGTTCTGCTCTCCAAGAAGTTTGGCTGAGGCTCCAGCAGTGAAGGGAATGTCCAGTGCCCACCCAGAGGGTGCTGGCACTGCCCAGGCTCCCCAGGGAATGGTCCCAGCCCCGAGGCTGCCAGAGCTCCAGGAGGGCTTGGACACGACTCCCAGGGATGCCCAGGGTGGGATTTTGGGGTGTCTGGGCAGGGCCAGAGCTGGATTTGATGATCCTTGGGGGTCCCTTCCCACTCAGGATATTCTGTGATTCTGTGCAAGTTCTGTATTTCAACTTCATGACACAAAACTTCATCACTATAAAAACAAAACCAAACCCTAAAATCTATTCCCAGAATGAATCCTGTGACTGCTTTGCATTCCCTTGACAGAGGATAAAAACCTATTTAAACACATCTTTGATGCACAGTGCATCTGCACAGGGTCTGTCCTTCCCTGCACTCACTGAACAGATTCTGCTCCTGCTCCAGGTGTTGGACACTGAGCAAGATCCTGAGCTGGGAATAAGCTCAAGCACCCACTCCCAGTTTGGTTTCAGTCCAAGAGAGCAAAGGGAAGGAACATCTGGCAGGTGGAACCAGAGCATGTCCCAGGCCACCAGTGTCACACAGGGCTCTGCAGGGGACACTGTGCTGCCCCTCCTGTGTGAATCCCCATGTGCAGCTCAGGAGGCATCACAGCACCACTCAGCCACCTCTTTGGAAAATATAAAATGGGGAAAAACAGCCAATTCCTGAACTGAAAATGCTGCTTTAGAACTGCAGTGGGATGTTTCAGGGCTGAGGGTCCAACACTACCTGCAGGTCACCTGGGAAGGGCACAGTGTCCTCAGGAAGCAGCAACACAGCCACTCCATGGTATTTCTGCTCTATTCCACAGGTGCTGCTCCCACCACGTCCTGCACAGCCACAGCTTTACAGCTGCCCAGGATTCATTTCCTTTTTGATGGTCCAGCAAGGTCAGGAAAATATTACAGCATTTTAAAGGTTTGAGCCAATTCAGGAAGATCTGGCTGGCAAAGATGAAAACCCAACACACTCAGGGGAGACAAAGTGAATGGAGTTTGATCCTCACTCCCACAGGAACTCAGGAAGCCCCATGGGTGCCCATTTTCATGGAACCATGGAACCATGGAATGGTTTGGGTTGGAAGGGACCCTAAGACCATCTTGTCCCATGCCCTGCCATGGACAGGGACACCCCCATGGGAGATTTCCAGCTAAAGCACTGCATAGACCCAGAGGATTAAGAGATGCTCAGCAGCAGAAAAGCTTTTTGCCTGCACAAAGACAAAATTCCAGCAACTTTCCACTACAGAAAGGGTTGGTAAAACAGGGTGTAAACACTGGAAGCTGTTTGAGATGAGTCCTCAGAACACCTGCACTACATCCTGCTCCTGAGCCCACAGGTGTGGCACAAACAGAGACATCTGCTCCCAAGGACAGGGCTCAGAGGTGCCTCAGCCTGCTGAGATCCCCTGGCAGGGCAGCAGAACTGCTCCAGGAGCACTCAGGGATTAGCAGAACTGACTGGGAACATTTCACCTCAGCTCTGCCTGCCTTTGCTTTCATTGCTCTGCAGTTCCTCACCACCCTCTCCTCAGGGAGCTCTTGCTCCTCCCGTGGTGCTGCTGTGGCTGATGCTGCAGACCCTGAAACTCAGCAAAGGAGAATTCCTGCTCCCTAAGCCAAGGAATCCTAATGTCTTAGGCTGAAAGATGTGGCTGAGGGTGTGCATTCCATTCCCATCTGTCAGAGCTGGGCAGTTCTCTGCTGTTCTTTGGGCACTTTTCTTTATCTCTCCCACAGCCAACCCTCCCTCCAGGAGATCTCTGCTGTCCATGGCCACTGAGTGTCCCTGCATGGCTGAGAAAATTCCAGCATCCCATGGGAGATGCTCTGCCCAGGGGAGGAGCCAAGCATTCCTACCTGGATCCAATCTGCCCTTGGGAACACCACAGCAGCCTTTTCCCCCTGCATTCCCAGAGGAGCAGCTTTCTTCTCCACTGCATTCCCAGAGGGAGCCCAGGCCCATCTCCAGCAGCCCTGGAGCTCCAGAGGAAAACTCCCCCCTTGTCCAGGATCCCTGCTCCAGCAGAGCCACAGCTGGCACTGCAGGAGGGCTGCAGCCACCCCTGAATGGCACTGCTGCCACCTCCCTGACCCACAGGGGCCAGGGCCTGCTCTGACTCTGTCAGTGGTTTGTTTTCGTTTTTTGTACTATTGCATTTGTATTTTTAATTTTCCTAATAAAGAACAGTTATTCCTATTCCCATATCTTTGCCTGAGAGCCCCTTAATTTCAAAATTATAACAATTCAGGGGGAGGGGGTTTACATTTTCCATTTCAAGGGAGGCTCCTGCCTTCCTTAGCAGACACCTGTCTGTTCAAACCAAGACACCTAACCATCCATGCACATGCCAGGCACCTCCAACAGCTTCACTGCTACACAGCTGAGGTACCAGGGCACAGAGGAAGCCAAGGACAGACTCCTGACCAGAACTGAGGCCTCCAAAATACAGAACAACCCCTCCTGCAAGTGCCAGAACACCCAGACCCATCTGCTTCAGAAGTGGTTCTCCTAAAAACTTGTTTATTACTGTATGCAACTCCCAAAATCCTCAACAGCTTGGGCAAGGGGCTGTGTTAATAACAGTTTCCCATGAACTATGAGCATTTAAGAGGGAAAAAACTGCTCAGCTGCACCCAGGCAGTGTCTGTTCCCCAAATATAGCTCCCAGCATGTGTACAGTGCCTGGCACACTGATCAGGCATCAATCAAGGGGATAACTACCTCAGAGTGGCTGCCTGAGGGATGCTGCCCTCACACATTAATGAAGTCTGTGCCTGATTACAATAAAAATGGTATTTAGCTTGGAGTTTCATCAGGAAAGGACACAGGCAGCACAGGAATGTCACCACTGAGGGGAGTTTTACCTGCTGGCACTTCAGGTGTCCATGACTGATCTCACTCTCAGCCTTTCCTTCCCAGCTGCTGGAGCCCAGATGACACATTCCTCCTCCCAGGAAATGCTCTGGACTCATCCAGCAAACATTCCCTAAGGACCAGTTCAGTGGTGCCAGCCTGGCCAGTGCCACCCTGAGTCAGCTGGACCCAAAGCCAGCAGGGCAGGGGGAGATGGCTGCACACACAGAAAGGGCTCCAAAGCCCTGTGACCACTGAGGGACCCGCTGGCATTGGTCCCTGTGGGAATTCTGTGGGAACACCAGCTCAACCTCACTCTGTGTGCGACCACTGGGACAGATTTAGAACAAGAAAAGAGCAAAACAGGGTCACCATTCTGCCATGTGAATCCAGGAGCTCCTTCCTGTTCCAAATACAACCTCAAATCCACCATTTCTGAGCTGGGAATGTTCACCTGGAGAAGGGAAGGGCCTGGGGACACCTTAGAAAACCTTCCAGTGCCTGAAGGGGCTCCAGGAGAGCTGAGGAGGGACTTGGGACAAGGGGGAATGGATTCACAGTGCCAGAGGGCAGGGTTAGGTGGGATATTGGGAAGGAATTCTTTCCTGTGAGGGTGGGCAGGCCCTGGCACAGGGTGCCCAGAGCAGCTGGGGCTGCCCCTGGATCCCTGGCAGTGCCCAAGGCCAGGCTGGATGGGGCTTGGAGCAGCCTGGGACAGAGGAAGGTGTCCCTGGCCATGGCAGGGGATGGAACTGGATGGGCTTTAAGGTCCCTTCCAACCAAACCATTCCATGTTTCTGTGATTCTGTTTAGTTGGAGAAGTCAGAGAAAGCACCAGGGATGAAATAGAGAATAACTTCCCTAAATAGATCCTTGGTAAAAACAGAGAGGTTTATAAAATCATAGGTGGTGTAGAGGAGATGAGGGACAGACTGCTGCTTGTCATTACAGAAAGCAGGGAGCACAAGAAGGAATTCTCAAACATCAGATAAAGTGAACTAAAGGGTGTTTGCCCTCACCAACAGCTCAGCTGGACTCAGGCACGCACAGTGCTAAGAATGGAAAGGCTTAACAAGGTTGAAAAGCACCAGGATGAGTTCCCAGAGGGCAGATCCATGAGAAATTTTTAGATATCTCTGTTAAAATCTATTCCCAGGTCCCTGAACCACTGACGTGGTTGGGAGCTCCTCAGAACAGATGGCTCCTCCTCAAAAGTGCTTCAAATTTTTAACAGCTCCACCCAAAAGATCCTGATTTTTCCCTGCTTTCCTCAGAAGAAGCCATGCCTTCAACTCCCTGCCTTTAACCCTGACCCCTGGAAAGCAGCCACAGTGACCCCAGCACTGACAGGGCAGGAGTCCCTCGAGCTCCTCAGACTTTCAGGCAACCCAACAAACAAGTGAGAACCCCCAGGGCAGCACTGCTTGCCCCAGGAATTATGGAGGCAGCAGGAAAAGCCATCAAACTGAAAAAGCTGCCCTCACCCAGCTCCTCTGCACTGATTTCCTGGGATTTGCTCTTGTTCCAGGATCCCAGGATGGCTCAGGCTGGAAGGGGCCATGGTGCCACTGCCTGCTCCAGCAGGGTCATCCCAGAGCACACAGCACAGGCTTCCATGTACTGATGATGTGGTCCCATTTTCAGAAAAATTCACTTTTGTCACCCTTAATTTCTACAGCAGCCATGGTGAAGGCAATGTGCCACGTGTTCAGCCCACAGAAAATCAGGATTCAAGCCAAACTTCCAAAAATCAGGCATAACATGAGAGTAAATTACCAAGGAAGGAGGAACAGCTTAAGATGATTTGGTGTCAGATTCACAACCAGGGCAGTTCCAGCCCAGTTTTTCCACCACCAGAGATCAGACACAGGCACAGCCTTAGACCTGGATTCATCCTGTCCATTTTTAGGCAAAGTGCCCCAGCTTGGAGCCCAAGATCCCTCTGTGCTGACAGGGGGACAGAGCAGAGGTGTGTGTCCTGCCCTTCTGCAGTCTAGAAAAGGGATGAGCCCAGAGCTGACCCCTCTGCTGCAGGGATTTTACCTGACTGAAGGATGCTCTCATGCACAGAACTTGGAGAAGCCTCTTGAACCAATTAAATTTTCCAGGATGGATTCCTCTACCACAGCAGCCACTTCCCAGCAGGCACCACATCCCTGCCCAGGGGGAACCAGAACATGGCACAGTCACAGACCCTGCTGTGAGCAGCTGGAGCCTCAACACGTCAGTGGAGCCCACAGCTACAGAATTTCAGCAAATCCAGCCAGCCCCAGGCAAGGGGAGCCTGAGCTCTGCTGGAAGCAGGCACTGGTGACACTGAGGTGCCTCTGTCACCCACCAGCTGCTCACTGTGCCCAGGACCCTTGTACACCTTTATCCTTGTGTTTGGGGTCTTGGGAATTCCTCACACGCAAAGGGAGAAACACAATTCCTCAGGTTTGTGCACAGAAAAGTAACATCACTGGGGACTGGAACTGCTTCCAATTCACACCAAGTGATGTGGAATCTGGAATGCATCTGGGATTACATCAAACAAGGAAATTATTTCCCTGTAACTTTCATCAATTGGCAAAAGCCTCCAGTGTCCCAGTGAGGAAAGGAGCTGGGGAGTAGTGGAAGGACAGCTCCAGAAGAGAGTCTCCCTTCAAGAAGAAGGGTTGGGGGCTCTGAGAGTGATGGAAGGGCAGCCCCAGGAGTGGGTGTCCCGTGGAGGGAAGGGTTTGGGGGCTCTGAGAGTGATGGAAGGGCAGCCCCAGGAGTGGGTGTCCCTTGGAGGGAAGGGTTTGGGGGCTCTGAGAGTGATGGAAGGGCAGCCCCAGGAGTGGGTGTCCCGTGGAGGGAAGGGTTTGGGGGCTCAGGGGGCAGTGGAAGGGCGGCCCCAGGGGTGGGGGTCCCGGGGAGGNAGGGCAGCCCCAGGAGTGGGTGTCCCGTGGAGGGCACCCTGCCCAGGCAGACACTCCTCGAGCCTGCCCAGCCCGCTCTGGCTGCCCGGGGGTGCTGAGGGTCCCTCCCACCCAGGCCGATTGTGGGAAGCAGCAGGGAGGCACATGTGAACCTCGCCGGGGCTGGGGAGAGCCTCAGGCCCCGTGTGACTCTGCATGTAGATGAAGCAGCCCCGGCTCTGGGAGCTGCTGCTGCTCAGTTCTCAGGCAAGGCTTTTTCTCCTGCTCGGCTCCCTGCTGAGACAGCCCTTTTCAGCCTTTCCATCCCCCAGTCCCTGCTCCTGCACAACACAGGCAAACTTGATTGAATTAAAGACCCAGGAGAACATGGTTTATTTTCTTCTCTTCAAGGCATTTCAGAAAAGATTTTTAATTGGTTTAAAAAAAGATGCTGAACAAAATGGAATGGTTTTCAGTCCTCTTGAAGCAGCAGTAATAGATAGCACTATTTAACACTGCTGAGTGGAACCACAAGCAGGAGCTGTGACTGGCAATTTAAAGCAAGCTCAGAGAGGTTTCTAGTTTATTTAAAGTGTTTACTCTCAAAAGAAAACCAGAACCTTCAAGTGTTTGCCCTTCCCACACCATGTTCCAATAATCCAGCCTCCCTCAGAAGAGTGGAGCCTGGGAGGCAGCTTCAATTCAACAGAGACACGCACCTCGATGCATAATTAATAACATTTCATCCCAGAAATGCTTCTCTTCCACACAGAGCCTGCAGTGATTGCAGGGAGCTGCTTGCACATCAAGAATATCCCTGCAAGTGACGTGACACCCCAGTGAATTCATAATCTGGGCCACAGCACTGGGAGCAGCCGTGGTGACAGGACAAGGGGGAACAGCTTCCCCCTGCCAGAGGGCAGGGATAGATGGATATTGGAAGGAAATTCTTCCCTGTCAGGGTGGGGAGGCCTGGAATGGAACTCCCAAAGAAGCCCTGGATCCCTGGAAGTGCAGGGGATGGAATGAGATGGGCTGTAAGGTCCCTCCCAGCCCAATGATTCTCTGAAATCAGCTCAGTATTTCAGGCGCCCCCACGAGTGAAAACTGAAGCAAAGGTAACAGGTATTGTCTCCCCAGCATCCTGCCAAGAATTTCTCTCAGCACATCCCATTTTTACAAGGAATGATCCTAAACCATGATCCCATCCCACAGAAATCCACAGTGCTTTGTCCCCATGCAGGCCAGCCCCACTGATGCTGCTCATGCACTTATAGCCTGTATCTCCATCTCAGATTCCAGCACCCCCCTGAGATCAGCCATTCCCTCCAAAGAAACTCCTCCTCAAGGCAACTTGTAACCTCAGAGGGGACTTGGAAGGTGTTGATTAACCCTCAGGATTATTTCCATCACGGGTTCCTTACTTGAGTTCAAAACCCCCAAAGAGTCTCCGTGCCCAAATCCAACCCTTTTAACAGGAAACTGGCACAGTAGAAAAGGCCTTTCCTGCACAACTCTTATTTCTTATACACAGCTTTGGGTTTTTAAATGCCCAAGATGCCCACATGCATGGCTATCCCAGGGAATTCACTACAAACACACCAGGAAGAGCCCTGTCCCCAGGGCTGCCAGGGCAGGGCAGCCCAAAGGGCCCAGCTCACCCCATGTCCTGATTCCCACAAAGCCAACACTGGACACTTAAAAAAAAAAAATAAAAAAACCCCACATGATCAATCAACCAGTGACATTTCCTCAGCAAATTCACTCTCTACCCTCCAACAATTTATGGCTTAAGTCACCATAATATTGGCTGTCAAGGCAGTCTCCCAGCCCCCAGGGCATTTCAAACCCTGCTGAGCACAAATCTCTGCAACAAGTGCAAACTTGGCAAATATCTGTGAGCTGCAGCCCATGTCCTGCTCTTGGGAGCCCCAGGTGCCACCCAAAGTGCAGCCCAGCAGCAGCACACATTCAGGATGCAGTGGGCAAATGGACAATTAATAATACTTTAAGTTCCTTTGAAAGTTGAACCAAATCAATTCTATTTTCCCTACTGATTTATGGGAAGAGCCATGTCCTGGCACTGTGGAACAGCCTGCAGCAGGGCAGTGATCACAGGAGATGAGGTGACCAGGACTGGCTGTGCTGCTGCACACAGGCAGCTGCTCTGTTCCAAGCATGTGATAAAACTTGGATGCTGTTGTGCTACAGACTTCACATGGCCTAGAAAGCTCGCTGGGAAAATCTTTGTTCTCCCAGGCTGACAGTCACACGGGGAACTCAGGGCCTGTGGCATTACAATTTAGTTCAAAGTCCTGGATTTGAAAGGTCTTTTCACCAAACTCTCTAAAGAAAACAACACTCCTGTGCCAGGATATTAAACATGACAAAAACTGACTTCACCCAGACTGTGCTTCTCTGCTTTTTCCTGACACCAACTTTCAAGGTGCTCCTGTTAGGATGTTATTTATTCATGCAGATCTCTCACACACAGAGCAGAAATGCAGTGAAGGACAGGAAAATGGCAAACAAGAAAGGAGTCTCAGCCTGCCTGTCTCACCCAGCACGAGATGCAGAACCCTCAGCACTTGTGATGTTCTTAAATCTCATCGAGCCACAAAGTGCAAACAGACAGGATCAGCACGAGAGACAAGATCTTAAGCTTCCCTCAGTCATTGTAATTAACACCTGATCATTTCAAGTTAAGAACAAATTAAACCCCTGACAACCACAATCACAGATTACACAGAAATTGATCTATAAATAAGGAGGGAGCACGTGGCTGAGCCAGGGGTGGATCTGGCCTGAACAACTCCTCAGAGGGCAGGCAGCTGGCACAATTCAGCTTTACATGGTGAAGGTTAAACTGGTTTCCTTAGCCAGTATTTTTAGGACTAACTGCAGAAGATTCAGCCCCCAGTAATTAGATATTTCAAGCTGTATCCCTTGTGGTTATCCTAGAAATGTCCAAGTGAATGAAGAGCAGCAGGCTGGGATTAAGGGGGCTGACTCAGACAAAGCATTCATAGCACTGGCAGCTCTCAGGCAGGCACAGAGCTCCCACTGCCCCATTCCTGCAGGAGCAGGGCATCCCTGCCTTACCTGAGGGGGGGCTTTCTTCAGCAGCACCAGAAGGGCTTGCAAGACCAGATTGGAGAACCGAGGTCCAATTGGGACATAATCTGAAAGGAAAAACACATTTTCATGTCCATGGAGCAGATGCACATTTAAGCCACTTCACTGTATCAAAACCAGTTCAATGCCCCTGAAGTAAATGGTTCCAGATAAAACTTCCAGTTTGCAATGTTTCAGCACTGCAAATACATCAATATTTCTGCTGCAGCCAGCACAGCTCTCCCTCCCCCTGACTCACCTAAAAGTCGCTCAATGTCATCCACAACAACACAGCTGAGCTGGGACTTGTAGGCATCATCAAAGATCTGAAAAACAGTGAAATATCTCAGTGTTAAACCTCAGCCACAGGACTGTGACAGCCACAGCTGGGCCTGCTGATGGGGGTTCAGCTGAACACAGCAGCACTGAGAGGAATAAACTGAGAATGAAACAGGTAGGTAATGAGAGACCAGGCTCCCTGCAGGCAGTAAAACACTGCCATCTCCACAAATTTAGTTTATTTGTTCATTTACCCCCTACCCTTGGCAACAAGCAGCTGCCCTGAGGTTCACTGTAAGCCAGGGAGAAACCAGCACCATCCCTCTGTTTTTGGAGCTGGGGCAACACTGATAATGTGACACACACACACACAGAGAACCTCCCCAGCTGTACCACAGCTGTGAAACTTTTCTCCTCAGGCTGGATATTGGGTACTGTCCAGAACAGCAGCCTGCAGAGAGAAGGGACTGACTCAGGTGTGGATCTCAGCCCCAGTCACCCTGCCTGGAGCAGCACAGTGTCCTGCACAGCTCTGGGTGTGAGCAGCACTAAGGACAGCAGTGGTGCTGCAGCCCTGCCTCCAGCAAACCCTGATTCCAGTGAATCCAAAGGCTCCTTTTGGAATCCAAGTCACAAACTGGAGCTCCACTGCTTCTCCTAAGAACCTTCCTTGCTTACAAACTCTGCACAATCTGATCAGGGTAACATTCAGCTCACATGCTCCATTCAGTACCAATCATCTGAAGAGTAAGTGCTGGGCTGCTCCAGGAAATGAAAGTGTTCAACTCATTCACATTCCCCAGCTCCCCAGGTTGTTAAACCTCATGTTTAACTGAAGACCCCACCTCAGAACAGGTCCCAGTCTCACTCAGGCAGGATCTGTTCTCCCCAAGTGCAGCCCTAAGCCTTTCCTGCCTCCCCCTCCACAGGCAGAGCTCCAGACCTGCTCATCCCAGCTCTGTTCTGCTGCTCTCTTTTCAGGATCACACACCAGAACTGAGATTGAAACCTTCCCCAGTCACTCAGTGCCAGTGCCACACAAACATTGTGACAGGAGTCTGGCATGACAGGACAGGAGGGAATGGCTTCAAACTGCCAGAGGGCAGGGATGGATGGGATATTGGCCAGGAATTGTTCCCTGTGAGGGTGGGCAGGCCCTGGCACAGGGTGCCCAGAGCAGCTGTGGCTGCCCCTGGATCCCTGGCAGTGCCCAAGGTCAGGCTGGATAGGGCTTGGAGCAGCCTGGGACAGTGGAAGGTGGCCCTGCTCATGGCAGGGGGGGCACTGGATGGGCTTTAAGGTCCCTCCCAACCCAATCTATTCTACAATGGATGGGCTCATCCAACCTTATAAATAAATATATGCAGGAATATATATATAATCCTGGAAATATATAGGATTTCCAGATCTAGGGAGAGCAGAAAACACCATTCCAAAGGTAATTCACCTTTCCCTCCAGGAGAGAACCCAGAACTGGGCTGTCACCAGGCACAGGGGATGACACACACGTACCTTCTTCATGGCCTGGCACTTGGCTGTTTCAGAAAACCCAATCATCTTATCAGGAGAACAGATCTTGATAAAGGGGAAGTTGGATTCTTCTGCTATTTTTGCTGCTAAAGCAGTCTTCCCACTGTGGGGGGGGCCTGAAGCAAAGGACAAACAAGGAATAAACATGGGAGAAAACAGCTCTGACAATGCTCAGTTGAATGATACTTAGGGTATGTTCAGAATTCCATCCAGAGGCATCTGCAGTGTGAAATGAATGTTTTTCCTGCCTGCAGAAGGAACACACTAACTGCTGGTGCAACCCAATCCTCCACATGAAGGCAATTAATGGAACTACTTGAGCATATGCAGAATGATTTGCCACTACACAAAAGAGGACATTACACTTTCTGTAGGAGCAGCCATGGCACCAAAATGTGTGAGTTTGTGTTTAGGATAAATTTCTTGAGCTTATGTCCTGTCTCAGTGTGATCTCTGCTGGCACCTTGGCAAACAAGTCAGCAGCAGGCACACCAGGGAAACACTGGCAAAGGCAATTTGTTATTTGCCTGAATTCACACCAGGGTAATTCACACATCTGAATCCATGCAGCCCACTTGAAGCAGTTTGGAGGGACAGAAGAAATTGCTGGGCACTAACACAAAGAATTACTCAGGGTTAACTCCAAAGCTACATACTACAAGCAACAGTGGTAACACATCTTTTTGGACTTTGAGAAAGGAAAAAAGGAAGAGATAAGTAACAAATTCTACTCCAATATAACAAATTCTCCTCCAAAACCTGTAACACAGATACTGGAACCAGTTTCCAATATCTGAAAACTCTCCTTAGGCAGTAACAGTCTGGATAGAGGGAATCCACCTTTAGCTGACAGACACCCAAATGTGGCTGCTTGAACTCAGCTAATTGCACTGATGAGCTCTCCAGTGACTTCAAAGAGAATTTAGGCAACTGACTCAGCTAGAGACATTTCCAGTGTAAACCAGCCAAATTCAGGTTCCTCACTGGGTACATTTTGGTTATTTAGTGGGTACATTCCCTGCTCCTTTGTTCCAAGCACAGGATTCCCTTTGGCTGAGCAGACAGTTTTCTGCAGCATCCAAAGCAGTTTCACCCAAGCAAACTGAAAGAGCCCAATTCCATTTCTCCCCCAAGGTGTTTCCTGCAGGTGCAGGATGTCAGAGGTGAGCAGGAGCAGTCTCCAGAGGGGATCTCCCACGTGTTTTCCCTCAGCTGTACCTTCCAGCAGGACGCTGACCAGGGGAGTGCGGTCGCTGTTCTTGGTCTGCTGCACCAGCAGCTCCCCATCATCCAACACCCTCGTCACTGGGTCCCCCCACTTAATGATGCCATTCATGATGTAGCTGGCATAGTCTTCCTGGTTGGTTCCAAATGCCTGCAGAAGAGAGGGAACACTTCTTTTACCAAAAAACTTCTTTTTATCCCATTGAAAAACCATGAAACAATTAAACAAAAATGACCTGGAGCAAGGCTCTGGAAGATGCTGAAGTGAGACAGTCACAGCCCCTGGTGACTCACAGCATTCCAGCTCAGAGGGCTGAACACAAGTGGAGACCAGACACGTTCAGAAACATCTTTTCATATGCCCTCACAAGCAATTCTAGTCAGTGCAGGCTACCAGTGAGTTCTGACTCCACACAGTGTGGAGACAATTCTCAGAAATTAAGTTTAAACCTCCTCCTACAGCCCAGGGTAAAGCTGTCACCCAGGAACTGAAGTGGCCTAAAAGGGAAAGCTGTGACAAGGAGAAGAAACCCCCAGCTGTCCTTTATCTGTTCTAGTTCTCTTTATGACTCTCTGGGCAGCAACAGGCACACAGAGAGCTCAGAGCTCCCCACTTTCACAACACAGGACATGCCAGCCCACGGGGCACCACTGCTGTGTGACCCCAAAGGAAGTGTCCCTCCCATCACTGACTGCACTGGGTGGCTGGCCCTGCAGTCCCACAGTGCCTGCTTTGTCACACACTTACTGGTTTGATGTCATTCTCCAAGGATGCAAAGAAGTCTCCTCTGGTCACTCGCAGGCTCTCTGCCTTCTCCATGTCCACCTCCACTTTGTTGCTGGCCTAGAAAGGCAGCAAAGGACACTGAGGTCCAGCAGCAGCACCCAGCCCATCCCCAGCTTCCCTCCACAGCCCCAGCCCTGTGGCTGCTCTGGGTCAGTAAGAAAAATGCTTCTGGGGAGGCATTTGCTGGGTACCCCTGGAGCCATCCCCACCTCCAAGAGCCACATCCCAGCCCACAGAGCCACTGAGGGCAGCTGTCCCACCCCACTGGGTGATGCTGAAGTGCAGAGGATGTCTGTGACCCCCATTTCAGAGACACCACCCCAGCTAAGAACAGGACTGGAGCTCTGGCCCACCCTTGCTGCTGCTGTGCTGCAAACCAGGAGTCAGTGAGGCTCGCACTGGTGCCAGTGTGGGACTGACCTCACCCAGTTCAAACTTCTAGAACTTACTGGGATTACATAGGTACCCTTTGGAGCTGGGAACTGAGACAAATAAACTACATTTAACCCTCAGAGATGTGTCTCAGACATTCCCCTCCAACAGGGACCTGCAAGAACAGAGTGCACCTGAGCATGGGAAGGAAAAATAACAATAAAAATAATGACATGGTGCTTGTCTTGAAGAGCAGCAAATGCAGCCCCTAACCAGCAACCACAGGACCCCAGCCTGGCCAATCCTGCTGTGCCAGGCACACACCTGCAGCCAGAGGATGGCTGAAATGAGAGTCCCTTCTCCCAAAACCACCCACCAAGCACAAACACAGATGCCAAATAAACAGCTGAGGGGATCTTTAGTACAGGTGATCACTTTTCTACTTTGCATAGGGAGATGGAGATACCTGAAACACTCAATAAATTCCTGAAGTTGTGTGTACACTTAAAACCAGGGGGGCTCTCACCTCCCCAGCCTTTAATGAGTTCATGTTTTAATTTTTCACACACACACTTTGAGAGATAATCACAAGAGTTTAAATGATTCAGAAGACAATGTCCCTTCATTTTCCATTCGTGCTCTTGCTTCTCACAGGTGCTTCTGAAAACTAGGTCAGGCCTGTGATGTATATTTTAAGTTTTCAGTACTTGTAGGAAAGAATATTTTACTGCATCATTTAGCTAAGAGCAATTTCAGAATAAAGAATATTACCCAAAATTACTATGTCAAAGTGTTTGAAAAGCAAAACAGCACGTGGCTGCTTCCCATGTGGAAAACACATCCATACATTACTGAGATGTGGATCACAAAGCACCCAGAGGAGGGGACTGCTCTTTCACATTTGCACATTGCCATCTCCCCTTTTCCCACGTGATTTCTTGGCACAACAGGGAATAGATCAAAACACCAACACTCCCCAAACTCACCCAGAACTCAAGCACTGAGAAAACATCAACTATAAACAAAATTAATTATTTAAGGGAAATATTTTGCCTGCAAAGGGAAGAATCCAGAAGTGCTGATTTTTTTTTGACACAGAGCACAAGAAAATGAGAAAGTGATGATGTTTGTGGTTTTCTGCTATATAAAACAATAACTTGTCAAGTATTATGGTTATACAAGACTAATTAGCAGGAAGAGTAATTTTTCCTTTAGAAAGAGCACTCCCAGGAGATACAAATGTCTAAGCAGCAAATGATTTCTCACTTAAATGAAAGTGTGATTTGCTCTCCTCACATTTGAGGCTGAGCAGATTTTTACAGTCCCTGTGCTGTGGGATTGATGTCCAGGACTTCTCCCTGCAGGAGCTGCCCCCAGTCCTGGCCAGGGGAGCAGGGGCTGTGCCTCAGGCTCCTTCGTCACCACCTCATCATCTCATATTTCAACACCACTGAATACTGAGCTCTGCATCTGCCTTCACACCCCTGACATTTCATGGCCCTGAACTCCCTCCTGCAGACACACTGACCCCCCCAGGCAGTGGGACTGGGAAGGCAGGGAAGTGTTCCCAGAGAACAGAGGCACTTGGGAAGGCTGCATGAACCAGAGGACGGGGGGTGATCACCATGTCAGCACTTATCTGCAGTGGAAGACTTTGTACAAAGCCCTCAGGATTCAGCCAAGATTTGGAGCAGAGGATTCCTTCCACAGCTGGAGCCCTTCTCCACACAAAGCACATCTCCTCTGCTCTTCTGGCTCTTGCATGAGGAAACAGTGAACAGCCATCCCCACTCCCTGATCCCAGCACACTCTCCATAACCCTTCCCCATGCTTTCTTCAGGCTGAGGAATCTGAGTTTAATCATTTTTCCAAAGAAAACCCCCCTGTACCTCAGACCCCCTGCTGCCATTCCACACCCTGGTTCTAGCACGATCCAGGTACACCAGGGATTGGATCCATGATGTAATCACAGCCCCACTTTTGCTGTTTACCTCTCCTGGTAAATTCTAACCTTGCTATTTTGCTGTTTTCACTGACAAGGACTGAGCTGGGATTTCCAGACCATTCCAGCTCCAAGAACTTGACCCCAGTCCCCATCCCTGCCTCCACCTGTCTGAATTCTCTCTGCCAGGGGACACCTAAAATTCACTGTCATCCTGTGCACTGACATCCTTTCAATGCCCCCTGCAGATCTCCACTGGTGACCTTTGTCTTTATGCCCCCAAACCAGCTCTGAGATGGTGACCTCCCCCTCCTTACAGAACATTTATGATCACATTGAGCTGCTCAGGCTCCAGCAGAGCCTCCCTGTAAATGGCTGATCTAATTCCCACCTTGTCTCCTGGGTCCAATGCACAAACTGTAATCAAGACTTTCAGTTTTTGGCAAAACATCCTCAAAAACCACCCCTTCCACCCCACCAAGCTGTGCAAGAGGCACTTGGAGGGCAGGAGAGGGAAGAGGGAATTGGAAAAGCACAGGGAAAAGGTGGTGCCCACATGAATTTCATCTCCTAAGGTACACTGATAGGCCACCTTCCATTTGCTAGTAAACATTCAATATTACAAACATAATTATTTTCCCTTTTTTGCCCCAGTAGGAGATGACAGGACTGACCTTAATGTGTCTGTTCATGGCAGTGGACTGAGCAGCTCGAACCAAACCTTCCAGCTCAGCACCACTGAAGTTCTTGGTCTCCACTGCCAGCTCTGCAATGTCCACATCCTCAGCCAGGAGCTGGTGCTCCCTCATCCTCACCGTGTGGATGTGCAGGATCTGGAATCGGCCCTTCTCGTCTGGCAGGCCTGGGATGGGGAGGAGAACACAGCCAACCCCCTGAGCACAGCACTGCAAATCCCCTGTCCCTCCCCTCAGATCCCTTCCTTCCAAGGCCCCTCTCACTCACAATGAGGGTATTTGATGATGCTTTTCACTGAGAACATTCAATAAACTGAACAGTGTCACCACCAAACCACAGAGAACAGCACAAGGTTGAGTTTCTTTCCTCAGGGTTCCTCCAAGTTGGTTGCTCTCAGATTTCCACACCAGGAATGACAATCTGGTCAGTTCCCCAGCATCCCTCAATCCAGCTCCCACCTTGCAATTACCATGGAATGGTTTGAGTTGAAGGGACCTTAAAGCCCATCCAGTGCCACCCCTGCCATGGCAGGGACACCTTCCACTGTCCCAGGCTGCTCCAAGCCCTGTCCAGCCTGGCCTTGGACACTTCCAGGGATCCAGGGGCAGCCACAGCTGCTCTGGGCACCCTGTGCCAGGGCCTGCCCACCCTGTGCATAACATATTTCTTCCTTAGATCCCATCTGACCCTCTCCTCTGTCCATTAAAGTCTCTGCTCCTTGCCCTGTCACTACAGGCCCTGGTAAAATCTGCTCTGCTCCTCTATCCCTGAGTGCCCTTTCCTAAGGGGTCACATCCACTAATTACTGAATCAACTGAGGGTTTACTCTCCTAAAACCCAGAGCCTTGACTTCCCTCTTCACATGGGAAGTGAAATTCCTATAAAATGTTCCTTTTCATCAGCTGAGGTTATCATTTCTTAGCAAGTCATTTCTGAAGCCCACAATGGCTTCAGAAGATACAGAAGATTCTCCTCTTACAAGTGTAACCTCTCAGTCTGGCACATCACCCTGAGCCCCACTGTGCTCAGCCTCTGCTCCAAGGATCTGATATTTGCCCTGATCAGTGTTTGTGTTGAGGAGATGTGAAAAGACATTTTACAACATGCACAGCACCCAGGAGCATTCAGTCCTTGTCACCTGGTCATTCATTCCAGGATCACTGAGCTTTCCACCAGTCCCAGGCTGTTCTCTACTCCATGTTTCTCCAGGGAATTGTCACCTCAGCACTGAGCCCCCAGGCCAGTCACCCTTTAGGCTCCACCACAACCTTCAGTGACCAAATTCTGATCTCAAATGCAAAGCCAGTGATTTGTTCTCATGAATCTAAGATGACCTGGGCTTACTTTCTTAACAAAGCCTATATGATCAGATATTCCCTAATTTACCCTGCACTGGGTGTACAAAGGTCCCTTTCTAGTTACTGACACACAGCTGCTTTTCCAGTTGCCAGATGAAATGGCAAACCAAGCTCTTGGCCCACTTTTAGTTCACCCAGTGCTCTTGCCTGGCCTTCCTGCAATTTCCACCCAGGAATGACCTGTACCATTATTTGCCTCCTTTCCTTCACACAGATATTCAGGGTCCTGCCTGCCCATCCCTGCCCACTCTGCTGGGCAGAACTCAGGTTTATCAGCAGGGAAGTCCAAAGTGGAACTTTATTGGTCTGATTTACTTTATGTTCTGGAGGGAGCTGCAGGAAGTTCAGCACCTGAGCCATGCTGGGGATTGCTCACATTATGATCTGTATTTGCTTTGCTGCTGTAGGTTCATGGAGCTGAGGGACTGGGATCTGCAGTGTGCTTACCAATCTCCATCTTCACCTCCAGCCTCCCTGGCCTCAGCAGGGCCTCATCAATCAGGTCAGGTCTGTTGGTCATTCCTGGAGCCAAAGTTAAAACAAAACACTGTTATCTGAGCTTCCTGAGTAGGTTTCCAGCCTTTGGTACAGCCCTTAGAGCTAGGGAGACACTCAAAGAGTCCCAAGAAAACAGACAGAAGGCACTCATCTTCTGGAATGCTGGGAAATGCCCTGAGGGAGAGTCAGGGCAACAGGGATCAAACCTGTGCTTGTGGCTGCATCTGCCTGTCCTTGTGGAGTGCCTGCAGGGCTCCTGCAGCAGGACCAGCACAGCAGGAGCAGCCCCACTCCCCCACAAGCTCTATCAGTCCTTGCAGGTTTCCCTAAACTATGAAACCCTCCTTCTCAAAAACTAAACAAGGAAATTGTGAAAGCAGCAATATCTGCCAACCACAGCAGCATCTCCCTTTCAACCTGCTGCTGATGCTGCTCCAACAGCAGCCATGGCACCTCAGCTGACCTGCAGTGAGGCAAAGACCAGCAGTGCCCACCCAGCCCTCAGGACAGAGCCAGGCAGCCCCACCTACCAATGACCAGGATGTTGTTGAGCTGCTCCACACCATCGATTTTGGAGAGCAGCTGGTTCACCACGGTGTCGTGCACGCCGGTGCTGCCGGCCATGCTGCCCCTCTGCTTGCAGATGGCATCAATCTCATCAAAAATGATGATGTGCACCCCACTGTTGGCTCCAAGCTGTGAGAGGGACAATGTGTCAGGAGTGTCAGCAGTCTGATTGCTGAGAGCAATCCAAAATCAACACCAAGCTCAGCCACACAGACACGGCGCTGATATTCCCTGTGTGCTCAGTATCTCTGTGTGTGTGTGTGTGTGTGTCACCCCTCTCCAGGGGAACATCCTGCCCATCTCCAAACCAGGGGACTCAGGGGGCTCTGCCCAAACTCAGGACTTTGCAGCTACACAGGTTTTAAGGAAGAGCACGAGGCTGAGCAAACCAAGCAAAGGCCAAAGCTCAAAGGGTCCCAGCACTGAGCACCTGGGAAAGGAACAGGTACCAGGGACAGGGAACAAGGCCTGGCTGTGGAGGGGGGGATGCACCAGGGTGGGAACACCCCAGGCTGGACTGAACTTGGTAAATACACAGCTTGCCAAAGCAGCTTTGTTGATAATATTTTTAAGGAGCCCAGTCAGCCCCAGAACTGCCATTTCCAGGTTCACTCAGGGGTGAGGCAGTTGCAGCTGGTAAGAGAACAGGATACTTTTTGTGACTGCATTATGAAGCTTTTTCCCTTCAAATTCCACCTCTAAAACATCTTTTGTGGCCAGTGCAGACCATGTTATCACTGGGTGCATGTGCTGGCCCTGGCAATCTGCCCCAGACACAGGCAGGACAATGCCAACCTTTTGGAGACCTTTTCAATCTCCCAGCTGTCATCAGGCCCAGCCCCTGCAGCCAATATTGAGTGTATTTTAACAGGTGTGTTATTGCCAAGGGAAAGCAGCTCCCAGAGATTCTGCAGCCACCAGGGAGCAGGAGATTGCTCACGTGGGTCTGTGTCACCACACAGAGCTGATTGACTGGCTAATAAACCTTTTGCTGAAGAAATGAAATTATTTCAAGTCACCACCAAAATCTGAGTCTTGTGAGCTGAATAAAATTAAGAGATCATTTGCTAATGACTTCTAAAAAGACTTCCCTGTATTTAACTGTGACCAGCCTGACATTTGATTTTCTTTATCAGAAAAATCTATCAAGATCAAGTGATCCACAGCAGTGAAAAATTACCATAGCACATATGAAAGAAGTATTTACACCATGAAACTAAAGATTGGGGTTTTGAAAGCCAGCTAAAGCAAAGGATAAAAAACATCACTGGAAAAAACAGAATCTTTATCTTCACTTCCAGTTTCAAAGATCTCTAGTTTCAAGACATTATTCTCATCCATTAGTTTTCTGCTGAGAAAAATTAACTATGTATTGATTATAACACTTCAAGTCCTGTAACATACCAATATGCCTGCAACCTAAAAACCTGAAAGCTGATGTGCCAGCTTAATTTAGTAAGAAAAATCCAAACAGATTCAATTATGTCTCTCCCACAAAAA
>VXBC01008939.1:423-48518 GCA_013399945.1 Ploceus nigricollis | reverse complement strand
AAAAAAAAAAAAGGAAAACAGAGGAAAATTTGCACAATCTGAGTTTTAAGGACTTTTGGAGAAGGTGACAGCACGTGACCCAAAGCAAGCAGGGTGGGCACTGCTGTATTACTCCCAAATTACTGTGCATGGAATCTCAGCACACTGTCCCTGTCTGCAGGGCTGGCTGGAGCCCAGCTGCCTCTCCAGCTTCCAAGGCTGTTTTCACAGCTGATAGTGTGTGAGCCTGCACAACACCAATACTCCACAACTCACCAGGAATAACCATAACCCCAAGCCACGCAGTGACTCTGTGTTCAGTCTCATTTTCCTTTTGTTAGGGCTGGGATTAAATGTGTGAGGTTCTATTTCTTGTTCAGACTCAGATGTTTATTAGTTCTTATCTATGTAAAAGTCTCACAAACTGTGAGTTCTACAGCACTTCAAGTTAACAAATTAAAAAACAGAGTTGTCTCTCTCTCTCTATAAGGTCTTTTAAGGATAAACTGTCTAATTAAGAAATGACACCTAAATTATTTTTACTTTTAACCTAATGACTAACTACCTGTGGTCCACAATGTNCTCCACAGCCTCAGGTCAAATGTAAGTGTTCTCTTGGGGGGTCAGTGACTGTCAGCACAGAAAGTCTAAAATTCTCAGTAACCAGGGTTCCAACAACTCTGCCTTTAATGCAAGCAGTGATTTTGAGATTCCAGACCCTTTCCGGTCTCTCATTCCCAGCACCCCCCATTCCTGTGTGTCCTTACCCTCCTCTGCTCCTCCTCTGCATCAGCAAACAGCTTCCTGATGTTGGCCTCAGACTCTCCCACGTATTTGTTGAGGATTTCGGGCCCGTTGACCACCTTGGGCTCCCTGGCATTGAGCATCTTCCCGATCTGCCGCGCCATCAGCGTCTTCCCGCAGCCGGGGGGCCCGTACAGCAGGATCCCCTTCACGTGCTTGCAGCCTGCAAGGACAGGGAAGTGATGCCTTGAGAAGGCTGACCTAGAACAGAGACTGGAGGAGCTGAAGAATAAAGCAGGGATTTATTAAAAATATCTCCTCAATGGATCCACCTTGGGCAGCACAAGAGCCCAGCCAGGGCTGCACCCCAGGGGAACCCAAAATGGGCACAAAATGCCCCACTGCTCACGGGGTCTCACACTTTTACAAGTTCTGTCCATTTGCATATTGGAGTTAATTACAGATTAGATTACAATTACAATTCCAGCTTTAGCCCATGCAGTCCCATCCTGCTTGTTTTTCTCTCTCCAGCCCACGTTGTTTGTGCTCTTGGGCCTGAGATCTGGATCATTTGTCCTTGGTCCCCAGCCAGAGAAGGAATTGTTTTCTCTCCCTACCCTGTGAAGAGAGCTCACCATCCCCTCATATGAAGCCCAGACCCACCCACTAAAGCAGCACAGAAAAATATAAAAGCTAAAACCTGAGGCATCACTTCACACAAAGAACAATTCCTGCCCTCACCCAGCCCTTGCAGAGCTCTTGGCACCCTCAGATGCTTACCATGCCCTCATATGAAGCCCAGAGCCACACACTAAAGCAGCACAGAACCTGAAAAATATAAAAGCTAAACCTGAGGCACCATAAGGTCTGAGAGAGGATGGGGACAGCCACAGAGCACTGAGGGAGGCACTTCTCCAGGGAGCTGGCAGAGATGGGCCTGAGCTCTGCTCGATGCTGCTGTCAGAGAAATTCAAACAGCAGCTGGATCAGCATCATCCCAATGATGTGCCAAGGAAAAACAACCTCTAGAACAACTCAAGTGCTCTCCATCCATGAGCCACACCGAGCTGTAACTCCTGGTCAGGAACACACAGCACCAGAGATCCCTTGGGAAAGGTGGGGATAACAGAACTCTCACCAAGAGGAGGTTCTAGGGATGCTGCTCATCCCCAGGTAGAGAGGGGCTGCAGATACTGTTTTTTACAGCCTGCACAGCAGGCAAAGCAGACATAGGTCAAACACACTCATCTGATTCTTGACAGAGAAAGTGAGGAATATTGTGTGATAACATCAAACTTTTTACCCCTGTACTGGGCTTTGGTGAGTCCCATATCACATATCCAGTTCTGTCTGCAAGTTCACAGAATAAATATTGAGAAAACTGAAAAAAAAACTTCCAAGAACCACCAGAACCATCAGCCCAAAATCCTTGACCTGTAATTAGAAAGACCTGAAATATTCTAATTTGTTCAAAAACAGGACTTTGGACACTGTGTATGAGAATTTAAATTCTCTGCTGTAGGGAAAGAGAGGATGCAACTGCTGCAAGCTGAGGCTGGACACATCCAGCCAGTGACAGGCACACGTGTCCCAGGTGTGCTCACAGCTCCTGGGAGAGGCTCAGGTGTGAACAAGAAGAGTTTCCCTGAAGGATTAGAGGATTTGTGGATACACAGCTTGTGAGCCCCACATGTTTTATCACTACACTATCTCTGAATATCCTTATGCCCAACTTCCCATGCCCTGCCTCACACTGTGCCAAGAGAAGCTGTGGGACCAGCTCCTGTCCACAACCAGGTTTGTTTTGTTCCTTTAACTGCACAGAGTGAACCTCTGGCCTGGAAGCTGCTGCTGGAAAACCCTGCAGGAGGAGATGGTGTGTCAGCACCAGGTTCTAAAGCCTCAGAGGAGAGAGGGGACATGGGCCAGTGGTGGCCTCAGGAGTGCTGGGGAATGGTGGGACTCAGAGGCTTTCTTCCACTTTTTAATGAATATATGAAAATCTATTTTTTACTCCATTCTTGCAGATTGACTTCTTTAAGAACACAACCCACCCAACAGGAGCCCTGCAGTGCTAGGGATGCACATTAAAAGCAAAATCAACAAAAGGCAGCAAACTGATGGCCCCAAGCTCAGGCTGAGGGGACCTGAGCTCAGTTTCTGCCAGGCTTAAGGAGCTTGAGCACATGGAGTTGTCTGTCACCCCACAGGATGAGTTCCCTCCTGGTGTCTGGCTTGTCTCAGCTCCATGGTAACCTCACCCCATCCCACAGAGCCCTCAGGGCTGCTCACACCTCAGGGCAATTCTGCCTGTAAAGCACAAACACTTACCCCTTATCATCCTCCCAACACTCTGCTGTGATTTCACTTACTCCTGAAGGTTATGGCAATAAAGAATTGATTTCAGTCTGAACAACTGCTCAATATTACTTAGTTCCTGTGACCCCACATGCTCTCTTCCCTCTCTCTCTCTGGCTGTTCATTCACTGCAGTGAAGTTCCAGGAGGACACTGCCATGAGGAGCAGCTGATCCTCCCAAACCCCAGAGAGCAGAAGTGCTGCACTGGCTAAGCCCAGCAATAAAGCTGAGAGATCCTGCTGGGCTCCTCTGCAGAGAAGAAAATTATTACAGAAATCCAGAGCTGTGGCTAAGAATTCATGAGTCAGCATTGAGGCATCTGTGAGTCAAAAGCATAAACAATATAAACTGGCAGTGAAAATAATCTCACAGGGGAGGGAGTGAGGCACAGATAAAGTAAAAGCTCTTCCTGTCAAATCCCTGCCATGAGGGCATTGTTACCGTGGGGGAACATGATCTCCTCTGTAACCAAACTGTACCAGGCAGGGTGCTGCTGACAAGTGATCTCTGCAGGGAAATCCCAGCACAGCAGTGTTCCAACAGCTCCTGGGCTCCAGCACGAGACCACCAAAGGCCTACAGAGGCCACCAAAGGGTTCCAGAGGCCACCAAAGGGCTCTGGCAGGTCAGGGCTCTGCTCCCAGCCCAGCCAGCCAGGCCATGGTACTGCAGGGAGTGGGTGTGCCAGGGTGTTCACAACACAAACACCAACAGTCTGGGCCTGGTTGGTTCTTCTGGTTTTCTTTTAAGTCCTGTGAGAAGTGTCTGAGGCAGCTGGGGGGGCTCAGCCTGGAGAAAAGGAGGCTCAGGGGGGACCTTGTGGCTCTGCACAGCTCCTGACAGGAGGGGACAGTCGGGGGGTTGGGCTCTGCTGCCAGGGAACAGGGACAGGAGGAGAGGGAACGGCCTCAGGCTGGGCCAGGGGAGGCTCAGGTTGGACATCAGGAGGAATTTCTCCATGGAAAGGGTGGTCAGGCCCTGGCAGGGGCTGCCCAGGGAGGTTTGGAGTGCCCATCCCTGGAGATGCCCCAGGAATACCCTTGTCCAAGGAACAAGGCAGGGATCAGGCACAGGTTGGACTCCATGGTCTTGGGAGTCTTTTCCAACCTTAATGATTCTGGGATTCCTGCAGCTCCCAATCTCTCTCCTAGAAGAAGTACAACTGACTTATACCCCCCAGAAGCTTCTCTTCCACAGCCCAAAAAACCTGAACTTCCTGAAAAGCACAAACATTCCCCTCTGTGCATGAGCTGCCTCAGGCACAGCACAGGGCTCAGCTGGACACCCACAGCCAGAATCTCATCTCCCACGGGGAGCCTGGAACACAAAACACAAACTGGCTTGGACAAATCTGCTTAGAAACCTCCCAGAATGTTCACCTTCTTCTTGTTCAAGGGAAAAGGAAAGGAATCCTGGAATACTCTGAGTGGGAAGGGACCCACAAGGATCATCCAGTCCCAGCCCTGCCCAGACACCCCAAAATCCCAGCCTGGGCATCCCTGGAGTGGTGTCCAAAGGCTCCTGGAGCTCTAGCAGCCCTGGGGCTGTGCCCATTCCCTGGGGAGCCTGGGCAGTGCTCAGCAATTCAAGATTAATTCAATAAAAGGAACATAAAACCATACTGAGCACCTTCTCTTGGGTTTTCCTCCCCAAATCACACACCCAGGAAGGCAAAAAATCCACAGCACCACAGCAAAATCATCCCAAATCCAACCCCAAACCCTCTGGAAAACCCCAAATGAGGTCGGAAATGGTTAAAAATTCAACTTTCTGCAGACCATTTGCAAAGGTTCAATATTAAGTCAATAAAAGGAACATAAAATCCAGATCATTGCCCTCCTCCTGTGGGTTGGAGCTTTGGGTTTTCCTTTCCCAAAGGTAAAAAATCCATGACTCCACAGCAAAATCATCCCAAATATCCCCAGTCCTCTGGAAAACCCCAAATGAGGGTAGAAATGGTTAAAAATTCAACTTTTCTGGGGGAAAGAACCTTTGCCTGACACCCAACCAAAGCCTCCCCTGGCACAGCTCCAGCTGTTCCCTTGGGTCCTGGAGTCTGCCTCAGAGAAATCCCAGCTCTGAGCCCAGCAGGGTCCCTGAGACAATCCCCCAGCCTTTACCCAGCTGAGCTCAGCCCCTGCTGGACAACCCAAACTCCCCCTCCCTGAGCCCTGAGGACATCAGTGACCACCTGCTGCAAGACTTGGTTGCCACTGAATGGGCAACACGGAGAGCAGGGTGTGAGTCAGGGGGCAGAACATTCCTGAACCCAAAGCAATTAGTTCCTCTTCAAATAAAACTGCCACCAGCAACTCCAGCAGACATTTCCCTTCACAGCCACGTTCACCTGGCTAAAATCAAAGTTTTAAGGACAAGCAGGACTTTATTAAAATAGACAGGTGATGACAAATCACAAATGTTACCTCTCAAATCACGCTGGGATCCTCTGCACCACACAGGAATTTTGATTAAGTTTATCTCCCCTCTGCTGATTTCACCAGTGTGGCCCAAATGTCAATACTATTATGAGAATCTTTCTAAACACAAATTACAGCTGTGCAGACATCACCAACCAGTTCAGCTCATCATTTGATGAGCTCCAAAAAAAGGTCATTGCTGTAACCTGATCCTTAAATTATGCCATTCAATGACAGTTAGAGGCTGAATAGGGACATTAACAGGAACTCAAACATACAAATATGGGAAAAAAAAAAAAAAAGAGGGAAAATTCATAAGAACTGCTGAGAATGGGAGAGTTACTGGTGTTACCAATGGAAGTCAAACTCTGTTTTGACCCAGAACATCACCTGCCCAAAGACAAGATAAAGTTTATTTGTTCAATTCTCCCTCTTCAATTTATTGGAGAGATCAGAAGAACTGATTTAGTATAAGAGGGATTTTCTACTTGGGAGTGTAATTCCCCTTTTAATTAAAATCAAAGCATTCTGGTGTGATTGGATCACTCAGATGCACCACCAGGAACCTGCATGGATGGTAAGGCCCCAGCACAGCAGGGAGATTTTTATCTCTGCACATTCATCTTGGGGCAGGTTACAGGAAGTTCAGGGTTCCCAGACTTCACCTGCCACGCAGGCAAAATTTCCCTAAAAGTAGAGCTGGGTGGAATTTCCCTCTCATGCTCTAAGCCCAGAGTGAATTCAAAGCTGGGGCAGGGAAAGGGCCACACCTGAACCAGAATTTTTATTTTCTCAATGGCCAGAGTTTTGATTTATCAAATCTTTTGCCACTGGAAAGAGAAGACAAAGTGAAGTTCTCCATGGACCTTTGGAAACTGATTCCTCACCACATCCTAGTGGCTCTGAGGAGCTCAGTGAGTGCACACATCTATCAGGAGGCAATAATGAGATTTATGACAAGAGCATTTATCCATTTCTGAGGGAATGTGCTAGAAATGAAAATAAATCAGCATCTCAGAGAGACACTTCCAACAGAATGCCTCTGGCTACAAAAACAGCATCAGCACACTCAGGAAAAGGGATTTTGGTAAGAGTATAAACAAACAAAACCAAGCACTAAGGGAAGTCAGCACAGTAGCAAAGAGTAAATGTCTCTTAACAGAGCTGCAGAAAGACCCCTAATTCCAGAGGCAGGTTCTGTGGGAAGCTGAGCACAGCCAGGATGTTCACAGCCCCATCCCAGCTGGATGCCAGTAACACAGATCCCAGCAGCATTCCCTGATCCTGGGATAAAGCTGGATCATTCCCATCTGCTTAGAAAGCCACCACGCTGGGATTTGGGGATGCCTGCTCAACACTTCCTGCCTTGTGAACACACACAGACACCCTGGGGACACAGGGACACCCCAGGGCTCCCAGCTGGGGACAAACTGGGGGTGCCAGACCATGGTGATGCCACCAACCCACCTGGAGCAGGAGCAAAGCCCTTCCAGAACCCGCTGATGGCTCTGGCCACTCATGCAGAAATCCCTTGCTGCAGGTTTGGTGTAAAGCCCCTTCCCCTCCCTCCAAACCATCTGCCACATTCCCATTTCCACATTCCTGTGTTAAAAGGGAATCATTTTCTTTGGTGACTGTGCAGAATTTGGAAGCCCCCTGTCTCATACCCCTCCAAGGACTGAAGTCCTTCAAGTCAGTTCACTCTGTGTCCAGAAGCTTTCCTGTCCCCCCACCCTGATGCCCTCCTCCAAAGTTTTTCCAGTTGTACTGCATCCCTTCTGACACAAAGGCTGCATCCAGCAACCCAACACATGAACAAATTACACAGCAGCCCCTGCACTTTCTTCTCCATCCCTGGGGGACACCAATCTCTGCTTTTAAGAAGGGGAGGCAAGTGACAGATGTCAGGGACTTCTTCACTGTTGTTTCCAAAGGAAGAGTTCAGTGCCAGCCTGGGTCCAGGTGCCTCAGGGTGAGCAGAACACTTCAGGTTAAATCCCATTAGGAGGAGAAGAGCAAGAAAGCACTGGTCCATTCTCAGCAAGGAAGAAGAGTTAACAACAGCAAATGCTGAGTTCAAGCTGTTAAATACTTATTTACACCAGTGAAGAGCTGGCACATTCTGTGACAGCTGATATTAATAAAAGTGACAAACGGGTAGGAACAGGAAACAGAAGCAGAAAAAGAACAAGGGACACAAGAGCCCACAACTGTTGGATACTGGCAGATCACTTGGACATGAACTTCACCCAAGGGAACTCAGAGTGGGTGAAATCATCTCAAAGTCAGTGAGAACCTGAACAGGGTGGGTGAGAAACCAGGGGGAAGATGGTGAATGTCATCCCTGGTGTTATAAAGGGAAAAGGGAGAGAACTGTGGGGTTGGACTAAATTGGGAGGTCCCTTTCAACCTCAGCTGTTTTCTGATTGTGTTGTACAGACCTAGCACTAACCTGATGGCTGGAAAATTCTGATATAATGTCTTTTTAAGTAGGTAGAAGAAAACAAGACGACAAGAAGTAGCCAGAACAACTTTATGAGGCCTGTCTGAGACAACTTCCCTCCAGGAAAACATGGGGGTCCCCACACAGAGGGTTTGAGGAAACAAAGCAAGCAAGAGAGGCACATATCTTTCCCTAAAGATATAAATACATGTTAGACATCCTCCTAGACATGCAGGAAAAGCACAGGCTGAATGAAGTTAGAGGTGGATGAAAAGTAGATTAAACCCCACAAACTTTAAAGCACAGCAAGAAATGATCCATCCTGAATTTCGTGGCATGTGGTGCCTGGGAGATGGAACAGAACAGAATGCTCCAATTAAACCTGCACACTGCAAAGCCAAGAGCTACAAACACACAGGCAGGCAGGATTAAATTCATCTGAAATCCATGTAACCTGATGCACGAGTTTCTAATTGGGGAGGAATAATGAACTGCATGTTGCAAAACACAAAAAATCATCCCTGTGAGGATTCTGCCCAGGCCCAGACAGTGAGGCACAGCCAGGACCTGCTGATCCAGAATGGATCCATGTTTTGGGTTGGGCACCACAGTCCTGAGCAGAGAAGGGAGGAGAAATAATGATGGGTGATGCAGAGGTTATAGAAATGGCCTCAGAATCCCAGAGTGCCCTGGAGAGACAGGACCAGACTGGATGCAAAGGCTGAGAGCAGCACCCAGCACTGGGACATGCTGCCCAGCAGGGCCTGGCATTCCCAGCACCCCAGCTGAGGTTAGACATGCCTGACACTGATTTTTCATTAAAATTACCCTATTTTCAGAATAGCTGGGTGAGAACCTTTCCATCATTATTCTTCTCCGACAGTATCTGAGTACTTTGAGAACATTAATGCATTAATTTCTAAGGCAGCTTAACAGACAAGCCTCCACTTCAGACAGAATCTGAGGAAGAAAATAATCTGAGTGTCTGCTCCTTTCAATGTTCCCCTTGTGTTCTGTTGATACTTCACTTCTCCATCATGAGCTGGACTTCAAAACTACAGAGCTCTGAGACCAACTGATCCCAAGAGGGCAGGTCAAGAGCACAGGTTAAGATGGTTCCCAGGAAACAGAAACCACCTTCAAAAAGTCTGATTTTGTTTATTTATAGCAGCAGGAGAGGATGGGAATTTGGGTTCCATTTCAGTCTCTTAGAAGGAACATGACCTGTAACACCAAACATTTCTCTAGCTGTTATTAAACCATAACAACATGTCCATGCAGAATTTGCTCTTTGAGGCCTCTGCAACAATTAATGTGCCACAGGAGTCAGAGAAATCCCTTCCCTGCTGCAAGTCAAGACCCTGTTTCAAAGCCTGGGGACACCAGAGTGTTCCTAAATAAGGAAAAGAGGGTCAGCACAAGTGTTTTGCTTTCAAGTCTGAGAAGGGACTTTACAGGTTTGTTGCAAGTTACAGCTCCAGGCACCAAATATCAAAAATGTTGTTCCAAGTGGCTAAATATCTGTTGGAGTCAGGGGGAAAGAAAAAACAACAAGAAGAGAGAACACTGTTCTAGGCAAGAGCACAAGCTGAATGAGCTGGGTTTAAAGTCTCAGCAGAAAACCAGCATCTGCCATGGATGGGAAGAAGACACAGCATTTGTCAAATAAACAGGGGAGCTTTAGCTGGAGCAAGAGGATGCTCTGAACTTCAGCAGAGAGTAACCAAAGGCAGACTCCCTTCACAGAGTGACACAGCTTCACTCTGAGCTGGCACAGACATCCTGAAAGGGCTTGGAAAGGAGGAGGATTCCCTAGAAACAGGGCTGTGAAGGGCTGTCCCTCAGGGAGAGCTGACTGGTATCTCCTTCCACCAGTGCCCTGAGGGGTGAAGTTCCTTCCTCAGAAGTGTCATTCCTACGAGTGAGGCACCAAAATGTTTCCAGACATCTTCCTCAAACCTCATCCAGGTAAGGATTTAATTCCATTTGGCAGCCACAGGATTATCAGGAGTCAAGCATCAGTCAATCTTCCCTGTGAGGGTGGGCAGGCCCTGGCACAGGGTGCCCAGAGCAGCTGGGGCTGCCCCTGGATCCCTGGAAGTGTCCAAGGCCAGGCTGGACAGGGCTTGGAAGGACAGTGGAAGGTGTCCCTGCCCATGGCAGGGGTGGCACTGGACAGGCCTTAAGGTCCCTCCCATTCTGGGATTCTGTCACATCACACCAAGCAGGGAGCTGATCTAGCTGAATACTGACCCTATAAACTGTCTTTATTAACAGTGCTTTGTGCTGCCAACTGTGTGAGCTCCCTACAGAGCCATGCAAGCCCAAAGCCACCAGAGCAGGGCTGGGACATGCACAGATGGGAAAAGCAAACTGCCCCTTCCAGGCCAGGAGGGAGCTCAGGCAGGGTTAGTGCCCAGCTGGGGCTGATCTAACATTTCAGCTTTGGATAAACCAAGGCTTGTACCAGCAGAGCAGTATTTCCCCCCTTGGATGATATGGTTAACTAACATTGATTTATGTGCTCCAAAGCCAGAGCATTCCTTGGAAGTTAGATAAACCACACACAAATTGCAAGTAATGCTGGAAGGGTCTATAGAGCCTCTGTGTAGTTATGGACAGAAATATTTATTGCATTTGGCGTGGAAGCTGCAGTCTGGGAGCACTGGGCAAAGAACACAACTGGGTGAGCACTGCAGCACCAGGGAGCAAGCAAATTCCATCTTTTCCTTTCCCAATAAATTATTCACAAAGGTGAACAGCTGTCACACTGACATTTCAGATCTGAAATATAGTTAAGAGCAAGTTATAACTAAGGCAAAGAAAATGAATGTCAGAAAGTTTTTGTTTTTTCAAATTTCAGATAAGCTCTTTAGCCCTGGGGTTAATCAGAGCTCAGGAGCTCTGCTCCCAGTCCAACTTCTTCCCTGAAAAATGTCTCTTTGTGCAGCCTGGGTGTAAACATGCACAGTAAGGGTATTTGCATTTAATGTAGTTTAATGGGGCACACCTTTAATTCATTGCACAGAGTAATCCAAATACCAGTGGTCCTTCACAGAATCTTTGTCTTCCTTTATTAAACAACACCAATTATCTTCTACCTTCACATGTGGTCCCAGCCAAGGGCTCTGTACTGCAGCCACAGAATCAGAGAATCAGGGAATGGTTTGGGTTGGAAGGACTCTCAAAGCCCATCCAGTGCCACCCCAGCCATGGCAGGGACACCTTCCACTGCCCCAGGTGGCTCCAAGCCCCAGTGTCCAACCTGGCCTGGGACACTCCCAGGGGTCCAGGGGCAGCCACAGTTTCTCTGGGCACCCTGGGCCAGGGACTCCCCACCCTCCCAGGGAACAATTCTTTCCCAATATCTAACCCAAATCTCTCCTCTGTTAGTTTAAAACCACTCCCATTCTTGTCCATGTTAAAAATCACTCTCCTCTGTTTTATAAGCCCCCTTTAGGCACTGGAATGGGCTCTGAGATCTTCCTGGAGTCTTCTCTTCTCCAGGCTGAACAGCCCCAGCTTTCTCAGTCTGGCTCCATGGGAAGACTTCATGAATACACACAACAGCTGCTTCAAAAGGTAAAAATATTTCAAGTACAGGAGGCTGGCTGTCAGCAACAGTGCTGAGCTGGACACCAGTGCCTCTGGGTAAAAGCTGTTCTTTCCACAGCCAGCACCATTTCTCTTATTTCTTCTCTCTGCAGAGCAGTTAAATATTTAACAAATCTAAGCATTTTATGTTCTCAAGCAGAAGCAGAGACGTTGTCTCTTCCTCATAGCCACAAAACCCACGAGACCCAAGAGCATCCCCCAAAAGCCTCAGCTCTCAGATCAACAGGAATTAAAAGGCAGGAGAGAGAGAATCAGGCATGGCTGGCCCAGCCCTGGGGTTTCTCCATAGTTCCTCATACGTGCCCAAATCCCCAAGACAAGACTGAAGGCACATCCCAGGGAAGTTTACTTTGCATCAATTCCACAGGCACTGGAAGCGGACGCGCTCCACACGCCCCCGCACAAACAGGATGTATCTCCTGATGGAAATCTGTTTTGTAATCACAATCTTGATTGCTTCATTTGTGGGGAGAGGGAAGGTGGATCAGAAACATAAACATACACAGAAATTATACAGCTCTGGATTCCAAGTTCAAATAGGAGCCCACACAGATTATATTCCGAGAACAAGGAGCAGCCAGAACATCCCCAGCCACGTTCTGTGACAGAATCAGACACCTGCAGCTGCACTCTGCTTACTAAAAATTAAACCCTGCACCATTTATCTGCCTGCCAGCAGATGTTTACCAAGTATTGGGACTGCCTTTCCTTCCCTTGACCCAAAAAGAGAAGTTATATTTAGAATCTGTGCTTTTATTTCACAGACTCCAGGACATGCCACGGCCTGTGCATCCTGCCAGCACTTCAAACCTGACCAGCAGAACATGCTGGGTTCACTGGGCTCAGGCTGGGGGGGACAGGGCTCATGGTGCAGCTGCCAGGAGAACTGGGATGTAAAAGAGATTATGACAGGAGCAAAATTTAGACAAAATTTCCTCTGAGCTGCATGGACAGACACGGCCAGGCAGTCAGGAACAGGAGCAGTGTCACTGCTATGGATAAATGAAGCATTCAAGGAGGGAGGGTTTCACAGAACCATGGGATGGTTTGGGTTGGAAGAGACCTTAAAGCCCATCTCATTCTAACCCCCTGCCATGGGCAGGGACACCTTCCACCAGACCAGGCTGCTCAGAGCCCCAGTTTCAGTTCCACCAGAACAGAATCCAGTTAAATCATGTGTCTCATTCCTTCAGACATCCCATGTGCAGGGCTGAGTGTTTGTGTTGGGTTTGTCTCCCTTCCCCAGCCAAGCAACAAGAGTCCAAAATACATTTGGGAACACCAGGGGAAGAAGAGGCTCTGTTGGATCCCTCAGAAACTGCTGTGTTACAGCAGCACAAGGGTGTCAGCTGTGTCCAGCCCTCACACACCAGGGACAGGCCTGCAGCCTGTGCCCCAGCCACACTTTTCCAGGTTATACTCACCCATTTGCTCCCAGCCACACTTTTCCAGGTTATACTCACCCATTTGCTCCACAATCTCAGGTGGGAAAACTCGTGAAGCAAAAGCTCTTCGGAAGATATCTGAGAATTCTTTATCCAGGCCTCCAATGCCCATTTTCTCAAAATTCCAGTCAGGGTTGATGATTGACTGCCTGTTCTCCTTGGTCTTTGATTTACCTGCAAAAGCCAAGAAATGGTTTCAGACACACAGCCCAGCAGAACTGCAGCACACACAGGAACAGACACCAGAACAGCTCTGCAGGTCAGACCCCATCCCATGAACTCTGTGCTGTTTCAAACGTTGGCCAGGAGGACACACTGTGACAAGGACACAAGGACAGGACACCAGAGACCCAGCTTGGTAAATGATTCCCAACCTTCCAACTGCTCAGTTCAGGGGTTTCTCCAGCCAGGTGCTGTTCCTGTGCATTGAAGAATCCACAGCAGATTTCTCTGCCACAGATTCACCCAGGAGCCCCTGGACCCACGTAACCTCAGCCCCAGCTCACGTGGCTGCTGCCAGAGCCAGTATCCACCCTGTTCCAGGCCACCTGGGATGACAACAGGTTTGTCCTGCATCCTCCTCAGTCCTGCCTTTCCCAGTCCCCAGCTGTTCTTCCCTGTGCAGCAGCAGCTCCATACTGGAACCCTTGTTCCTCTCTGTCTTCTCTCTTCCTCCCACACCCTCTGACAGGCTAATGGACCTGCAGGTGCTGCAGTTTGGTTGTACCTTCAATACAGGTACAGAATGATGGATGCTCTGCTCTGTTCATATCCCTCTAGAACAATATGTGATCATTCTTAGCAGCCACATTTAACAGCTCCTAACAACAGGGCTCACACTGCACGGGATGGGTGCAGCATTCCCTTGATCCTGCCTGGGATCTGGGCCCTCTACAGCCATCAGTTTTACCCAGGTCAGGAGGGCTCCTCCTCCCACACATCATTTACAGTTCTTTGTACTGAATCTCCTCTGCCATTTCCTGCTTCAGTCACTGAGCTCGGTCAGAGCCAGCCTGGGCACCTCATTGCTCCAGCTTTTTCCCAGCTTATTCAATAATTACAATGAGCAGCAAAGGCCCAGCAGAGATTCCCACTGAACTCCACTGACATCAGCTATTTCCTCCTTCCCTTTCATCACTCACTGACTCATGCAAGGACCTTCTCTCCCACAGATCTCTGTTTTGATTCTTTCTTAAGAAACTTTGACAAAGACCTTTGCTGGAGGAGCTGTGACTATCATGATTGCTGTAATGAGCTCCAGCAGGATCATGAGGCAGGACTGCCCTTAGACAAGACAGGCTGTCCCTGCCCTGTGTATCACCCTTTTCCTCTAATTTAATGCTTTATTACAGTTCCTGTTGATTTTTTTCTGTACAGACCTCAGGTTCTAAGATCTGCACCACTCCAAACCTTCTCCAGAATCCCTTGGAAAGGAGCAGCACACTCACCACTCAGTCCTCAGATACTGGAGCAATTTGCAGCAAAGTTACACAGAACAATTCCTTTACAACTCAGAAGAACAAAGGCCAGTCCTGGCAAACCATCACAGTTCATTGGCTGCTCCACAACCTCTTCCAGAGGCACTCCAGACCCCTGAGCACAGGTCTGCAGCCCTTTAACCACCTCCTTTCCCTGCTGCTGCTGAGCCACTGGCATCACAGCCTCACAGAGCTCCCCACTCCTCTGCAGAGGAGCTTGGAGTGCTCAGAGTGTTCAGGAAGCAGAAAACAGGCACAAATGCTCCTGGAAGGATGCTGGCAAATCCATGTAGTCCCACCTTAGGTTTATTCAAGGGAGTCTATAAACAAGCACTGAACTTTTATCAGTCAGCTCAACCTTCCACATAGCTTTCAGCATCCTCAGCTTCCAGGGAAACACACAGAGATCTGACAGCCCAGAGAAAAAGCAAAGACACTGACAATTATCCTTAACTCCTGCAGAAATGGGATGTTTCCTTAGACTTGCACAGTGGTTTAAAGGGTTGGCTCTTAATGGTTTTCCTAATGGGGGCCATTCCCACCCTAGAACACCACAGAGTCATAGAGTCACAGGTGGCTTTGGGTCAGAAGGGACTTTAAAATTCACCCAGTGCCACCCCTGCCATGGCAGGGAC
This sequence comes from Ploceus nigricollis, assembly GCA_013399945.1. Lineage (NCBI taxonomy): Eukaryota > Metazoa > Chordata > Aves > Passeriformes > Ploceidae > Ploceus > Ploceus nigricollis. The sequence continues at coordinate 33,404 of VXBC01008939.1, read as the reverse complement.
ACCTTCCACTATCCCAGGTGGCCCCAAGCCCCATCCAACCTGGTCTTGGACATTTCCAGAGATCCAGGGGCAGCCCCAGCTGCTCTGGGCACCCTGTGCCAGGGCCTGCCCACGCTCCCAGGGAACAATTCCTTCCCAATATCTCATCCTAGCAAACAACAAGGGTGCATTTTGCTGCTCTGTTCCACAAGCTCTTCTAAGAGGTATTTCAAGTTCAGCCAGATAATGAATGAGCACCAAGAGTGCAGGAAGTACAGCAAACAGCAGCTCTGTGAGAGCTCAACCAGACTCTTTAATCCTGGTCTAAACACATCTGGAATCAATATTTCAATTCCAAGGGCAGCAAAACAAACAAACAGGAACGTGCCTCTGGGTGAGATGCCAGGGACAGCCCAGCAGCACTTGGGACACAGAGCACCTACAGCCCTGCAGGAGCACCAATCCACAATTCCCCTGTGTTTGTTATCCCAGTGCTGCACTCCAGCTTTTAGGTCAGACCCCTCAGCCAGGGCTGTTCCTGCTCCCACAGAGCTTGGCCTACACTCCCCCCTTCTGGCTGCACCTCAGCACAGTAAAATTCTTGCAGATTGGATTAAAACCTCTTCCAATGGTTTCATAACACAATTTTATGCTAAACAGAACAAACAGAATTGGCTTTTAAAAAAATTATTACAATTCTTCTCTATTGAAATAATGCAGGCCCTTTACTGAAGGCAGAGCTCAGTGACACTCACTTCACTTTCATCTCCTCTCTCACAATTTAATTATTCAGAACTTTACAATTCCCCAGAGACCAACAAAGCACATTAAGCAGCTCTGCCTCAGATCAATGAGGAGATTAAATGAAGTACCAATTTGACAGAAGTAAATTGAGGCACAAGAAGCTCTTTTGTCTTGTCTGAAGACAATGAAACAGAATCCTGGGGAAGGGTCCCTATTCCCAGTGCAACAGCTCTCCCACAGGACCACACGTGCCAAGAGGGAGACCCCAGGTCATTATATGGCCCTGAATATTAACCAGGTACAATCCCCTGCTGGCTGTGACTCAGTGAACAGGGTTATTTCACACTGCCCCCAGCTGTCCTGGCAGCAGAGTGAAACCTGAACAGTGAAACCCCACAGCCACAGGTGGGAACTCACTGCCCTGCCCCTCCAAGTTCCATTTGGTGCTATTAACAGCTGTACCCTCGTTAGGATGCTTAATTACAGCCATCTACAGCCCAGCCCACAGAGCTGTGTTAGGGTTTGAGCACAGGATGAGTGCTCAGACCAAAACTCTGGTGAGGTGCAAGGTGTGGTTACACAAAGCCTCACATCCTCCCACTGCCTGCAGCGACTGTGGCACAGGAAGACACAAAGTCCCAGCCCCAAATGTGGCCCTTCAGGGCAGCATCAAAGCTCAGCCCCTGCCACAAGCTCCTGCAGTGCTGGATGAGCTGAATTCTCCTCTCCTAAGTGTCTGCTACCCTCAGATGGTTTATTCCTGTACCAAGTACTCACAGCACTGAGCACTTCCAGCCAAGCAGAGCTGTGCTTTGAAGCCTATTGCAAAAATAAACCTCATGGCTCCCTGAGCCCCCTCCCAGCAGCCTGCACCTGCCACTCCTGATCTGTGGAACAGCAGCAGCAAAAGGAGGAGTGTCCTTAGCTCATGGATTCTGGGAGGAAGGAACAAAACAGGGAAGAAAAACAAGAAAAAATTAAAATAAAAGTGTCTGTTTGGCCTTGAATCACAGCCAGTGCCACACCAGCAGCAAGGGAGGGATCTGCAGCTGAAGCTTGGAAAGAGTCACCCACCTCATACCACTGGGAAGAAAGGAACAGCCAAAGGAACAGCAGGTGTCCCTGTTCCCCAGGAAAGCCCCACAGCCCCAGGGCACACAGAGCCACTGCAGGGAAGGGCCTCACTGCCCACTCCAGGGCCCAGGTCCCACCACCCCCACTGGTGCCTCTGTGGAACCCTCCAGACCCAGCCCAACCCCTACAGCAGCTTCTTTCTAAAGGAATGTGTGGAGGACACACCAATTATTCCCTAATTTCTTTGATGGCCAAGTGTGATATTGTACACAGGGATTTGTTTTGTTGAGGTTTTAGAAACTGACTCTTTAAATCCCAGTTCCCAGCTGTGTGAATAAACTCCTGCAAGCAGCTACACACAACCCCCAGTGCTGCTCTGCAGCTCCCATGGCCTTCCAAAGAGCAGGACTTTGACATTTTGACCACACATTTTAAAAGCTCTCAATTTCCTAATCCCTTCTCTTTTAATTAAATTTAATGGGAGAGTTGTTGGCTTGTTACTGTCCCTGAAAACATCATTCTCTGATGTTTGAAGAGTTAAAATATTTCAAACAGCTGCTGCCTGCTGGATCTACTGGTCCATTTGGCCTGGCTAATCTAAGCCCAGGAGTGAAGACAAACAACAGCCTTGAGGCAATGAAGTTGCCTAGGCCTGAAAGGCAGCAGATCTCAAGCATTATTTCTCTGTGGGTGCAGGAACTCACCAATCAGATTGAGAGAGGAGTTCTCAGCTTTCTCAAAGGCAACTTGGCTGTTTCCAAGAACCAAACCAACCTCGATCTGCAAAGGGAAGGGAAAGAAATAATTACATTAATTACCACTAGACTCAGCTTCAGCTTTGGTATCTCCAAGAACATCTCAGAAGGCAGGAAAAAGCAGCAAAAGCTCCACTTCAAAAGTCCCTGGGAAGAATGAAAAATACCAATCCCTCCTCTAAAACCAAACACCATTGAATGGAGAAGCTCACCAGGTACAACAACCTGGCTTTTGAAAGTTACTGGTTCAGTTAAACCCAACTATTTTATTTCAGCAAGATCTAGCAAGCAAAGGAGAAAACAAAACCATGTCCTTTCTACAGAAGGAAAAATCAAAACTGGACATATTTGGAAGACAAAAAAACTCAAGAGAGGCTGTTTCCATGAATTAGTACTTGAAGACCAAAAGGCTATTCCTCCCCAGCTCTGTAGTTTAGTGGAGGCTGCACTGAACTGCAAACAATGCTCTTTGTCTCCTCTGACCCAGCAGATGAGCCAGATGTGTGACTTCTCCAAAGGCAGGTCCCCTAACCTGCTCTTGGCAGCATGACCTGGTAGGAGCTGCAGCTCTGCAGTCCCCAAGGAATGGACAGGAGTTCCTGGGAACCCACCTTCTGCTTTTTGCTTGTTCCAGACTCCCCTTTGAGAATGCTGGGGTCCATGGCTTCCATGTCCTTCACCAACAGCCCAAAAAGCTTGTCATTAAAGCTGAACACCAGCTGTGGAAAGGGAAAACAAACCTCATTAAAAAAAGCTAAAAAGGATTCTGACAAGACTACTAAGGTTTGAAGGGAGAGAGGCCTGAACACTCTAAGTTAACACTAAGTTAACCACCCAGCAGCTCCCCTGGAGTTTTTTCCCTGTAAAGCTCTGGAGTGCTGACCATGTTCTTTCCCTGCCCCAATATAAGAGTAACAGACCTAAAGTTGCAGAACATGAAGTCAGCTGGAGAAACTCAAAGAAAAATTCTCCTTCCAAGAAAATCATCTATTCCCCCCCTTCTCCCCAGCTCAGTGTTCTGTATCATCTGATGACATTTTCCTCTCACTTCAATAATTGGTGCTAGTCATGGAGAACAATTTAGCTCAAAACTTTCAGATCTTTTGCATTTCAGCTTGACAAGGACACTTCAGGAACAGTGCTAATGAGAGACAGAATGAATGTAATGAGAAGTAGGGTCCATCCCACAGAAAACCAGGCTGGGTCTGCAGCCTTGCCTTCCTTTCCTTCAGTTTGTATTTCCAACTGCCTTAAGATTCAGACCCTGCAAGGTGTAAATACTATGAGAGACCAACCTTGACCTGTTTTGAGAACAAGGCAAAGCAGAGGCTGTCACACAGGGCTTTGCAGGGGCTGAAGCCCATCTGCTGCAGACCCCTGCAGGCTCAATTACAGGGACATCAGCTTTCCAAGGTCCCCAAGGAAAATACTTCATCCCTGCTTCAGTCCACAGAGCAGCAATAAATCATGGAATCCCAGAGAAGTTCAGGCTGGAAAGGACCCTAAAGCTCATCCAGTGCCACCCCTGCCATGGGCAGGGACACCTTCCACCACACCAGGCTGCTCCAAGCCCTGTCCAACCTGGCCTGGGACACTTCCAGAACAATGAAGTACACTGCACTTGGGAGGTGCCACTGAGAATGAATTAAACCTGGTGTTTGTCTTGATCTTACAGAGAAGGAGACAAAAGTGACTTCCCAAAAGATTCCAGGGGTTGCCATGCTCACATCCAACCAGGCCACAACACAGAGAGACCCAAACTCTCCCAAGCCCTGGGATTTTCCTCACAGATTTAGGATAGGGCAGTGTCTAAACCCCTCTGCCCATGCTCTCAGTGAAAGTCACAATGGTTTTACTTTTTATAAAAACATCCTTCTGATGCCTTGTTCAGGCTGACCTAGAACAGAGACTGAATGGAGCTAAAGAATAAAGCAGGGATTTATTAGGAGGCCTCCATGGATCCACCTTGGGCAGCACAAGAGCCCAGCCAGGGCTGCACCCCAGGGGAACCCAAAATGGGCACAAAATGCCCCACTGCTCACGGGGTCTCCCACTTTTCTATCTGATCCATTTGCATATTGGAGTTCATTGTCCAATTCCAGCTCCAGCTCATGCAGTCCCATCCTGCTTGTTTTTCTCTCTCCAGCCCACGTTGTTTGTGCTCTTGGGCCTGAGATCTGGATCACTTGTCCTTGGTCCCCAGCCAGAGAAGGAATTGTTTTGCCTCCCTGCTCTGTGCACAGAGCTCACTATCCCATAATATGAAACCCAGAGCCACACACTAAAGCAGCACAGAAAAATATGAAAGCTCAAACCTGAGGCATCACTTCACACAAAGAACAATTCCTGCCCCCACCCAGCCCTTGCAGAGCTCTTGGCACCCTCAGATGGTCCCTCAGAAGGCTGCAGGAGGTGTTTTAGCCCAGTGCAGCCCCAGAGCACAGCCCACCTGCTGGCCCACGGAGAAGGCCTGGCTGTTGAACTGCTGGATGAACTCTGCTGCCATCTTGTCTGTGTCATAGGGGTTGGAGTCAATGTTCTTCTTCTGCAGGAAGTCAATCTCGATGGTCATGGTGCCAATGCACTGCTTGGTCTTGTCAAAAGTGTATAAGGAAACTGAAAAAACCCAAGAAACAGCACATTTAAGGACAGCAAGGTCCCCCCAGTGTATTAAACACATTTGGCAATACACACCCTTCCCTTGAGAATTTCACTTGGTAGAACTGAATATATTATTTCTGATAGAGACCCTTATTTCTCTTAACCCATGTTCAACTACAAGGTCAAAAATACAGTAACATTTTCACTGAAAAGTCCCATTTTTCACTGAAAATGCCTGCATTGCTCTAAAAGCTCTTAATAAACCTTTAAAACAGCTCAAGCACCACACAGACTTTGGGGGATGAGGACAGTGAAAGCAAATCCAGACATGCTATGGTCCCACATGGCTGTATCTCCACCCAAGGGTTTGGACACATCTCCAGGAAGCCCAAAAGCAGCTTTAAGGGTAGCCTTGCCCAAAGGCACTGACAAGAGGCCATCACTGGTTTTCTGTGGCAACAGGTTGCCAAGGTGTTCTCCAGATGAGGCAGCAGAAAGTGAATTACTGCACATTCAAATGCAGCAATGCAATCTGTCAGCCCAAAACAAAGCACATCATCAACTGTCCTTCATCCCTGAGGAAACAGCCCCCACCCCAGAGATGCCCTTGGGCCCATGCTGGCATTTCCAGGTTTCCTTCAGTGATGCAGAATCCCCTGAAGAGAGAGCCAAGGGGCAGGGAAGGCACTGCACAGTCACTGCCACCCTGATCCCACAGGTACAGCACGTGGGAAAACAAGAGGCCACTGAGGCTGGAAAGAGGGAAACAGGATGGAAAGGAAAGAGCAGCACAACCCAGAGCTCCAGGGACACTGCCCAGCATGGGTGGCCCAAGGGCAGGACCTCACAAACAGGCAGGCCCAGCAACCCAGAAAGCAGGCTGCAGCAGAAGCAAAGATCCTCCAGAAGACTGAGGAACATTAAAGGTTTGCTTTGAATCTGGAGAACAAAGTCCCCTCTGCTACAGCAGCAAGGATGAAGTAGGAGAAGGGGAATGTGGGAAAGGTGCTTCACTCCATCTGTGATTTCCTGTCCAGCCCTTGGCAGCAGAATGGCTCCAGAACAAACCTGCAGATGCTGAGCTGTGCTGGCAAAACAAGCCCCCAGCATGGGCTGCTCCAGGAACAAGGAGAGCCTGTCTCCTGCTGAAGGTGTGACCAGAACACACAGCACACACACCAAACATCCTTCCTGGCATGGGCCACCCTGGGAGGAGCTGCCAAAGACAGATCTTCCAGGAAAGAGGGATAAAGATGAAAACACTACTCCTGATCTACTGCACTGAGTTGTTTCAAAAGGGATACAGCAGCAGGGCTGTCCCTTTGGTCCTGCAAGCAAACACCAGGAGCTCCTCTCACCTCACAGGTCACCTCTGAGCAGTTTCCTTTTCCTTGCTCAACCTCATGGCTTTGTCAAATAAAAGCCTCTGGAATATCAGAATATCCCTGGATTTGGTCACACCACAGGCCTGAGGTGTCAGCAGCCCTGACATCCAGGACTGAGTGCTGAGGGGAACCCCCAGCATGGGGCTGCAGCCCACTCAGCAGAGTACAGCACCAGCTCCAAGAGCCTGGAATGTCCCATAGAGAGGCTGGGAAGGCAGCAGGAACCTCCCAGGGGTGGGAAGAACCCTGAGACAGCCCACCCTGGCTCCAGCTGGGCATCTCTACTGGGAACACAGGAGCTGGTGCAGCTGGAGTGCACAGGAGGCAGGACAGACACATCCATCAGGGCACTCTGCCTTCCCACCAGGAAAACCACTCACCTGGAAAACCTTTCCTGTATCATCAGGGGCTCAGCAGGACTCATCACTGCTCCTCAGAGCTGTGGGCTGCATTTACACTGACATTTAAAACACAGCTTCCACATTATCAGGGGACCAGGACAAAGCACAAGCCCTGGGAAATCACTGGGTTTGTGAACATTTCTCCCTCCCTGCAGAATGCTTTTACAAATCCCTTCCACCCAGCACGGAGTCAGATGACATTTAGTCACTGTGCACAGAATCACTGCATTATTTTTGTTAACACAGGCTCCCACGTAGCTGGAAGGTTTACAGCAAAGCCCAGGACAAGGACAGTCACAAACTGCTCTAAGAGCTGATCACACAGAATTTCAGTGCTTCTTTCCCCAAAAGACCTGAGTACTGAAAAGCATTGCTCTGTGAGTTGGCACATGATCAGCAGCCAAACAAGGGTGAGAAACAAATTAATTTGTGTCTCCTCCCCTGTTATAGGCCCTCCTTCAGTTAGAACAAGACCAGCAGGCAAAAAAATCACAGATTAACAGAATCATCAAGGTTGGAAAAGGCCTCCAGGATCACCAAGTCCAACCATCAAGCCAGCACCAGCACCATGGTCACCACTAAATAATGTCCTCAAGTGCCACATCCACCAGTTCTTCAAACATTTCCAGGAATGGTCACTCCACCACTGTCCTGGGCAGCCTATTCCAAGCCTTTACAACCCATTCTGTGAAAAAATTCTCACTAATATCCAACCTGCACCTCCTCTGGCACAACTTGAGGCTGTTTCCTTTCATCCTGTCCCTTTTCTCCTGGGAGAAGAGACCAAGCTCCTTCCAGGTCACTGCATGGAGCAGGAAGGTCTCCCCCAGCCTTCTTTTCCAGGTTAAAATCCTGGTCTGTGAGACATCCAGAGAGGCAGAGACACCCAGTCCAGGTGTCCCTACAAACACATCAGACTTCACATCTGAGTACTGATCCTGCTCATGGACCTGCTGAGACCACAGGGCTGGGAAAGCAAAGAGCCAGGAGGGAGCTTCCCCAGGAGCACCTCACACCCACAGTGTCTGAGGTTGGAAATGAGGGTGTGTACTCCATTGCCATCTGTCAGAGCTGGGGCAGTTCTCTGCTGTTCATGGGGCAGTTTTCTTTATCTCTCCCACAGCCAACCCTCCCTCCAGGAGATCTCTGCTGTCCATGGCCTCTGAGTGTCCCTGCATGGCTGAGAAAATTCCAGCATCCCATGGGAGATGCTCTGCCCAGGGGAGGAGCCAAGCATTCCTGCCTGGATCCAATCTGCCCTTGGGAACACCACAGCAGCCTTTTCCCCCTGCATTCCCAGAGGAGCAGCTTTCTTCTCCTCTGCATTCCCAGAGGGAGCCCAGGCCCATCTCCAGCAGCCCTGGAGCTTCAGAGGAAAACTCCCCCCTTGTCCAGGATCCCTGCTCCAGCAGAGCCACAGCTGGCACTGCAGGAGGGCTGCAGCCACCCCTGAATGGCACTGCTGCCACCACCCTGACCCACAGGGGCCAGGGCCTGCTCTGACTCTGGCACTGGTTTGTTTTAGTTTTTTGTACTATTGCATTTGTATTTTTAATTTTCCTAATAAAGAACTGTTATTCCTATTCCCATATCTTTGCCTGAGAGCCCCTTAATTTCAATTTTATAATAATTCAGGGGGAGGGGGTTTACATTTTCCATTTCAAGGGAGGCTCCTGCCTTCCTTAGCAGACACCTGTCTGTTCAAACCAAGACACACAGCCACACCACTCCTCAGGCTCAGCCCTCCTCATCCTGACACAGGATGCAGCCATCAGCTCTGCCCACAGGCCCAAAGGAGGGAATTCCATGGAACCACTGCAAGCTGCTCCAGAGGCAAAGCAGTGGCCTCTTGAACAGTGTGCTCCAGTGCAGAGAGCAGGATCCCAGCAAGGCAGAGGAGGAGCTGCCCTCTCCAGGAGCACAGAGGTGACTCCTGATGGTCCAAAGAACAAATGTGATCCATTACCTGGACCTGTTGTAGCAAAGAACATGGAGACCCTCCTGTAACAAGCTGCTGCCAGGATTCTGGTCAGCATTCCAGCAGCTACAGACAGGTTCAACAGCTGCACCTGTACCTGACAGTGATCCAGAGCAGAGGGAATAGTGACACACAGCACAAAGTGACAAAAGAGCTAATTGCTCTCTCCCAAACATTCACCATGGCTTGGAAGGCTCGAGGAAGATTTGAAATAGGGATAGAAATTCACCTCAGCCCTTCACAGCCCTTGCTGCAGAATATTCTGGTCAGTCACTGGTGCAAACATCAGTGCTGCTCCCAAAGCTCAGCACTGCAGGGTACACTGCTGCTCCTGGAACTAGAACATCCCCATTCATTCCAGTGCTGGTGCCAAGAAATTCCCCAAGGACAAGAGGTGTCCTCTGTTAGTGGGACTTTCCCCAGAGACCCAGAACAGGCTATCCAGGAGATGTTCAATGTTCATATCTGCATGTGGACACTGACATGCCACACAGAGCCAGGCTGAGATACCAGCAGGTATCTGGAGAAACTGCCAAAACAGTCTGCCCAGGCCTGGAAAACATTAAAAGCAGAAAAGCTGCAGAGAGGAGAGCAGCTCCTTCACTAACGAGGGCATCACATCACCTGGAGAAGGACTGGAGAGCTGTGAGTTCCCAATTCAGTTTCCCTTCAGGATGGAAACATGAATTCAGCTTTACAAACATCTCCCAATCGCTCTGACTGACTCACCATCGATCTCCTGCCCGATGGAAAGGCCGGCCCATTTCCTCTGAAAAACAAGACAAAAATGTCAGAACAGCTGCCCTGCAGAACCAACACCTGCCCTGCAGAACCAACACCTGCCCTGCAGAACCAACACCTGCCCTCTCAAAGGCAGAATCCTCACCCAGAGGAGCAGGATCTCCCAGAGAACCTTCAGCAGCAGAAAAAAGGGACAGAATAGAATATCCCAAAGACCCCCAAATTAACAGGAAACAAGTCAAAAACATTGAATAATCTCTCCAAATAATTCTTGTGACCTCAGAAGATTGTTCTGTCCAACCTCCTTCAGGTTACTGGTCTCCCCACCATTCTGGAGGCAGAAGTTGTGGTGCTGGACGGGGTTTTTTGTCCTTCTGCTCATTTCCTACCAAAGCCCAAGCTCTGAGCATTCCAGATGTACCAGAATGGCTGTTACACACCCCATGAGCATTTTAAAAGCTTGTTCTAATGTGCTCCAAGGTACAGTATTACCTGAACCAAGAGAACCAGTAAGAATGAAACTGTTCAAATCTTTTGGGTCCCTTGGAAATTCCTTTAGAGAGGCTTGTGCTGCATGGAACTGCAGAAGTGGGAAATAGCTCACGAATTATGTGACACAAAAGAATCCATAACCTTTACAATTCCAAGAGTTCTGGCTTGATACTGCAAAAATGGGGTTTTCCCAGTGGCTGCTGCTGTGTTACAGACTGGCTGCAGTGTGTTCACAGCTCTCATCACAGGCTATGCCATGTTCACAACCCCTCAGGTATCAAATAGAGGCACTGGTCACATGTAGGTATCATTACAAACAGCTCCAGGGAGATCACATTTGAAAAGCTGTCGTTTACGGTCAGTTGTATTTGCCTTTTTGTCTGGGAGAAGGAACACAATAACTTTGCTTACAAAGTGAACATTTCTCCCTTTACACCCTCTCCAATATCCACAGAATATCCTGAGTTAGAAGGGACCACAAAGGATCATCCAGTGCAGCTCCTGGCCCTGCACAGAGCCCCAACAATGCCAGCCTGTGCACCCCTGGGAGTGGTGTCTGGCAGTCCTGGGAGTGGTGTCTGGCAGCCTCAGGGCTGTGCCCATTCCCTGGGGAGCCTGGGCAGTGCCAGCACCCTCTGGGGGAAGATTTGTCAGGATCTTCTCTGTGGCAAGAGATACAGCTCAACCCCCATGCTCACTTGGCTGGTTTCTGCTAAAGGTTTGTCATCACTGCGCAGCAATTCATGTTTTAGGCTCTCCGGATACAAAATCTGTCACAGCTTTCAGGGTTAAGAGTCAAGATTACCACAGAATAAAGGTGGTCAAGAACTCCATGTGAATAGTGAGTGTACAACAGATATTCTGGAGCTCACGTAGCTGGGGTGAAACTGACTGCAACTATCCAAGGCTCTGGGAAATACTGGGAATTAAAACCCAGTATCAGGAACGCCCCAGTGCTCAGAGGGCTGAAACAGCTCTGCTGTGGAGACAGGCTGAGGGAATGGGGGTTGTTCAACCTGGAGGAGGCTCTGGGATCTCATTGTGGCACTTCAATACTTAAAGTGGGCTTAAATCTTTTTAAGGGGACAGACTTTTTAGTAGGGACTGTAGCAAAAGAAAAAGGGGAAGTGGCTTTAAGCTAAAAGAGGGTGAATTCAGACAGGGTGAAAATGGTAAAACCTTGCCCAGAGACATTCCAGGGAACATTCAAGGCCATATTGGACAAGGGCTGCAGACAAACTGGTCTAGTGGGAAATGTCCCTGTTCAGAGAGCCTTTAAAGGCCCCTTCCAACCAAAACAACTCTATAATCCTATACATCAAGCATTCACCTCCCAGAAGCTACAACACTCCCTGCACAGCCCCTTCTCCAAGGGGAGCACCAGGCCTCACCCCTTGGCAGATGGACCCTCCTGGCTCCACAACAACCACTGCAACACACAAAAATCAACCCTAGACCTGAGTGCACTGACTTGAACAGCACAAACATCTCCTGCTGGTCACTGCTGGGCACTTTGGGCATCACAAACCACAGCCAGACACTGGTGAATATAGCATCCCCCACCCACTCACCGGGACAGAGCCAGTTCCAGCAGCACATCAAAAGGCAAAATGTCATTTGGGGGCTTCTGCCAAGATGTGCTGAGAAAAAAAAATCTCCTGTGTTTTCAGCACAGAGACTGGGCTCTGGAGCAGTGAGTGGCAGGGAAATGTGAAAGCACTGAATCAGAGACAACAATTGCTGCAGGTTCATGGGATGAGACAGCGTGAGCAGTAAAAAGCTACAAGCTTCATTTTTCAATTTAGAAGTTAATTATATTCATTATTTATTCTAACCATCATTTAATATCTGATGATGACTTAATTAAGAAAGAGGAGACAAAGGGGTTTGGGGTTTTTTTTATGCATTTCATTGCACTTTTCATCTAAAAATACTAACAATGACTGAATGTAGTCAATAAAACTTCCAGCAGGTCTTAAAAATGAAAAACACAGCAAAGAAACTCTTTAAAGTCAAGGGAAAATGGGGAACAATAAAGATTCACAAGGAAGGACAGATATTGCTTAGGCTTTTCTTTTTCAAATAGTTTCTTTCTGGTGGATTTTTAAAAGGTTAAATTGCACATTTTCCAGTATCTTTATCCCACCATGCACTAAAAATATATCAAAGCAATATAAGCACAGTCACTCGGATTGCAGTATGAGTATCCTTGAACTTTTGCTGGCAGAAATCAAACTTGCAGCATACATTTATTCCAATTAGAGAACTTATCTTCAATCCTGATCCTAAAAGAGATTTTGCTTATTCTGTGTCAGAGTAGAAAGTCCAACCATCCCATACCTGGGGTAAGCTGAAGGCAATGCTGCCAGGGACAACCGAGGGGTGGGTTCTCAGCGTGAAGATGTACTTGTGGTTGGGAGAGGTCTTCACCACAACATGTCTGGAAAAGAGAACAGTATTTTACTTTGATGTGTACCAGGAGGGTTCTGCATTGCTCACAGTGCTGTGAGAGCTCAAAAGAAACACCCAGCTTATCTCTAGGGCTACACAGGAAAACCAAAAGCGCTGGAGCCACAGCCCGACGCAGACACGCAGCAGGGTGACAGAGCCCACCACCCTCACTGGTACAATGTGATCTCAAAGCCCAACTGCAAGGCTTTCCACCAAAAATTAATATTTACATCCCCCAGTAGCCCTTTACTTCAGGATTGCACTGTACAAATAAGAGAGAACCAAACCACAACCACCAAGGCTGCCACAGGTAAAAATCAACACAGGTTTCACATCTCAAGCATTAACACCAAAGCACCAATATTTTACCCCCATACAAGCACCATCCCCAGCAGTGATGTCAACAAGATGTAGTACAGGGATCTGAGTGTATTGTTTAGAAATTTGATAGTAGGAAAAAATGGGAGGAATTTCTGTACAAAAAGTAAAATCACACAGGCCCTGGGGCCGCTCCTCCTGGCAGAAGGGACCAGCTGATCTTGAACTCAGACAGCATCTGTGTGGCTGGAAAAACAGCATCAGTGTTGGAAAGTGGCCCTTGGGAAAGGACCTGGGGGTGCTGATGTGTGGCCAAGTGGGCAAACAGGCCCAGGGCACCTGGCCTGTATCAGAAATAGAGTGGCCAGCAGGCCCAGGGCAGGGACTCTCCCCTGTGCTGGGCACTGGTGTATGGCAATAAATCAGCAGACTCCATTTTCTTCATGGTGGAAAAAGTTCCCTCTTTATTCACACTACTCATTTTTTATACAGTTTTCCAGACCTCGTGGGTGACTCCAATTGGTCAGCAGCTTTCTTGCCAATTACTTTATTGGCTACTAACAAGCTGTTACCCTGTGTTGATTGGTCACTCAAACCCCCGGGGTGTACGTGCAGGAAAAGTTGTTTATAAGCAATAGTTCTCATTTTTCTATCTAACAGTATAAAAACAGTTTATACAGGTGCTAGCTGGTTTTCACCCAAGAATAGATTGTTATGCTAATGAACTGCTCACACCAGGATTCCTTTCACATGGGAACTTGCAAAATGCTGGCTTGACAAGGCCAGCCACTGACTTTAGGAGAGCAGGCTTGATTTTATGAGGCCTTTCTTTATAATTTTTCTACCTTACTGCAACACTGGTGAGGCCATACCTCGAGGACCCGGGTCAGTTCTGGCTCCTCACTGCCAGGAAGACATTGAGGGGCTGGAACATGTCCAAGGAATGGAGATGGAGAAGGGGCTGGAGCACCAGGACTGGCTGAGTGAGCTGGGGGGGCTCAGCCTGGACCTTCTCACTCTCCACAAGTCCCTGACAGGAGGGGGCAGCCGGGATGGGAGGGGGGATGGCCTCTGCTCCCAGGGAACAGGATGAGAGGAAATGGCCTCAAGATGTGCCAGGGGAGGTTTGGATTGAACATCAGGAAGAACATCATGGAAGGGGCTACCCAGGGAGGTCTGGAGTCCCCATCCCTGGAGGTGTCNTGCTCACACCAGGATTCCTTTCACATGGGAACTTGCAAAATGCTGGCTTGACAAGGCCAGCCACTGACTTTAGGAGAGCAGGCTTGATTTTATGAGGCCTTTCTTTATAATTTTTCTACCTTACTGCAACACTGGTGAGGCCATACCTCGAGGACCCGGGTCAGTTCTGGCTCCTCACTGCCACGAAGACATTGAGGGGCTGGAACATGTCCAAGGAATGGAGATGGAGAAGGGGCTGGAGCACCAGGACTGGCTGAGTGGGCCGGGGGGGCTAAGCCTGNCTGGGGGGGCTCAGCCTGGACCTTCTCACTCTCCACAAGTCCCTGACAGGAGGGGGCAGCCGGGATGGGAGGGGGGATGGCCTCTGCTCCCAGGGAACAGGATGAGAGGAAATGGCCTCAAGATGTGCCAGGGGAGGTTTGGATTGAACATCAGGAAGAACATCATGGAAGGGGCTACCCAGGGAGGTCTGGAGTCCCCATCCCTGGAGGTGTCCAAGGAACACCTGGACATGGCACTCAGTGCCTTGGGCTGGGGACAAGGTGGACATTGGGTACAGGTTGGACTCAATGATCTGGGAGACCTTTTCCTCAATGATTCTGTGATTCCACCACAGAACAGTTATAAAACCAGAGCAACACAAGCAGTCAGGAGCAGACACAGCGAAAGCCATGGCATGTGTCTGTCTGTCACACTCAGAATTGAAGCTGTCAGCAACAAAGATACTCAAAAGCTGCTTACAGCTTCCTCAGACTATGCCTGATAGCTCTTATCATGTGATAGGCAGACAGCTTGCTGGCATGAGAAAGCAAAACCAAAGGAGGCTGGGATTTGTGTGCTCTGGCACCAGGGTGATGGTGGAATCAGAGTTCACCTCATCTTCCTCTCACAGCTGCTGGCACTGTAAGCACCCTTGGGGTACACAGGGCACCATCTCCGTGGGATTTTACCCCTCACCAGCCCCACGGTCAGGAAGGGCAGGATGAGCTGTGCTGGCAGTCAAGGTGCACACTCCTGGCCCTCCTCCCTCCCTGCAGCCCATGTTTTCCATGCACATATGCTCCCTGTACTTCCATTTGCACATGCCCAGCCAGTGCAGCACCATCCAAGTGAGGATCTGCACTGGCTCCATCCTGTGTGCAGAACAGCTCCAGCCACACCACAGGAAGGAGCATATGGCCCTTGGAGACAAGAGGAAATGTAGCCCAAACCAGGAGCCATGGCTGTCACCTGCAAACCCTAACCAGGCACTGCTGGCACTTGGTGGCCTGGCAGGGTCAGAAGCATTTTCAACACACCAAAGTGACAACAGAGCTCCCAGCTCAGGCAGACACTGAGCAGAGTCCTCACTGGTTCTGACCCAAAATCACCCATCAGCTGCCAGGACACCTTTCCCTTGCCTCCTCCTCCTGCCCCAGGCATAAATCCAGGAACCTGGTGTAGGTGGTGAAGTTCCATACAAATGTTACAGGGGAGAACAAGGCATTAATTGGTGCTGCATGGCAGCCAGGGAAGATTTATGAAGATTGGAAGACAGCAGATGTCACTCCTGCCTTCACGTAGGAGGATTCAAGGAATTACAGGCTGGTCAGCCTCACCTTACTCCCTAGGGAAGTGATGGAGCAACTAATCCAGGAAGCCAAACAGATTAAAGCACAAGAAAGTGACTGGGAGTCACTCTGAGCATGGATTTAGGAATGGTCAGCGTGGATTTATAAAAGAAAATCAGTCCTGATGAGCACGACAGCCTTCTCCAAAGAAATGGTGAGCTCTGGGGCTGAAGGGAGAGCTGGATTTAATCCCAACACTGGCAAACTTTCCACACTGCCTGGCACAACCACCCTCAGACCCTGCTGTGATACAGACTGGGCAGGGAGGGGGCCTGGAGAATGAACTGCTGCACTTGGGGCTGCAGCCAACAGCATCAAATCCACTGCAGGTCACTGGGATGTGCAAATCCACTGCAGGTCACTGGGGTGTGCAAATCCCACTGCAGGAGGTCACCTCAGGAGTCCACATGAGGCCAAAACTATTTAACCCCTTCATTCTGAGGAGCTGAAGGGACAGAGCTCCTCAGCCAGCCCACAGGGGACACACGTGGGTGTGCTGCTGCTCAGAGGGACCTCGACAGATCCCAGCCAAGCTCAATAAGGGAAAATGCAAAGTCCTCCACCTGGGGGGAGCAATCCCATGCACCAGTGGAGACTGGGGGCCACCTGGGGGCCAAAAAGCCCAGGGAACCAGGTGGACAATGATGTCAACAGGAGCCAGCAACACATCCCTGCAGCACATGTGGGTAAGATCCCCTCAGGGTGCATTAGCTGGGAACAGGCTGCACTGGCACAGGCTGCCCAGAGCAGCTGTGGCTGCCCCATCCCTGGAGGTGTCCAAGGCCAGGCTGGACAGGGCTTGGAGCACCCTGGGATAGTGGAAGGTGCCCCTGCCCATGGCATGACATGGAGTGGATGGTCTTCAAGGTCCCTTTGCAGCCCAAGCCATTGGGTTATTCCATGTTAGGGAGAGCACCAGCAGCAGGAACAGGCAGTGATCCTCCCTGGATAGAACAGTGCTCCAAGGACAGCTCATTTCCAACTGAGCAGTGGGGAAAGCAGAGAACTATCCAGGAGGCCAGGACTAAAAGCAGGAGTTTTCCAGCACAGTATCAGCCTGAGTAATCCAACTTAGTATGGACACACAACCAACTGGAAAGGAAGGTGTGACACTGCAGATATGAGAGAAACACGCCCAGAGGCAACAAACAAGTTCCAGCTACAATTCAGAAATACTTATTTAGGATATCACAAAATGCACCTGATGACAACTAACACCTGACTAGAAGCAGCTCATGACACGGGAAAAGACCCAAAATTAAAGCTTTTTAAAGCCCCAAATGGGTCCTGAGCAGTGCACACAACAGTGACTTCAACATGTAGAGATTCAGCATCTCTGCAGGAAGAAACAAACTCCATCACTGCTGGGCTTCACTTCAAAAACCCAAAATGCAAGAAAATGACAATACCTGGTAAAAATATTGGGGAGGAGTATCCACAAAGATTTGATACCAATTACTACACTGGGACATTCCATTCATCAGAAACATCTCCAGCAAAGCAGAAAGACAGCAGAGCTTGGCAACAGACAAATAGATGCCAGGAAGAAAAAATAAAAGAGAAAAAATGGAAAAAAAATCAGCTTTCTGAAAGAAAATACTAGGAAAGGTCAAATCCTGACAGGTTCTGTGAGAAAAATCTGCATAAAGCACAGGAACAACCATGTTTCTTCTCAAAGACAGCAGGAACAGGCAGCTTCCAACAAGCTGTAAGCAACCTAAGTACTACAAATGCTCAAAATAAGGCAACAGCAGAAAAACTAAATGCATTTTCCTACACTGATGTTCACCAGGAAGGAGCTCAGAGAGCTCATGGAGACACGGGGGGGAAATCTCAAAGTCATTAAGAGCTTCTGGTTATACATGAACAAAAGGAACAACAAATCACCAGGGCCAGACAGCTCCCAGAGCTCTCCCAGGAGGAATTGCTGCTCTGTTCCGTGTGTAAATCCTCGCCTGCAGCTGTCAGATCCAACCCATGTGCTGCCAGCTCTTAGGAAGGGCTCCAGGAAACTGGGCCCAGGAAACTGCTGGGAAATTTGCTGACCAGGCTGAGCAAACCAAGAGAAACTCCAGCAGACATGAATTAACCTGTGAGTGCATCAGATTTTCTGTTGCTGAAGCACGAGCAGGGCTCCTGTGAGGGAGGGGATGACTCAGGTATCCATGTGGAGATGCCAGCAGGGATCTCATCCCATGCAGTGCATGTTTGGAAACCCACAGCAATCATTCAGCAAGGGCTCCTCAGAGAACTAAACTGGCCTAGGAAGGATGGGCTTCCCACATGAAAGGGAACAAGCAGTTCTTAACATGAACAAAAACCTGCCACTGAGACAGCCTGCCCTGACTGCTGTCCCCTCACAGCCTGGCTGTGCTCAGAACTGGTTTCTCTCTCCAAATTGCACCAGGAGTCCTCAGGGTAGAAGCAGGACACAGGATGAAGATGGTGCCACTCCCCAAACCATTACACACCACACACTGGGACCATACAGTGCATGGCCTGGTGTGAACTCCGAGCACTGACTCATCCCTGCCCAGCTCACAGGGTGCAGGAAGCGAAGCGTGAGAAGATGATCAGCAGCACCCTGGGGTTAAACCATCTCCTTGATCCAAAGGCAAACTCCAGCTCTACACCCCCAGCAGCAAACAGAGCAGAGCCCTTGTGGAGGTATCACCAAAAACCCTCCTGAGCAGGCAGCGTGGTGAGGGACCTGAGCCAGGGGTGCTGCTGGTGGAGCTGCAGCAGGGCTGGCCCCAGGGAGCTGCAGCAGGGCTGGCCCCAGGGAGCTGCAGCAGGGCTGGCCCCAGGGAGCTGCAATGCAGCACCAGCCCCAGCACTGCCAACACCAGGAGCTGCCCGTGCTCCCTCTGACACTGTGCAGCCATCTGCAGCATCTGCTGACCAAACAGGCTGCTGGTGTGTGAGCACCACTGCTAGAAATAAACAGCTCCCAGGGGCACGGGAACAGCCAGAACCACATCCAGCCTGCTGAGCCAGCACATCCCAGGGCACTGCTTCCTGCATGCTGCCACAAATGCCAGGAGAGAGGGTTCTGGAAGCAAAGGAACACAGCCGGCTGCAGGGCTGGCAGCTGGGTCCCTGCAGGACATCCATACTGGAGGAAATTAAAGCTTTTATAATGCATGAGGTACAATGCTCAGTTCAGGTATTTTTGTAACTCAATTACATTGGAAAAAAACCAACCTGGGGAAAACCACACTTTGAAAAGACCAGGACAGTTTTGTGCCCAAGCAGACACTTTTACCTGTTTCTGACTCAAAAAGTTCTGCTGGTTTAGGTGGTGGTTTTGTTTGGTTTTGGCATTTTGTACTCCAGTTGGGCTCATGAAATCACAGTTCAGTTCATCACTCCAGAGCCATGACATATGCCAGGGCAGAAGAGCTGGCTGACAGCACAGACAGGCTGAACACATCCCTGCATTCCTGCAGCTCAGCACTGCTGTGTTCTCCACCCTTAGCAGAGTTCACCTGGGGCAGGTATTTTATATAAAGGTGGGCATATCATTCAGTATCTCCTTTAACATTTTTCCCATTTTTCAAACCCAAGCCCTTCTGCCTTGTGCTGCACGTGATATTCCCTTTCAGCTGAAATTAATGACTTCTGTCTACAACCTACGTACTAAAATCTGTCAGAGCTTCCCTAAAGCTGCAGCAAAGCAAAGAATCTGACTATGTGAATTGGCTTCTTGTAATACAAAACCCTTCTGTGTGGGCTGAGCTGAACAATGCAGGTGTTTTCCACCTAACAGAAGTAAACCCCAGAGTCGGGTTCCATCAGCCACCCCAAAACTGCAATTAAAGAATCCAGCTTGTTGTGCCCACACTCTGGCTGCTTCTCCCTTTTGTTCTTGTGCATGAAAACCCCAGGAACAAGAGTTCTCCTGGCTCTTCTCAGCACTCCCATGTGAAAGCGAGAGGATACCCCAAGTAACACAATAAAATGATAAAAACATTTTCAAAATAGTTCAAATATTCTCACTATGTAACAGGAACAAAAGCAAAACCAAAACAAACAAAAATTATCACAAGAAGTACTTACATTAAAATAATTATTCTATTAGTTAAGCAGATGAAGTTCCCAAGAAAGAAATACTTTAGAGAAACAGTCACCCTTCTTCCAGCATCTCCCTTTTCCAGAAAGAGCCACATTGAAAGTTCTGATCTCTGAAGACACACAAGTTTTGTTAATCAAACTGCTGTGCTCACCTTTCCAAACCTGAAATGTCATTCCCCCTCCACACAAATTTTGAAAGCAATTCCTTTTTGGTTAAAAGCTGAAAGAGCAACAGTGCACACTTACTGCCCGGACTGGAAGTCCTTCTCATTCACCACAGCACAGTTGGTTAAGGACAGCTCATCAGTGGGACACCTCGCTGCTTGCATAGGCTACAAGAGAGGGGTGGAAAAAATGTCAAATAAAATTCTGTTTTTCCTTTACCAAGCCAAACCTCAAGACTTCTGCAAAACCACAAAGCACAAAACAGGTCTCCTGAGTCCTGGCACACTCTTGAGAGCCCACTGGTATCAACAAGCTCCTGTTCCAGGTTCCTCCAAACATTTCCACATGTCACAGGTATTTATATCCCAAAGCTCTACATTTTGGGACTATTATGTACTTTGTATTTTCTACCCTAGCTACACAAATACTTTAACATTAGCTGGGAGAAAGCCTGCAAGGCAAACACTGATACCTTGCAAGTGAACCCTGGCACTTGTGAAGCTTCCCCAATGCTGGCACAAGGCAGCAGGTAATCAGCATTCCCTGGAAGATGTTTCTTGCACAGTGACAGGGCACTGGGATCTTCTGGAAGCTGCTAAGGAAAAGCAGCCTGGAGCCAGGGCAGTTCCCCTACAACCCTTTCTCACAGTGCTGGGCTGGGTCACAGAGCCCATGTGGGGAGGAAGGGAGGGATAAAGATGTGACCCTCCCTCTTCCCTGAACATAACTCAGAAAACTGGGATTTCAGCATATCCATTCTCCATAAATCCCTTCACCCAGTGCAGTACAGGGCAGCACTGAGAGCCCACAGGAAGGTTTAACCTCAGCCAGCTGCGATCCAACCCCACAATCCCTTTGTATCACTTCTCAAAAGAAATATCACATGTAAATATTTTCCACTCTATAGGAAACATCCCAGATCCATAACACACAGAATAAAATGAGGTAAAATAGTTAATTCCAGCCTATCACTATGAAAAAAATTACTGCAACAAATTTTTTGGGGGAGTCCTCCCCTGCTTTTTATTCTCTAATGTCAGAGGACCAATCCTTTTTCAGGAGTATCTGTTTGTTTTTGTCTCTTCCACTGTCACTCATCAATCAGCAATTAAAAACTGAAATAGCAGCACTCCCAGCCCAAGCTGCCCATCCCCATCATGAGGCAGGATGGAGCATGGGGGGACAGCAGAGGGACCTCAGCCCCATCCTACACCCTCACCCCACCTGCTCCTGCAGAATTATACCACAAAACAATGGCTGAACGATGAAAATTGTGATCAAAACACCTCCAGAAGCGGAGAAAGGGATGGAAAAGGCAGGATGTTTCTATCATTAGCTATGGAATGAAGACATTTCATTTGGGGAAAAGCTAAACTTGCCCCCCAAGGTGTCATTTTGAGAATCAAAGCACAGCTACCTCTGTCAGATACAAATTTGCAGGCAGCGCAACAGAAACTATCTGACAGTCTCAACCTACTGCTAGAAGTAATTCAGGAGGGATTTTCTCTTAAAACACCCTTAAATCCCAGCAGCAAGCACAGGAAACGCACTGATCCCAACACACACATCTAAATCATTTCCCAGGAGTTACTGCCCTGCTCAGCCTTTCTCCCTCAGCCCCTCTGGGACAAGAATCAGAGAAATTCTCCCCCCAGTGTGGCCTGCAGCCAGCCTGCTCTGAAGTTCAGATCATTATTATGGCACGGATTTTATGGCACAACATGATTTTTCTCAAGTACTTGCTATTTAGAAAAAGACCAACTCATTACTTTTACTAAATAATGCTCAATTGCCCTTGACATATGTGACAACCAAAAAGGATTCCATTTTCAGGCCTGAAGCAGATTTATCTATCTGAATGCTGAGTGTAATAAAAAACTCAGATGTTCTTGTAATAAAATATATGACAGCAGTGGATTTATGAGATACACAGCCTGTCTGCTGAGGCCCCTTGGCTTGGGGCACTCCACAGCAAACATTCACCATTTTATCACTTCTGCTCCCATCTGCAGGGCACAGTTTTGTGAAGGACATGCCCTGATAAAACGCATTACAGGGGATATTTCTGGAGAAAAGTGGACACGAGACTCCTGGATTAAACCTTTTTACAGGACTAGTCCTCAAGTGCATTTTTAATCCTCGGTGACAAACTGCTTCCTACACGCAGTGAGCGCCCAGCCAAGCTGCCAGAGCTTTAGGAAATGCAGGAATAGCAAGGAGTGCATTCCAAACCCAGCAACAACTGCAAGCTCTGCAGCACAGCAGAGATGATGGCAGAACACCCTTGGGTGTCTGACACGTGAAATAATGTGGCTGCAGCAGCAGCAGAGGCCGTGCCAACCATCCCAGAGCCCGGCTCATCCTCCTCCTGGGGTCTGGCAGGAGCCCATTTCTCCCTGGCAATGACCAACATCCCAGGCAGCGCCTCTGCTCCCAGCCCTCCACTACACACCCTCCTCATGCTCCAAGATTTTGCAGATCTTCAGAAGGTTGTCTATATCCTGAAAAGGTTTTAACATCACACAGCTGCAAGACAGGGGTCTCACTCCCAGGCACGGAGTTCCACAAGGGTGCAAGGGACAGCTTGAGGAAATCTGGTCACGAAGAGGTGACAATTAAACTGGAAATCTCCCAGGCAGGAAGGAGGACCACGCTGTTGTGGGGAGCTGCAGGGGCTCCCTCTTACCTGGCCTCCCCACAGAGCTCATATCCCAGAGCTGCTGCTCCCAGGGATGGATCCTTGTCTCTGTCAAGCAGCTGAGCTGTCATAGCCAGGACACAGACACAGGCACAGGCTGCTCCTCAGGAAGCTTTCCTGGCATAAATGCATCAGTCCAGGGCTGGAACACATGGCTGGCATATGCCAGTGGTGCTGCTGTCAGGAACACTTTAAGCTCTTGCATTTTGGGTTCCAGCTTCCCAGGACAGCAGCACAAGGACTCCCAGAACCTCCTCCCTCTCTGCCATCCCACGCCCACTGCCAGCACTTACACACCACATCAGGGTACAGGGGCAGGAAAATCCTTGTGAGCATTCCTAGAAATCTCAAAGTAGATTTACACAAAGTAATTTTAAGCAAACTGGCAGGTTACTGCTAGCAACCAGGCAAGACAGCTCTAACAAACCAGAGAACAAGCTCCTGCAGGTGACAGCAGATGCCACCTGCTGCAGTCACCCCCTGGCACTGCCAGGCTGGAGGTGACCCACACACCCTCACAGGCTGCTCTTACACCCACATCCACAACATAGATAGATCTGGCTTAAAGAAGGCAAATTAGGGTTAAATTAGGCAAAAGAATCTTCCCAATCCTCCAGGTATTGTTCTGGTTTATGCAAAGAGGAGACTCCAAGGACAGCACAGACCTAAGGAGGTGACTGCACACTGCTAAAGCATTCCCAGCATCCATCACCCAGCATCAAACAGGCAGCACCTGATATTAAACCCAGGCCTGTGCAGAGGCCTGTTCCAGCATTCCTTCTCTTTGCCAAGAGGAAAACAAGACAATATGATGCCCTGATAAATCTCACTCTGAGGGACAAACGTGAAGGACCCCACCTCTGGGTTTGTGACAAAGCAGGAACATGTCCTCAAAACCCAGGAGGCTTAATGACACTGGCATATTTCATTTTTACAAAGAAAAGTTGCCCTGAAGAACAAACAGCTACATAATAGAAACAATCACCATAACATCTGATCTTTCAGAGATTTTTTTTTCTAAAGCTGCAAGGACTCGTTTCCTCCACAGAAAATACAAAACTCACGTGTTCACAAAACCAGAGAATAGTTGGGGTTGGAAGGGCCCTCTGGAGATCATCCAGTCCCAACCCCTGCCAAAGCCCAGAAAGTGGTGCTGCTATTTGGATATTTTCACACATATATAAACCACACCTTTTGTGTTTTGTCAATTCACCCCTTGTGAATCATTAAGGCTGATGGTAGAGGAAGCCAAGGAAAAACATGTTTCTCCCCACAGAGATAAGGTGGTGGTAATGAATGAAGAGCACTGCTGACAGCTGGTACTGAGAAGAGCTGAAACATTAAGTGCTAAGGCAAAGATGCTCCTCATCCAAGACAACTGAACTCATTTCATTTCCTAATGCTGAGAAAGAGATTATGAAACAGCCTCTAAAGCTGGTTTGGTTCTGTGCCCTGTTCTCACACGGTCTGTACAAGACAAATATTGTTCAAGTACTGCATGTTCAAAAATCTCCTTTGTGTAAGACAGACACAGACACACGTCTCTTGTATATGCAGGTGCACGGAGATGGAATTTCAGGCACACAGGTGCTGGCAGAGGAGTTAGGAAATGTGACAACTCTGGGTACCAGACATTTCCATTTCCCCAGCAGAGCCCACTGCCAGCTGCATTGAGATGGGGATCCCTGCTCCAAAAAGCACACAAGCTTTCCTGTAGCAGCTGCTGGGCACCAAAGTCTCTCAGAGCCCAGAGGCTCATCACCCAAAGAGGGCAGAGAGGTGAAATACACCTGCAGAGGTGTAATTCCTGGTGAGCAGTTCAGTCCACACCCCCCAGAGCCCCAGCAGAGGTGCCTCTGTGGGCTGCGTGGAACCACGGCTGACTCCAAATCAAACACTCACTCACCACCACGGGTCTGCCAATAAAATGAAGTTTGAATACCAACAGGAAGAATTATGATGTCACAGGAGATCTGAAGATAAACAGGGAACTGACATGATGAATCACAGATCCTACACATTATCCAGGAGTATGCTCCTGACAGGAAACACACGCACAAAGCTCTGCCTGTATCTCTAGATCCCAGAGACACCAGGAGCCAAGGTGGACATTACACCTGGGGACACAGGGGACAAGCAGCAGCTGCAGCAGGAGGATGAGCTGCAGAGCTGGCTTAGCACCAACCAAGTTCCCAGCACAGGGAAGCCCAGGGACTGTGCCTGCCCTCTACACCCATAACACACCACGGAGCTAAGCAACAGCTCAGCACTGAAGGACACAAGAAACGGCCATAAAACAGCAACACCAGCAGAGCTCCTGGCTGCCAGGTAAGAGTGGATTCCTGACCAGGAGGGGAAGCTGGCTCTGTGATGGGGGAAGCAGTAAAGCCAAACCCAAGGCTCCTCTAAAGAAAAATTCTGTAATATTCATAAAAGGAATGACAACATGCTGTCACCATCAAGGACCAGGCTCAGGAACCCAAGTTGTCCTAAATGCTGTGGTTCTAAATAATTTTTTAAATTAACTAAGGAGGTTTATTAGCTTGCAGAGGGTTTTTCTGAACATATCAAAAAAATACTGAATAAAGCTTCCATATTTCTGCAGCCACAAGAGGAGATCAACCTACAAGGAACTTTTTGGACCAGCAGGCCTGGCCAGACAGGTCCTTCCAGACCTGCAGTGGCTGTGCTGGCAGGATAAGCTGCTGTCCCTGGAACACACAGCCCTGACTCCCTGTGCAGGCCTGGCCACTCCACCTGCTCCCCATGACCTCTATTTGTTTGCTGGAAGCTTTTGTTCTCTTCAGGAAGGAGCTGCATTCTCTCTCGACAACAAACTCAGAAATACCAATTTTCTTCTCCTAATAAAGAGGAACGCATTGGGAAGCTAAAATCTCAGAAGTCAAATTCACACTTTTGACAAAGGCAGGGAACAGAGTGAGCTGCCACCAAGGCAGCCTCGGCGCAGTGTCCAGAGACGGCTGCATGAGATGGCTCCCTCCTTCCCACTCCCCCCCGAGCCACTCCCACACCGTGAATCACCCCCCTGTGATCGCAGAAACCCAAACAGCTCCGAGGAGGAGAGAGGGAAGAGCTCCCATCAGCACCTCCTGCATCAGCCAGGGCTGGGAATGAAACAGGGAATGTTCCACCTACCATTGTCTGTGGTGATGTCCCTGCCTGGCAAGAGCTCTCCCCCCGCACAGACAGGCAACAGGACACAGGAAAGTTTTACCTTTCTTGTTTTTCAGATTCTGTACTGCATTAGTATATAACTCTGAACTTCATATAAAGTGTTAGCAAGTTCTCTTCACAGTTTAGTTAGACAAAACAATCCTTTTCCAGCCCAAGTAGGCCCAAAAAGTACAAACAACAGCGAATTGAGGAGAGCAATCTGGGAGGATGGGACTTCATAACCTGAAGCTGTAATTGGACAATTAACCCCAATATGTAAATGGATCAAAACTTAGAAAAGTGTGAAAATTCGTGACCCTGTGCCCATCTTGGGTGGAGCCACGGCCAGGCTCTTGTACTGCCCAAGGTGTATCCTTTGAAGGCCTTCTAATAAATCCCTACTTTATTCCTTTAACACAGTCTAGCCCCTGTTCCAGGGAGCCTCTCAAGGCATCAACCAGACACTCTTCACTGGGCACACTTTATCAAACACTCAACACATTTCCCAGTTTCTCTCTCTGAGAGCAGCCCTGTGCTCACTGGGCCTGAATCTGGAAAAAACTGCCTGTCCTGGCACTCCAGAGCCACTTTATCAGGGCAGAAGGGCCTCTCCCACAGTTAAAGGATACAGGGTTTTACTGCTGCTTCGCTTTGTTCGCAAAGTTCACTTGAACTCAGGTCTGCAGGGGCAGCTCTGCACTCCAACATTGTTTACCTGCAGTTACAAGGTGCTCACAGCTTTGGGAATCTGGCTCTGCTATTGCCAGTATTTGCCAACATCACGAGAAAGACAATTTACAGTCCCAAGAACAGAGTTCCAAGGGTTTGCCTGATCCAACAGAGCTGAAGAAACAAGAGTGCTAGAGGAGAGCTTCTTCAAGCAGAGCATCTACAGTCAAATTACACAGGTTGCTCTGCCCAGAGATGTCCTTCTCCAGATCAGCTCTTCACAATATGATCAGTGATTTTAGGAAATACACCTGTACCTGAGCTGCTGTGCCACAGAACCAGGGAGCTGCTCTCTGACAGCTCAGCAGGAACAGCAGCTCCACCTTTCTATTTAGCAATAATGACCCAGAATATGTGCATTTTAATTAACATATCTATTTTTTGAGTGGATGTTGCTTCACATTCCTTTCTCAAGCCAGGATGATCAACAATTTAATTACAGGGAATTGTTGCTTGTTGCATTGCATCTAAACATCTTTAAAAAATGCCAAGGGAATGAACCAGCACCCCACCAAAATAAGTTGAGGGCCTAGGATGCAGGTCACAGGATTTTGCCACATAAGCAGTGAGGACACCTCGTGGATGCAAATTTCATCCCATTTATTTAGAAAAGTTACCCAATAGCAACAGGGACAATGTGAACATATGTTAATGTTAAAAATATCC
Organism: Ploceus nigricollis; assembly: GCA_013399945.1. Taxonomy (NCBI): domain Eukaryota; kingdom Metazoa; phylum Chordata; class Aves; order Passeriformes; family Ploceidae; genus Ploceus; species Ploceus nigricollis. The sequence continues at coordinate 6,166 of VXBC01008939.1, read as the reverse complement.
CCCTTGGAATTTGCCCTGTGAAAGCCCAGGATGCTGCTGTCACAGGGCAACACCTGGCACTGAACTCCCCACGACTCTGAGGCACCAAACACCACACAGCCACCAGCAGCTTAAGATGCAGCAGCTCACAAGTATTGCTCTATTTTTTACAGAAAAAGCACATGACACAACTCCAGGGCACCAATTACTCCAGATTTTTTGATAGAAGGTCATTGCTTTAGTGCGTCCCAGGAGACAGGTGAAACGTGTTAAATCTTTTCATACTTCAAACCTCTGACCTCCCTGAGGGCAGGATCTGCCTGCACAGGAAGGAGCAGAGCAGCAGTGCCTGAGGAACTGCACACCCAGCCTTGGTTTATGAGCAGCAGCACAATCAGCTGGCTCAGACGCAGCTCCAGGGCACTGCAACAGAAGCTCTTCCACTAATTTTAGCAACTGGGCTTCTTGTTTGGCTTTTTCTGTTCACAGAACTTCTCCAACACAGCTCTCCAATACCTGGGGGTCTGAAAACCTTCTGGAGATGGTCAACACAGGTGTTTCATCACAAAACTCTGGTCTCTGCCAGAGAACCCCCCCTGATGTGAGACAGCACCCCGAACACATCGTGCAGAGCCCCCAGGCTGAACCTCATCCTTCCAAAAGCCACTGCAGTTCCCAAGATCTCTGTCCCACTGCTCAGGGGTGTCCCTACACCAGCTCTCCCTAAAGCTCATCCCCTCCTGCACTTGTGAACATGTCCACCAACCCTGGATCAACACAAGATCACTCCATGACATGGGGACTGACATTTTAGTTGTTTTCATGTAAAAAAGAATGAATCAGTGGTAATTTCATTGTACTGAAGCTACGTCCTGCCTGGTGGGTAATTCAGCAAAACAGAAGTGCCACTACTTTCTAACAACTGCTTTTCTGTGGACTCAGGCAGATCTGCTTTTATGCCAGAACTTCTTCCAAATTCAGTCAGGGCCCCTGAATGACCTCTGTGGTCTGAGGCACAGAACCCAGAACAGGAGAGGAAAAGAGAAGATCTTGCTGTGCTCTGGGGGGAAAAAAAAATTGAAAGTAATACTTACAAGTTCACACTTTAAATGAGCCTCAAAAAGATTCTCTGACTTTTTCAAAATACTTTTTCCTACTAAAAAAATTATTACCTAAGTTTAATTATTCTGGCAGGTCCACATAATAGAAGAGGTGTGACACACCAGCACCCTAAAAACTGGAGATGGAGAGGCAGCAGTGACATCTCCCTTTGGCAGTGACTCTTCAAGCACAAGCTTAGGACACATTGCTTCTGCAACACTGAGCCAAGCAACAAATTAATTGAAGATGACAGGGCCAGATATGCCCACAAACATTCACATGGTCTTCAGAATTTTATTCTAAATAATTTTAGAGTTTTTAACAAATTATGTGACTTTATTTTAAATTATTCAGCAAGGTAGAAGTCCTGAAAGCAGGCCACAGGTTGATTTGTGATGATCTCATGAGACAGTTATGAGGTTGCAAAAGTGATCACAGAAACAGAGATTCAGATAGAGTTTTCTCCCATTTCCCTGAAACATTGCTAAAAACCCATTTCTTCATATTACACACTAGGAAATACTAAAAAAAACTAAGTGACGATAGCAGGAACAGTACCAGCCTGCAGGAAGGAGCTAAGTTGATTCATAAACCTTTCTTTAGTTGCCTGACAACCCCTGCATCTCTGAAGGCTGGTTCCATATGTTATCAGAAATCACCTTACAGCTTTAACCCATAAACATAAAGCCCAGCCCCCATTATTTCAAAGTCCCTACCAAACCATCCAACCTAAAACCACATTGTCTACATTTTAAGTATTTTTAAATAATTCAAGGAAAGAATAAGCCAAATATTATTAATTGTCTAGTGCTGTTTCAGGTATATTATATGCATTAAATGTTAGGAAGGAATTCTTCCCTGTGAGGGTGGGCAGGCCCTGGCACAGGGTGCTCAGAGCAGCTGTGGCTGCCCCTGGATCCCTGGCAGTGCCCAAGGCCAGGGTGGATGGGGCTTGGAGCACCCTGGGACAGTGGAAGGTGTCCCTTCCCATGGCAGAGGGGACACTGGATGGGCTTTAAGGTCCCTTCCAACCCAAACTATTCTGGGATTCTGTGCTGGCTGCAGGAAGCAGAAGAGAGCAGAGTTAGGCCAGCACAGAGCACCAAGGGCCTCAGTCTGTCCTTCACCACCTTCCCACTCCTGCTGCACCTCTGGATTGGACACCTGGTGTCACCAGATGGCAGCAGTGCAGCCTGTGATCAGTCTCAGGCTCTGGAGAGGAGTGACAGCACCACTCTGCAGGGTCAGACACCACCCAGTACCTGAGCGAATCCAAAACCATTTCCAACCCAACACAAAGGGAATCTCTTCTTGAGGAGCCAACAGTGCAGAGTCTGCTCTCACTGGGCTAAAGGCAGCACTGCCCCAAAGGAACCCCAAACAGCAGAGGAACAAAAATGGGTGTGTTATACCAGGGACATCCCCTAAAACAGCCACTGTTTCTAACCACGAACTGTTACACAAGTTCAGCTACTACAAATCTCATATTCCTTAAAGAACACCACACCAGTGTCTGCTGAGGGATCCTCACCAACATCCACACGAGCACCCCACACACACAGGTTGTCAGAGGAGCCAGCAGCACTGACCCACCTGCCACCTGCCCCACCCCAGTCCCATGGAGCTCTCCAGCCTGTGCAGACACAGGCAGAAATGCAGCTTGTGCTGCATCCACAGCTTGACACTCACTGGAACAAGGCACAGAAATCATCTGGCCTTTCTAGATCCCTTTGGGAGCTAATTCCTGATGTAGTTCAAATCAATTAGTTACAGACAGCACCAGTGAACTTCCAGGGGTCCACTTGGTACAAGAGGTCCACAACCAGCTACAGACACAGCAGCTTCCCACCATTCCCTCTCCTGCAGATGCCTCACTGCTCTGCCTGTGTGCCTAATGATCCCCATGCAGAGATACAGAATAAATTATTACAGAAACAGCCATTATTTCTAATCATCATAAACTGTTTTTCCTGTAAACTTCAATCACTGCTAATCACCATCTCTTCCTCACCGTGGAGAGACCCAGTGCAATTAGGGGAGCAGAGTAGCACACCTGAAACAGCATCACACAATTAATCAGATTTGGCTTATCATTCACCTGAATTATTCAAAATGTTACTAGAAGTTTAAATATTTTGTCTCTCTCGCACATCAGGACAGCCATTCATTTCTCCCTGTGAGAATGTACTGCACAAATCAAATCACACCAGTCCAGTAAAAGAGATTAAGCTCTAAATGGCACTGCAGAACAGATTTGCAGGGCAGGAGGAGTCACTGAAGCTCCTCTTCCCACCTTGCAGGTTGAAGCACCTGTTAAAAACGCTGACAACAGAACAGCACCTGTGTTCCAGCATCAGCCTCACCTGTTGTGCCTGGAGGTATCACACACCTCCACCCTCCCACCAACTGCTCCGTGTTTACCCTGACACAGCCCCGGGGTTGCAGCCCCAGGGTGCTGCTGCCTGCTCCCCCTGCTCCTCATCCTCCCCAGCACTGCTGCTGGCCCACGGGCCAGCCGGAAGGAGCAGGCAGCTCCCTTGGTGGCTCACATGGAAAGCATTCGAAGGATCAGACCTAGCTTGGAGAGGGAGATGGAACATTCAGCTTAAGGATTCTCTCTGCAGCATTAAACAACCTGATAATTCTGCAACAACTGCATTTGTAGGCAAATCATGAAAACACTGAATACTAAGAAGCTTCCTGATAACCCAAGGAGAGCATCACTCATCCAACTGCCAGATTAGGAGGCAAGTAAGCATGAATCTTTTCTTTAAATTCACATCAATCCCCCTTTCCTTCACTGGGCTCCCAAGCTGGTGAAATAAAGGCACATTTTTCTCACATTTTTTAGTAGCAGAAAAGCTGAAAGCAGAAGAATAAAGTTGAAGTTGATGCCTCTCCTTCCTCCCCACATCCCCAGTCACCAATCCCAGCACTCAGCATGCACCAGGGTGTTCCCTGAGGACACAGCTGGGAGGGCTCAGGGGGGCAGGGGCAAGGCAGGACCACTGCAGCCAGGTTGGGTTAGGCCCAGGGAGTCTCAGAACCACGTCCAGTGTGGGTAAAAGAACCTCACCACTGACCAGAGCACTGGGCCCCTCCTCTGGGCAACAGAACACTGAAAAAAGCCAGTCAAGGCTCACAGATTTCCTCGGGTAAGTGTAAAGGGTGAGATGAAGAAAAGAAGGTGCAAGGAAGAAGGTGAGACCAGGAATCTGGAGCAGGGACAGAGGAAAAGCTCTTAATGAAAGACAGACCATGAAATGTGGGGTTTTTCCCAATTACTCAGCACATTCCAGGGGTGGCAGTGGAGCACCTGTGATGCACAGCACGTCACCAGGCCAGATTTCTCACCCCTGCTCTGCAGCACAGCACTGCACCAGCTGCCCTCCATCCACCAGCACAGTGCAAAAAGCACTTGGCAAACCAATTCCCCAGCATTTCAACCACTGAATTACTTGGTCTAGAGACAAGATTCCAGCCAGAGAATGGAATGAAAAAATGTGACTTTCCCAGGCTGATACCCAGCAAAGCATGACTGAGCTCCTGGCAAAGAGCACAGCAATCCAAACACATCCTGCAGCACCTGGACACCTGAAAAAGAGGGGATGTGCAGGCACCACAAGAAGGGATTTCACAGTCAAGGCTATTCCTTCACATTTTAAAGCCTTTCTGGCCACTTGCTGATGTGATCTATCACTAATAAGGGATTTTTTATTTTTTAAATTAATACAGAATAAAACCACTGCACAACTCTTAAGGTGTTTCCACACAACAAAAGGCGGATCCACATTATAAAACAGCACCTGGCTGGTTCCCAAAGGAGAAAATCTCCCTGTATCCCATGGCACCAAGGGGTCACTAGAGCCTCACAGCACCTTTAGGGGACCCTAAAATCTTGCTGCACACCCCATGGAGGCAGGGGCACCCCAGGCCCACAGAGGCCCCTCAGGGAATCCCAAAATTCTGCCCCACATCCCAGAGCACCAAGGGATCACCCGCTGTGACAGCATCCCTAAAGGTCCCTGCTCACAGCCCACAGGGAGAGAGGGGTCACCAGAGCTTCACAGCACCCGGGCACCCCAAATCCTGCCAGCAGCACCGAGACACCCCCAGGCTTCACTGCACCCTCAGGGGACCCCACAACCCACCACAGGGAGAGGCAGCACCCCAACTCCTGAGGGAGCCCTGGATGCTCATCCCACATCACCAAGGGGTCACCACAGCCTCTGGGCACCACCAGGAAACCCCAAAATCCAGCTCTGTACCCCACATGGTCACTGCAACCTCACGGCACTCTTAGGGAACCCTAAATGCTGCCTCACACACACGGAGAGGGGTCACGCTGCTCCTGAGGGAACCCCCAGTCCTGTCCCACACCCCACATTGCCAAGGGGCCACCCAGGTCGCACAGCACCCCTGGGGGACCCTAAAATCCTGCCCCACAGGGAGACGGCTCACGCTTGCCCCGGCTCCTGAAGGAACCCCAGTCCTGTCCCACATGCCACATCACCAAGAGGCCACCTCAGCCTCCCGAAAGCCCCGGGGAACACCCGGAGAGGGGTCACCCCCAGCCCCCCACACCACTGGGGGGGTCTCCACAGCCTCACAGCACCGTCAGGACCCCCCACACCGCTGGGGGTGAGGGGGTCACCACAGCCTC
>VXBC01008937.1:42246-66963 GCA_013399945.1 Ploceus nigricollis | reverse complement strand
AATGTTTTCCAGAGATGCAAAAACAGGTCTTTACCTCAGCAGTAAAATTTACTATTTGCAGTTTCTTATGTCACACAATCCAAGGAGGATTTTTTATTTTTATGTTGTTTTAATTATTAGGGCTGGCCAGAAAACTGTTCTGTTATTTTTTACTCAATTATATAATTTTCTGTTTACTGCTAGTTCTATTTTCTGCTAAGATGGAGAAAAAAAAATCAACCAAACATTATACAACCATTTAGTCTGCACAATAAAGAATGCTTGAAAATCTGAATTATCTAATTGGCTAGAGTGTAAAACAGCAGTATTCACCAGTCAGAGTTTATTAGTCTGTTCATTTAATTAAGATTATGTAAATTCTTTGACAAAAATGAATGTTTTATTAAAAAATTGGATTCTCTTTTTCAGGCATTTCACTGTTTGAATTGTACTAGAGGATGTTCATTTAAGACAAGCAGCTTTGATCATAAATATGCACTTTTTCACGCCCTGCCATGTCTTATTGATTAAACAGGATATTTTCTCTCTTGTTAGAATGAAGTTGCAGTTCAAAGGTTTTAGAAAAACATCCACTGTAAGAAATTGGCAAAGGAAGTGTGTAGTGCACTACAACCTCCAGAGAATTGCATGATGTTCCCTCTTCCCAAGCTTCTGTGTTTATTGCTGAAAAAAGAGTGTGTACAGTTTGTGCTGCAGTTGAAATTCAATAAATATTTGGGAAAAAAAGGATATGCTTGAAGAAAAATATGAGCTATCTTAAATGCCATGAAATCAGCAGATATGTTTTGAACTGTTCATTTATTTAAACTTATCATGATGTATTTCATCCAAAATGTGCAAGATACAAGTGAAAGCTTTGGCTTGTATCTCCTAAAAGGACTACTAACCCTTCCACTATCTTATAGGAAAGGAATCCCAAAACATAGTAAAATTATTGAATCCCAGAAGCCTGTCATATGAAGTGGGGAGCTCTCTGATAGTTTTGTGTATACATTTCAGTCAAGGTGTTTGTGAGTTTTTTGCAGGAGAAGCAAAGAATGCAAAAGTTTTCTCTCTTTAGATAGAAGGATTAGGTTTGGGGGGTGGCACTTTTAATTTTTTCCCTTCTTTTTTCCTTTTTCCTAAAATTCCTGTGTGATTTAATAGTTCTCTGAAACTCCCACTAGCAAGTCCTCCTATGGCAAGTTTCAAAATGGAAACCAAATAAGTCTGGAGCCTCAGAGAGAGTACACTGAATAATAAAATAAAACAAGGCTTTGTACTCACACAGCATTCTCTGAGGGTTTCTAAGTATTTCAAAAATACATGAATTCTCACAGCAAGGTGAGTAGGAACAGGAGGTGGCAATGAGATTATTATCCTCATAATAGAAATACCAAGACAGGACAGTTGAACAACCTGCCAAGCTTGTGGCTCATAGTCAGGAGAAAGCAGATCTCCTAACTCCTACTTCGCAATATCAACCAAGACCATTGACAATGGCTACCCAAAGTTTGCTAACCTCAGGACCTTGCAAAATGTCCCTGAGATATCATATAGCAACTGGAAAAGGCACAGTCCAAAATGCCTTGATGTGAATGGCAACTTTTCCACCAGAATAAACCCACTGAACTCTTGAAGATTTTTCTGAGCCTAGTCATCCCCAGTGCTATAAAAATAGAATGGGTTCTGGCACTTCCTGCCACACTGCCAGGAAGTAACCTAGTAATTGTCTTTTTTGAAGGATTTTGGAATTACTTTTTTTAAAGCACTGTTTAACACAAAATAGCAGAGTTCTTGAGAGTATTTGTGTTCTTGTGCCTGGAATGACCAGCCCCACCCCAGGTGCTGTGAGCAGGCAGTTCTTAATCTCGGAGGCTGCAGGCCATGAGAGATATTTTTTTTCAGCATTGTCTTTGAATACAAGGAAAAGTACTATTCGTATTGTCATGCATAGATGTATTAATTTTTTTACTGGCTTCTCACTTAATGTGGCCACCAAATAATGCCTTTCCACAGAGCTACGTGAGTGCTACAAATTAAGAGAAAACAGAAGCTAATTTCAGGATCAGATTAGCCCTGCTCTGCACCATTCACTTTTTAATATCAAGCTCTTTTTTGTTTTGGCTTTCTTCTGCCTCTGTCAGTGTAACAACATTGCACGAGTCCAGCTTGTGGGTAAGAGTGCCACCTATTGAGTGCCTGGCAATATTTGTCATCATCCACCAAGGAAACAAAATCCTACATACTGTTTTTTATGATGCATCTGTAAGTGACAAAAAGACAAATAATGTCTTCCCAACTGAACCCAAGACTGCTCTGTATTTAGCAGGGGAAAAAAATTAAAAATTAAAAATCTGGAGAACTTAAGAAGCAGTATTACCCTAACAAACACATCTTCAAATATTTTTTTTTCCCTTAGAAAATCAGGAAGGGGGGAAATAAATATACAGCAAAAGGTTAAGTACTTATGATAAAAAACCAGTGTCTCTAATAGAAGAGCAGTTTGTTTAAAACAGTTCAGATATAGTTCAGGATAAGTTTGTCTCCTGACTCGACCCAGAGAGGATTTTTTCCCCCCCATCATATTGGCTAGTCATTATGCTAATTAAATACTTTACTAAGCCAGGGTGTGCTAGATGTCACCTTGGAAACACTTCAAACAGTATTGAATAATATAAAAGCTGAATATAAGGCAACCACATTACAGGTTTATATTACAGAATGAAGTAGCTTTTCTTTCTTGGCAGCAAATTTGCAAGGACAGTGCATATTTTTTAAAATTGCTGGAATCTCTAGAAAGTGAGGAAAACCAAAAAAACTTATAAGAACACTGATGATTTTTCCACTTTATTACACTTGCATATGAATTGCATTTTCCTGGCATCCTGAGCAATGATGACATATGAGAAACATGCATATTTTAGAAGACTTCTACTATTATTTACTTGGGTATATATACTGAGTTTAATCAAGAGAAATCTTACTTATATTATATGTTGCACTTAATGGGCACTAGCTAGACAAAGTAACCATTTCCTGAAATGTGCAGAAAAATAATCAGACGAAAAAATTATCAGAATTTCATCAGTACAGGAACACTTCTCTCCACAGACAAGCGCATAAATGTGTGTAGTTCACTTCAGCTTTCACTGAAACAACCTTTTTTTGCTTTCCTTTTCTGAGCCATGGTGCAGTAGCACTTGCTCCAAAGCAGAGTTTGTGGACACCATCCATGTTGATGACCTGAGAGAGAGGCTACGAGATTGGGAATGAAGAATAAATAAATTCCTTTAATTTAGCTACAAAACAGCACCCTGAATTAATCAGATCCTGATCACACTTCAGGGTTAGTCTATCTAAGAGCAGTGATGTGCAAGAAATGACAGAGGATGAATTCTGGTAGTGTTATTCTGGTGTCAGTGTGGGCATTGCTTCAATGACACAAGATCAGGACGAAAAGATACACCTTGAGGAAGCCCTGATGGGGACATGCGAGTGCATAAGCACGTAATTATTGCCTCGAAACAACCACAGTGATGATCAGACAACCCCAGAGTATGCAGGCAAACATAAACAGCTGTCACAAACTCCAGAATCTGAAATATCACAACAGAGGCGTGGATCTTCCCCCAGTATGCAAATACATGTAAACACAGGTACAGACACACAGATGTATTTCCTGAACCCAAGGATATATTTTTCTTAATGTTACTTAAGCCAGTCTTCGACCTTCCGAGGAGATTTGCAAATCTGGCCTGTGAGCTATGCAGTCAAAAATCCCAAAACCTAATCAATATACTTTGTCTTCATATGCTTGCTCTATTCCCTACTTTTCAGAAGACAGACTCCCCCAAACTGTCTAGCAGTTCTGGGACATAGCCCTTTCTCATGCTGTAATTCGTTCTCTGGATTGATGAACAAATAACAAAATTTCCTTCCCTGAGCCTTATTTACTTCTCAGAAAGGTCTGAGACTCCTATGAAGAGGTAAAAAAATCTGACTTTATACATATTGCTGAAATCATTCTGAGGAATCTTTGTCTACCAAAGTCATAGTAACAATTCCCACTGCAATGATGTATCGAAAGGTTTGAACCCACAGTACATCCATGATGGTAAGATCCTGCCTTACTACACAGTTTCTGTATCAGCGACATTCCTCTGGATACAAGATGTATTTGTCACTCTGCACACAACAGAGACTAGTGCTAGCCATCCTCACTTCCTGGATGTCATGCAATTTATAAACTGGACACTGATGTTAAGAGGATGGATTGAAGAACAGTAGGGAATATTTGTGGCACCAGAGCATTTATCACCTCTAATACTGCAGAATGCATCCCTTTCCCCTGAGTGAATTTTGAGCTCAGGTTTTGGCAGCAACCACAGCAACGTAAAAATCACACCAAGTAAGAATGTAAGGGGGGGGGAAAAAAAAAGGAAAGAAAAGGAGCAGGAGCATGTCAAACAAAACATGTTGTTTTAATTTAACACAAATGTCCTTTTAAGGGCTCAGAGTTAAAAAATCACTCCAAGTAAGGATGTAAGAAAAAAATAGAAAAGAAAAAAGAAATATGTCAAAAAACAGGCTGCTTTATTTTAAAAGAAAGTCTTTTGAGGACTCAAGGCCTGAGCCTCTGTTAGGACTGCTACACAGTCTGGATGACTGCCAATATATCAGGTTGCAATAGGCCATTAGAAGAGGCTGAATATGGATAATCTTCCCTAAGGGCTGAGCAGAGTCATACTGCCTTGATTACTTTTTTTAATTTAGATTAAAAATCCCTATAACAGTTGCCGACTAATTGGAAAAAGACTTTAAAGTAGCTTTAGGAAATTAGGTAAGAATAGTTTTTATTATTGTAGTGAGTAGCAATTGCTGCAAACCTCTTCCTCCTAAAGAATGGGAAGTCAATCATGAGAAACTCTTATCAGAACAGAAAACCAAACCTTGTCCCTTATGGGATTTCATCCTTTGAAAGCTTGTTTTACTCTGACCATTTTATTTCAAGTCAATGTCAGAGAGCAAAACAAGTGTTGGAAAGGCCAGTCTCTTAGCAATCCATGCACACTTGCACAATGCCTGTAAAAAAACAAGTTAGCTTCACATGTAGGTGACTAACCACTGCAACCATAGGCCCAAGTTATGATTTCCTGAACTTTAACAAAAATGTTAAAATCAGTATTTTAATTAGAGTATGTTTCTGATTTAGAATGAGTGTTCTCCCACAGTTTTGTGATACAAATCCCAGGATTCATTTCTCCTCCTGATTAGCAATTCATGGACCATATAAATTGCAATACTGATTTGAACTTTGGAACTCAAAGATCAACTACAGGATTAAAGACCACAATGGTCACCTGATTTCCAGGAAGAAACAGAAATATAAGATTCACATGCAACAGCAGCAATATGTTAATGCACAAAAGCCAGGGTGTGGAACTGCGAAGAAATTAGAGAAAATATCACTGCCAAAAGTGGTTAAATACACACCTGTAATTAAAATTCACAGGTTTGAAAAATAAATCAGACAGTGACATGGAAAGTAAGTTAGCAGAGGCCTCTGTCTACTTTTTTCCAAGTAAATTTCCATCTGAGTGTCATGATAGCAGTGCCTCTGCAGGCACTGTCAGTTTCAAGGATTTACAGGATTTAGGTTCCAAACAATACTGCTTTCAGTCACAACCTTAATGAGAGATTTGCAGAAGTAGCCACAGCATCCATGTGATTAATTCAGATATGCAATCAGATCAACGCTTTCAGGAAAATACATTCTGGGGAAACAGATTGATACACTGGGATTGCTTATTCTCGACTATAAGGGGCAGGTTTTCAAGTGCCCAGCTGTCACAGCTGGGGTGACATTTTAAAAATGTTGCTGAGAGTCCATTAGCTCTATTGTCACTTCTTCAATCAGATTTTTTCTTATAAATATATATTTACTTTTTTACATATATACATATATATACACACACACATACATATACATATATATATACGTATATATATGTGTGTATTCTAAATACCATGTGCGTAAAAGCTTGGACACAGCTCGTTCATTCAGTCAGTGGACATACAGCATCACTCATATCTGCTGCCTAAAGGTTCTCTAGAACTTTCTCTCAACCCAGTATGCTCATACTACCTTTATTTTTTGTGTGTGGTACAGAAAAACAAAAGCTAACTACTCCCTTGTATTCCCACAGAACATCTAAAGCACCCGGAGACATATTCTAAGAAGAGACTCTGAGAAAAAATAGAGAGCTCTATGTATATATCAAGATTGAATCTGAAATAATATAAAGTCTGTAAAGGGATTTACTGAACAAATCAAAAGAGGAAGGCAAATTCTTCAGACATACTAGATTTTCAGTGCAACTTGGTCCCTGACCCAAGATAGCTATTTACAATTCTTGGCCCTTGCTGAAGGTGAATGTGTCTCAGCAAATGCTGCTCAGAGTGTCCCCTATAGCTAAGCATCTGGCTCCACTGTAGACTCATCTAATAACAAATGAGCAAATGCTCACAAATCTGGAACACATATTCAAACAGACTACAGCCAGCTTTAAAATTAAGCAACCCTCTCTTAATCTATATTACACATATTTTGGAGAATGCAGTGTTTTGTGACAAATATTAGACATGTCATTTGACTAAATTCAGCAATGTAGTCCCTTTGTGCGTTTTAGGTTACTTTTATGGTCTCTAATACCTTACAGTAACAAAAATTAATTCACCTACATTCATACTACTACAAAATTCATACTACTACAAAAATAAATTGCAACCAATTTAAAGAATTTTTTCTGCATCTCTGAAGTTAGGTAACCCCTGCTTCATTTAAAAAAATGTAAATTATCAGTTATTAAATATAAATAATGATAGACAGAACCAACCTGTTTAAACTCTGAGTCTTAATACTGACTAGAGAAATATTTAAAATACTTTTTCCTCTTCTGTTTCTGTCTCACAATTCAGTCTTACAATTCAGCCATTACGCATCATAAGACTGGGGAAAAGCATCAGCACATTTTTAGTCTGTAATGCCATTATAATAATATGAAGGAAGAGTTTATGGAGAGGATTTGGTTTTTAAACCTATGCATTCAAAACAGTCTTGGCCAAGCAAGATGAAATTGCTGCATTTTGGGATTCATAGCAACCCAGCAACATAATTCTCATTTTCATTCTGCTTTGGAAGCATGAAGGACTTTCAGGAAAAAAAGACATGAATTGACACTGGACCCTAGACATTTCTCACCTTACTGTAGCAGATTTCAATTCTGATGCCTAATCCATAGCCAACTAATTTTAGATAGGAAAAGAAAGGTTGATAAAAGCTTAAAAATAATTTTAAATGAGACATAGAATATTCTAGAAGTATAAATGATACAGAAATATAAATTATATGGAGCTTTGAATCATGACAGTCTCAGTGCCCAGCATCCTTGAGAAGTAAGGAAGGATTTCTAAATAAAAAAATATTCCTCCAAAGCCAGTAACAACATTATTATATGTTGCTTTTCTACAAATAATTTCTCTAAGAAAGCAAAAGTCACAAAGCCTTCAAAAGGAAAGCATGGCAAGCTTTTCTACCACCAGCTGATTTTAAGCCCATTTATTTCTATATACAGCTATGAGTCACTGCAAGCAGAATAATCCAGAAATTTTAGCAGATTATGCCCCTCAGTTGCTTTGGCTGTGGTGCTTACTAGGAGGAATGGTGTCCCAGGACAATCCCACTCCTGAGACAGTGCCTATAAAGTGGCCTCCAAAGCTGGTTGACTTTACTGCTCCACGATCAGATGTATTTTGGACATATTTCCATTTCCTTCTGTAGTCCAATAAGACACAAGCCCACTCCCATTTTTTTCAGTTGTAAAAAAGTTTCACTAGTTTTCTTCTTTCCAGTTCCTGCATAGAGGTGGAGCCTGGTTACCTGGGTAACAGAAACACAAAATCAGACATAAAATCAGAATTTGTTTGGCTTACTGATTAGGCTATTGAAGAGCAAGGGATGTCTCACACACAAACAGGTTTCTGCACAAAGTCACCAACTGTGTAATAATATACGTGTATACCTACTCTGTTAGGTATACTTGTTAAAACTGAAAGAACATAAAAGTAGCCATGTAGGATCAAATCACAGAATATGGTCAGAAGTTCCTAGGATAATTCAGGTTGTCTTAGACTTCAGGAGGTCTCCCAACACTGGTTCAGCTTGCTGCCTGCCAGGACCCAGTGCCATCTCACCAAGGCTTCTGCCTGGCCCCACTGTCCTAGCCTGCATCCTTGAAGGGCTCTGCCTTCCTAGGACAGAGCTTGGACAATACCCATGCTGAACTTCATGGCATCCCTTTCAGCCCCTTTCTCCCCCTGCTCCAACAACTTTTGAATGGCAGACCAGCCCTTAAGTAAACCAACTGGGTCCCCTCATTGTCATCTTCAATCTTGAGACGTTGCCTTTTTCCCAACCTGGAAATGAAACTTGAGATAATTTTAGCAATGAGGTAATATAAAAGAGGATCTTTAATGAAGGCCTTCAGGAACAGTTATAGAAAGATGTCCACGAAAGCCCACTCTCCCTCCAGGGGTGAGTACATTTTTATAGGTTTTAGGAAATTAGCATAATTGATAAAAAGCTCCAATTAGGAGGACAAGTGGTGATGCAACTCCCTCCCAGGTCAAACCCCTTCTCTGCAGTCCCCCCTTCAGCACTAGTTGTACTTTGCTCATGAAAATGTGTCTTGAAGGGTTGTTCTCAGCCTTGGTTCCCAGGAAGAACCAAGGTAGCACAGAGCCTTGTACCTCCCGGGGCTTGGAGCTCTGGAATTTGTTTTGTCTTTCTGCTTAGGGAAAGGCCTACTGGGAAAACTAGCTACTAAAAAAATAGGTGACAGACTTACAAATATATATGTGAAGAATCTAGAGAACATATAAAAGAAAAAAGGCAAAACCCAAATGGCATCAAAAGCCAATATCACCCATCTCCTACCCGGGATCACTGATAGAGGTGTCAAGCAGAACAGCTCCCAGGACAGAGCCTGTGGGACCTGTGGGACCCCAGGTGTTACCCATCTCCACGAAGGACACAGCTCCATTAACCATGACCCTCCAAACCTTATCACTCAGCTGGGGAGGTTGTGGTGTACAGGCCCACACAGCATCGTAATGTCTCTCTAAATTATACCAGTGGTGCCTAAAGCAAATTATAATGTGGAAAAATAACACCTCCACTACTATGGTTTCTTAGTTTTTATCATCTAGAAACTAAGTAGTTTCAATACTTGAAGTAGGAGTGCTTGGTGGGCTTCTATTTTCTAAATATTTTCAGTTTCTGAATGCATCTCTCCTAACTATAAATCCTATAGTGTCATTAGGTATTGTGTGTGAGGAAAAAATCTTCTCTTGTTGTAAACATCCTGCCAAATAATGTAATTTTCTCCTCTTCATTCTATTGCAGGAAAGTGTGACTAATCAGTCCCTGTTCACTTCCTTCTCATCATTCTTGGATTTATCTACTACTCCTATTCATTTTTCCTCCTAGACTAAGGAAGCCTAGTCTGTTTAATCTATCCTCATGTGGACATGAATGGAACGTAGTTGTCATCTTTCTCCCTTTCTAGTTTTATTGTTCCTTTTCAGATGGAATAAGAAGAGCTCTGCTTAGTATTAATGAAACGAGCACATCTTGGACTTGGGGCATAATAATGCTTTCTGGTTTGCTCTAATTTTCTTTCATAGTAAGTCCTAAGAGCTGATTTTTGCTTTTTACTGTCTCTGGGTATTAGGCTGATGTTTTCATAAAAATAGACACAATGCCTCCACAATCTTCCTTCTGAACAGTAATAGTTCATTTAGAGTCCATCCCTGGGAATCTATACACCCTGTGTACATATAGGTAGTGGCTTTTTTCCCAGATGCATTGCTTTTGTGGAACAGGATTTATCATCCACTTTATCACCAAGTTGCTCAGTATTGTGATGTCCTTCAGCACTTCTGCAATCAGCTTGCATTTAACCAACCTGAATGTTGTACTACCAGCAAATATTTTTACCTCTCTTTCCCAATACATATCCACTTTCCCCATAATTTTAGTGAATATGTGGATGAACAC
Organism: Ploceus nigricollis; assembly: GCA_013399945.1. Classification (NCBI taxonomy): domain Eukaryota; kingdom Metazoa; phylum Chordata; class Aves; order Passeriformes; family Ploceidae; genus Ploceus; species Ploceus nigricollis. The sequence goes on along the minus strand of VXBC01008937.1, from coordinate 56,864 downwards.
AAATCTCAACTCCACTCTTAATATTGCGACACCTGACAGTTATTTCTTCTTTTTTTGCTAGTAGTAGTAGTAGGCAGAGGAGCAGTTGTAGGAGTACTATTACTATTGTTGTTGTTACATTTATATAAAAACCACAGGACCTTGTTCAGCCATATAATCTCCACTCCTGTAAGGAATTCTTATACATTTTCAGGGTATGATCTAGTTCTTCAGATGCCAAATTTAATGTTTCCCACTATGTCATACTTATGCATATGTATTACAGTGTCTGTATTATATCTTCCTCCAGAGTGTCCAGTACAGAAGTCAAACATACTCATCTCTTGTACTCAGATCTGTTGTCAATCCCTTCCTAAGAACAAGTTTCAAATCTTTCAGATTTGACTCTTCTGGTCTCAGGGTCATTTTAAACAGTAAGTTGCACACCACAGTTCATAGGTCAGCAATTTTGTACTGATTGCCTTTATAACTCCTAGTGAAATATCATTTGATCATGACAATTTATGACCTTTCAATTGCCTTTATTGGAACTCCTCTACTACAGAATGTTGTGATGGATTCTGAACCTTTACCTTTTCACCATGCTTGAAACATCTCCCAGCTTAGTACAACTGTGCACTTTAGATTAATACTGTCTAGTCCATCATCTGCTCTTCAGATAAATAGTTGATGAAACAAACAGGCCCACAACCACAAGAAGTTTCTAATGTAACTCACTTGAAAAGGTTTTCTACATTGACAGTCAGCCTTCAATAACCACTGCCACCATCACATTGTAATTGGGCATCTCCCTCCTTCAGGAACACCGACAGTTATTGTCTCTGTCTCCAAGAATTTGACAACAGCAGTGAAAGCTATCCAGAAGGATATAGTATATTTTAGTTTGGATCCTCTGTTGTGACTTTTTAGACTCTTGTTACTGAAGGGGAAAGAGCTGGAGGATAAGAGCTCTGCATGTCTGACTGCAGTCAGGGATATTTGCTGCATATACACATTTAAAGAGACATCTAGACACAGATTCAGTGCTCTAAATATCTGTCTGTCCTTGTTAGCTCTTCTTTTGGCCTCTGTGGTATTCCTGATGCTTAGTAAACGACTGCCTTCAAGTGCCTGCCTTGACAACTGAGCTCTATATAACAACCGCCAGGAAAACTCAAGTTGAATCAAGGGGCTGCCTGAATAATTTATATGAGTGTTACTTTTACAACTTCAACACATTTACAACTAAATCCAGTACAAATGAACTACTGTATAGCAGTCTATCCATGGCAAATTGGGCCAGATAGAGCCTACAAGTTCATGAGATGAAAAAAAATCAAAGAATGAAAGGGCAGCAACTGAATTCTATATATTTTCTACTGATATATAGCTTCCAACAAAATATGAAAATACCAAAAATGGTTTATCAGAACAACACAGGTTTGTCCATGTGCAAGTATTTAGTCCACCTCCATCCAGATCTTTTTTCCTGGATAAAGAAGGCTACACTCAGAATTACTGAATTTAAGAATATGTTACTTAACACTTGTTAGATTTGGCCTTTTTCAGGTGAAAATGCAAAGTATTATACTTAAACCAGCATCATCTGATTCCAGTCAAGCCATTCTCAACTAAAAGGACTTAGGCAAATTGTTGGTTTGTCTATATAATTTTCCAGGTTGCACATACCTTTTATGTCTTATAATAATGTAACATTAATCATAAACAAAGTAATGAAACTCGATCGGCTATTGTTTAATTTATCTCATTTGATATATACAAGGTGAGATATGACTTTTTAAATTCATTTACACAGATCCAGACAGACAGCAATTAAAAGTATTTATGGATTCTGTTTATTCTCCTATGCAATTTTTTGTGACAGGATTTCAAAAAGGAGAAGGGACGGGAAAAGGAAAGGGAAAAGGGAAGAGAATAAAAGTTCCAGGAAGGGAAATTCCAGGAAGTGACGAAGGGAGGGAGGGAGGGAAGGAGGGAGGGGGGAACTAGGTAGACTTCATTAAGATAGACTAGAAGGATGGAAGTGGAAAGAAAGGAAAGCTGTGATTTTGAAAAACAAAGCTTTATCTAAGAAACTAATAGCAAATGTGCATGAATTTATCTTATTCTGTTAGTCTATGTCATCTCAACTGCTTTTCCAAAATTTTCTTACAGAGGAAACTCCATCCTGGATATTGCTATGCTATCAAACAAAATATGATTTTGAAGATCAAAGAAGTTGAAGCCATTTAACAAAAATCCTGGGCAACTGGAAAACTGGTAACAATGGATGAAGGGAAGGCTGAGGTACTTAACACTTGACTCAGTCTCCAATGGCAAGCTCTCTTCCCACACCTCTTGAGTAGATGGACAGGAGGATGGGGGCTGAGGGAACTAAGTCCCCCCCACTGTAAGTAAAGATCCTGCTCATGATCACCTCAGGAACCTGAGAGTAAGGTAAATCTTTGGGAACTGACAACATGCATCCCAGAATCCTGAGGGAATGGCTAATGTAATTGCCAAGCCACACTCCAAGATACTTGAAAAGTCTTGGCAAGTCAGGTGAAATCCCAGGTGACTGAAAAAGGGGAANTGGTCAATGGCTCAGAGTCCTGATGGACAAGAGGGACAAGGGGTGTCCTTATTGTCCATAATGGGGACCAGTGTTATTTAATACTGTCATAAATGACACAGACAAAGAGATTGAGTGCACCCTCAGCAAATTTGCAGATGACACCAAGCTGTGTGGAAGAATAGAATGCCGTTCAGAGGGACCTGGACAAGCTGGAGAAGAGAGTCCATGGGAGTCTCATGAGGTCAGCCAGGGGCCAGGACAGACTCAGGTATCAGCACAGGCTGGGGATGAACAGATCAGAGCAGCCCTGCTGAGAAGGGCTTGGGATGCTGGTGGGGGAGAGGCTGGACCTGACCCAGCCATGGGCACTCACAGCCCAGAAAGCCAAACGTGTCCTGGGCTGCATCCAAAGCAGTGTGGGCAGCAGGGCCAGGGAGGGGATTCTGCCCCTCTGCTCTGCTCTGCTGAGACCCCACCTGCAGGGCTGCATCAGCTCTGGGGTCCCCAGCACAGGAAGGACATGGACCTGTGGGAGTGAGTCCAGAGGAGGCCAAAAAGCTGCTCAAAGGGCTGGATCACCTCTCTTATGACGAAAGGCTGAGAGACTTGGAATTGCTCAGCCTGGAAAAGAGAAGCAGTCAGAGTGACTGAATTAATTGCAGCTTTCCAGTGCCCAAAGGAAGCCTAAATGAAAGGGGGAAAGGAACTATTTACAAGAGCCTACAGTAACATGACATGGGGGAATAGTTTGAAACTGAGAGTAGGTCTAGATATTACGAAGATAGTCTTTACTGTGAGGGTAGTTAGGCACTAGAACACCTTGCCCAGTGAAGGGGTGGGTGCCTCATCTGGGAAGGCCACGCTGGAAGTGGCTGTGAGTGACCTGGTCTAGTGGAAGACATCCCTGCCCAGCAGCAGGTGCGTCATAACTAGATGATCCTCACGGACTCTTCCAAGCCAAGCCATTCTATGGTAATATACAATTTATTTTGAGAGATGCATTTTTCTTAATGTAGCAACAGCATAAGTGTGAGTGGGGGTTGTCATCTTAACCATAGTTTAAGGTGGTAGAAGCTGTGTAAATTGCTAGCTGTTTGTGTAAATGTAATTAAAGACGAATCATAAGGTGAAATATACAATCAAAAGAAAAATGACTACTAGTTCCACCATGTTAAAAAAAAAACAACACTGAATGCTTGTTTCACTTTCCTTTTGTTTTCTGGATGGAGTATTGCCATTAATAACAGTCATGCTACCCCCTACTGAAAATTTTAATTGCACTGGTAATATTGTAGTTAAAAGTACAGTTTGGATTCTTCACTCTGAAAGTTCGAGTAACAAAGTCTTACAAGTTTAAGATGAAAGACCTGCAATTTCTACTGAGTATGCATTATTAAATGAACATAATTCAAACAAGAGGAGGAATTAAGCAACACAGAGCTCAACTGTTCACTTCATTTCACTTCATGATCTGGGTTACATATAGTTTAGGAGCATATCTCAAGTTAGGGCTGATGACATATATCCAAAGCCACAATGTTCACAGAGGTATCTGAGCAGTCAGAGACAGCCATGGCCAACTAGGGTATTTTAACTGGGGTATTTGAACTGCTTGTCCTCACTTTACTCAGTCAATGTGGTTTTCAAAGGAGCTGCAAGGCAGACTGTCTAAATCAAAAGATTTTTTACTTTGCTAGTTTGGCAATATTTTTGTTCTCATCTTTGCAACCTTTTAGCAGAAGAAGCATCAACAGAATCTCAAGTTAAAGAGATTAAGGCAACAGAGTAGAGATTTGAGAAAGGCCTTGCTAGTGATTTGCTCAGAATTTAGAATGCAGCATAAGACAGTTCACAAATATTTTCACAAAATTTAACGGTTACTTTGAAGATAAACACTGTATGTAATAGTGCCACCTGCTGACTGAATTATGTCAAACACAATTAAATCAGCCTATTAACTTGGTTAACTCTTCATAAATAGGGTCCCAGCATTCCTGAATAGAGTGACATAAGTCCAAACAATTACCAATCTATTGCAAGGTGCTATGGTTCAAAGCTTTATTTCAAATGTGACAAATTTCAAGACACAAGCTCTTTCTGAAAGCTGGAAATAAATGTAATACTTAATAACCCTGTGAAGCTGAAGGGTACTTAGTATGTTCAACATCTGTCACCTGAGTGAGTCAACAAGATTTTAACTTGACAGAACTAGTTTATAGGTGAGATGTAATTGTGAAGTGTAACTGCTAATATTTGCTCCAGAGTAAATACAGAGTAATTCATTTAGCATTGATTCAGACATGACCATGCTTTAAATGACAATCCATCTTTTCCACAACAGAAACAACCACTATTGGCTAAGAAGTCTTCAATTTAAAAAAAATAATTAGCTTTTCTAAAACTCTGTTCTATTTTAAGTATTGTATTTTCAGTTGAGGAACTTGGAAGCAACCATCCACAAAAGTCTCACTAATAATTGTTCCTGATTAACACGAGAACATCAATAAAAAAGATAATTGAACACTTTTTTTAATTAAAATAATCAAGTCAAGGAAAACAGTGTACGTGACAGATTGGTTGTGTAGAAATAATTGACTCATTAATCTTAACCATATGAACATGTTCACATTAGCAGGGTCAGCTGCTAGAAAGGATGGAACCATAGTTACATATTCACAAAGGTGTGAATTTGAAGTTTCCCTAACTGCACAAAATCTTTCCTTAGGAACTTAATGGAAGCTTTAGAGATAGCTTTAGATAGCTATCCCATGCCAAAAGCAGAGAAATTGTCAGTGACTCTCAAATCATGGGATACGGATTAAAAACCTTTTCAGCAAAGAAATGTCTTCTATCATACTAAATGATCAGAACAAAGATGTCTGAATCGCTGACTGTGGTCTCTGTCTACAGAAGTATATCCTTAACCTCAGTACAAAGGTATGTGTTAAAGCCTTTTCTTGGTGATAAGGTAACTAGACCTTCTAAGCTAAATAGCTCCACAGTTGAATTGTGTTAATGCAAAAGGCTTCAGACTCACAGCAAGCATTGATAACAACATATGAGACTACATAGATGCTCAGGAAAAGTTTTCAGCAATGTGTGTATAACCACTGAATGAAATTGGTCCCCTGTTGGTTACACATTATGCACATATATAGGTGTATATAAATACAAATACTTGTAGCTGTGCACCACCATAATGATAGTGCTGGCAGTGCTCATAACAGGTCACAAGCTTTGCCTTAAGTTGACAATTCAGGGCTTAGTTCCCAAAAAGGTTTGTCTAAATTTAATTTGGCCTCCCTGGAGATTAATTTTAGTTCAGCAGAAAGAGAAGTCATCTAATGATCAGGTAACTATTGTTGTATGTTTTGTATTTTTTGTTTGAAAGTAAACTGTGTTAAAATAGCTATCACTGTGCAGAGATATGTGTTTAGTAGATAAAAGCAGTAATAATGTTGTTAATCTATATGGAGACAGATTACTGTGACTTAGAAAGAAATGAAGCACAGATAAGCAGTGGAGTCAGATGGCTTCAGGGGCCTTCAAAGCCCTGGCACAGAGCAGTACCAGATGCCCTGGGCTACAGGCAGCTAACCAGTCATTCCTGGTCACCTTGGGAGCTGGGCAAAACCACTTCTCACGGTAATAAAGAGAAAAAAGGACAAATACATAAACAAGAGTGAAACATACCTTGTATGGCATAACATGGACTTGCAGATCAGTGAAGGGAAAGCAAGCTACAGAGTGTATTGCTGAGCACTAGTATATCCTAGGGAAAAACTGCTAAGATCAACTCCACCTTTCCCCCTGCAAAATAGCTTAGGATACTGGTCATGGGCCATACTCCAAATTCCTCAGACTGAAGCTACAATTAACCTTAGGGCCCAGAAGGTTAGTGAAAGGCTGAGCTCATCACCACCTGAAGTGTAGACTTCAGAAGGTTTGTCTTTGTGCCATTTTAATTACACGTGTTTTGATCTGTAAGCATTGGTTACATGATAGTATCATTGCAACTGGGCTACTAACGTTCTTCAATTAAACTGTTAAGATTTTCATTAGACTAAAAATGGATTATTGGCTTCACATGTAAGGTGGGTGGCTTTCTGCTGCAAAAGGGTTTTGAGTGTAAAAAGCTCACAGGAATTAAAAAGGCTGTTTTGTAACCCAGGTAAGATAGATATGTAGTACTTTACATTAGTTCGGTTATTTGATGCAGAGGCTGGCAGAAGAGGACAGCGTGTCTATGACACGATGCTGCTGCACAGAGCATCTGCCATTCTGAAGCACCTCAGTTCTTTCACTCCTGGAATTTCAGCCTTAAGAGAGTACAAAAGTTTCAGCTATGCATTTCCAAGTTGCTGCTTGATTGGACTCACATGGGGCATTTTCAGTTGTCCTCTATGCTACTGGACCATAAGATTTCTACACATGAAAGTCAGCTATTGTGATTGCATTGCCAGTAATAGTATGCTATAATAAAATGGGATGCAAATAACTGCTTGGAGCCCAGCCAGCTGCTGTAAATCTCAGCTAAGCTGAGAGGACAGCTCCTTGAAACTATCCAAGCTAAAACAATTGATGGCAGTTGAAGATCTGGGTCAGCATGTTATAGAACAAGGAACTATCTCCACTTTGATTATTTTGAGAATAATTGTTGAGATAAGCTTATTACTCTGATCTTCTCAAACATCTGCCTTTTCAGTGTCCACGATTGCCATCTCTTAATTCTCTTTCAATTTTTTAGTTCAGAGAGCACGCTAGCTCATTAAAGCCTACATTACTTTCTTAATATACTGCAGGGTTTCCCCCAGAATCAATATGGTCTATCAAGCACCACGTCTTTCACTAGGGACTGTAAGTCAAAAGGCAAACCTCAGCCATCCAATCACATCTTTTCTAGAGCAATATAAATAGTTTCTCTTTAAAGAAGTACAAATAAAATTGTATTGTGGCTTATGTCTTAATCAATGAAAGTTATCAGATATTTTCATGCCTCCCACTAAAAAATTAATATACACACAACAACTGGGACTAGTGTCTGTATATGACTTAACCATTTCAACATAGTACTAAGTACACTCCTTATTTCTTTTCTAGATGAGGTCTTCATAAAAGATCCTTTATATATAGTTTTTCTGGTAGGGTCTTTTTAATGCTTATGGAAATAGTCTCCATGACCAGACCCAGTGAAAACCCTGGAAATATCCAGGCTTTGGAAGACACCACAGAATTTAAACACACCAACTGACAATGCTGTATTTCAAAATAACTAATAGATTATCTTTCTAAAACTTTCTTGCTTTTCTCATACCCTTTTCCAAACCAAGGAAAGCAATTTGCTTCTCAATTTTAAACTATCTGTAGTCATTACATGATTAATCAATCATCTACAACTTCTTATACGGAAATAAATAAAATTAATGTTTGAGAAATACATTGAAGGAAAAGAAAGCCATAAAACTAATTTTTGGGGACTAGGGGACAATCACAGTGCAAATGCAAGCATCAAATGCCACAAAAACAAGTAGGTTCACTTATAAGTTATATTCAGAAGGAAATAAAAGCATTCCAATGGTGCTTAGACCAAAAAGGAGCATGTGTTCCTGCACCTGAGAGATCTAAGGAAGGAACACATCTTGTCTCATTGAGAAAAAGACTTGTAAGGTTTTTTTTACTGTGGGCAGTAACTTAACAGTGCAGACTTTAACCACAAAAATTTTATAAGAAAGAAATACTAGAAATAGGGAGAGATATTTTTTGGTATTTGTCTTGAAGGAAGGCAGTAACTAAGCAAAACACACACACACACAAACTCTAAAAAACTGTCCTAGTGTGAGTTACCAATACACTTCTTTATCCAGAATGATGTATTTCCATATGACATACGTGTTTTCCTCACATTCTTTTCAATACGTGCTTTAGTAAAATTCATAATATTTTGTGTACTGCAGTCATCCTCAGATTGTTCTTTTTCAAATTCACTGGCATATAAACACAGCCAGTCCTTTTAAAAAGAAAACAGTCAGCTAGCTGACAGAGAAGGGGCTGTGAGATTGACAGGTGTATTAAACAAACCTGTGAGAAGCTCCCAGAAAATTGAAGTTTTACCTAGAAATCTAAATAGAAAGCTAAAAAAAGTTATTCAATATATTGTCTTCTGTGAACATACAGTTATATCACTAATAGGTGTAAGGCTAACCAAGGTCTGCTGAGGAAGGTCTGAAAAGTAAAAGATAGGGGAGGAGAGGGGTTGTGGAGTTTGTCGTGGCAGCTATGTCTAGACACTTATTTAAACCCATCTTTGAGAAGTCCCCATCCACCAACATTCCCAAATGTAGAGCTCTTTTCTACAGCTCTGGTGATTTTTTCCAGACATTTTATAGAAATAAGCATTCATGAGACTATTTTTCCCCAAAGCTGTTTTTCATTGTAAAGCAGATCAGATTTCCACTCAGCAAAGACAGCTCTACAACTGTGTGGACTTGCCAAGACCCAGGCCCAGTGACCTCCACCTGCCCTCTCCTGTCTAGAGCTCACAGTGAAGTAATTTTCTTCATAGAATGTCTTGAACTGATATGATGTCATTTCCTTTTAATCTTGCATTCTCTGAGTTCTAGAAACACCAGGTTATGGCTGCATAGATATAGGCAAAAAAAAAAAAAAAAAAAAAAAACCAACCCAGAGCTTCAGTTAGTACTCCTAATTTTTCCCTGCTAAAATAAAAGGAAGAGTAAATTTTCCTTGAATTTCCTAATTTCCTATGATGTTTGATTTACTACATGATTTACAGTACTCAAGTTTTTTTAGAACAAAACCAAAAAAAATCAATGAACAAAATTCATATTACTCTACAGATAAATTCACTCATTTTTTATTTCACTATACATCACCCTTATACATTTACTTCCAAATTCTCTCTAAAATTGACTCTTACTAAATTCAGAATAGATTGTAATGAAAGGCAAATATATTTATGCTGAAGTCTTTTTATAGTCTGTTTTTCTTACCATTTTCATGTTGTATCTTTCTCTTTATCTCCTTCCAAGTCCTAGAAATTGTTTTATCCTCCAAAATAGATATATCTGGAGTCTGAAGAAAAGCAGCAAAAAGAAAACAGGGAATATTTAGTTTCTCATAACAGGCCTCTTGTCCCTTCTCAATGACTTTTCATGTCATTTTAATATTATGTCATTATAAAAAGGAGCCAGAAAATTCAGTTCTGTGATTTTTTAAATAACTTTTTCAGGTTATCATCACAATGATAGCCAAAATTCTTGACAGGATTTCACAACCATATATGCTTGGTGCTCACTACATGTTTTCATGTGTATGCATGTATATTAAACTGACCTAAGAAGATGAAGAACCTGCATGGGCCAGGGAAAAACTAGAAGGCAAGTTCCCTAGATATTTGCAAAAATTTAGAATAATTTTCTTTCCATATAGTTATGTCTCAGAAACATATTCTTTCTATTTTCGAGCTGTTTCATAGCAGCACTGCTTATTTCAAGTCTGTGAAATCCTTCATGTACTGATTCAGATATAACAAGAGAAACTAACTGAAATATCACAAGAGGCACTTGACAAAACTGGTAGAATAGCAGAGTAGAACTGTTGATAGTTGCACTTTTCACAACAATGAACCTCCAAAACTTGTGGTGAAAGGAGGCAGAGATGAGTACAACAGAATGCTCAGAAGAATGTCAAATTCACTCCTGAAAAAGAGGTTTCAAATCAGAATAAAGGGAGTGTCTCAATAATTAATAAGGAGGTGTCTCAAAGCACTTCACAGAACCACAGAATGGGTTAGGTTGGAAGGGACCACAGCAGATCATCTGGTCCAACTTCCCTGCGCAGGCAGGGTCATCCCAGAGCACATTGCCCAAGATTGTATCCAGGCAGTTCTTGAATATCCCCAGTGAGGGAGACTCCACAACCTCTCTGGGCAATCTGTTCTACTGCTCAGTCATTGCACAGAAATTAAGTTCTTCCTTGTGTTCAGGTGGAATTTCCTGTACAACAATTTCTGCCCACTGTTTTTGGTCCCACTGGACACAGAAAAAAGCTTGGCATCACAGAGCAGAGCCTGGCTNTCACAGAGCAGAGCCTGGCTCCATCCTCTTGACACCCTCACTTCAGACACTTACAGACATTGACGAGATCCCCTTTCACTTGTCTCTTCTCAAGGCAGAACAGAACCAGCTCCTACATCTTTTGCTCATAAGAGAGATACTCCAGTCCTTTACTCACCTTTGTCACCCTCTGCTGGATCCTCACTGCCCTCCCTTCATCCTTTCAGGTATTTGTTTTCATCATAGAAGGCAAACAGGTTGTTCAAGCATGTTTTACCTCCAATTAATCCATGCTGACTACTCCTGTTCACTTTCTTGTCCTCCATGTGGGTAGAAATGGCCTCCAGAATCATCATGGATTGATGTGAGGCTGACTGTCTGGTAGCTTCCCGGGTCCTTCTTTCAATTTTTATGCCCAGTGTGACATTTGCTTCCTTCCAGTCCTCAGACACTTCTCCTGATCACCACAGCATTTCAAAGATGGTTGTAAATTACCCACCTTGGTGTCTACCAGCTCTCTCAGCACTTGTGGGTGCATCCCATCAGGGCCCATGAATTTGTGGATGCCAGGTTTGCCTGACTCCAACTCGGTCCTCCTTAAGCAAGGGAAAGCCTCCCTTCAACCCTTCCCTCTCCCTGGTCTCCTGGGTCAGAGATCCCTGGGGGCTGGTCTTGTCAGTGATGACCAATGCAAAGGCAGCATTCACTAACTCTGCCTCCTCTGGCTCCTCTGTTAACAGGGCCCCACTTCCATTTAGCAACAGATTTACATTTTCCTTAGTGTTTCTTTTGTTACTGAAGTACTTAAAGAAGCCCCTCTTCTTGTCCTTGACCTCCTTGGCTTTATGTCCTTGTTCAGATTTAATTCCACGTGGGCCTTAGCCTTCCTTGTCTCATTTCTACTTAAGCTGCCAACCTCTTTCTGTTCATTTCAAGTGGTCTGAGCCTGCCTCCATCTCCTGGGTATTTTCTGCTTAGTGACAGAGCAGCTGACAGGAGTTCTTTATTCATCCACACAGATCTCTTCCAGTCTTTGCCTAATGTCTTGTTCATCAGGATGCATCATTCCTGAGCATTGTAAGTGGTGCTTGAATATCAAACAATGCTCTTGGATCTCTCTTCCCTGCAGGGCCTGTTCCCATGAGATTCTTCCAAGATCCCCGAAGAGTCAAAAGTTAGTTAACTTCTTCTGTAGCCATTAAAGATTCTGGGTTAGCATGAGTGACTATTGTATCAGGACAGAATGATTTTATTTAAAACCTCTATTAAACTTTTCCAGCTTCTTCCACCTATTCCAAAGTAAAGAAGATTTGGAAGAAAAAAAAAAGGCAGCAGAATTTAGAATGGAAGGATAATTCAGGCAATTGCAGACCTGTTAGTCTGACATCACTGACATAGAATATTTAGGTAGTTTTTTGAAAAGGGTATCCAATGAAACAACTCTCCAAAATGGAGGAAAAAGGCTAGTTTTCTAATTTGATATAGTTGTTCACCATTTAATGAAGAGGATTATGTCACAATTTTGCTTAGAGTGCCAGAAAGCTGGACCTAAAGACCCAAAAGTCTTTCTAAAAGGAAAGCACGACTGCTGACAAATATTTACTTTGAAAAAATTATATACTGAAATAAAATATGACAAAATTAAACTAGCTCATTTCCCCATCCTCCTTCTCTTTGTTATGGGGAGAGGATTCTTGTTAGGTTTTTGTTGAGGACCTTTCTGCTCTACTAGAAAATAAGGCAGACATCTTTATTTGGCAACATTTATGCAACACATTCAATGTTGAGCAAATGCTTGGTCCTGCTGAAGAGAAAATAACATGAACTCTCAGGCAGTCATGCATATTTTCAGGATTTGGGCCATAGTGATTTTTTTTCCACCCTGTATTCAGTTATGCAAATTTTTCATTTTACTTGTGTTGTGAGTCTTAAATTACTATCTAAGTAACTGCACTAGCAAAAGCAGTGTAGTCTGAAAGTCAATACTCCGACATTGTTCTGAGATTAAACCTCTGACTTGCCACAGATTGCAACCAAGTGGAATGGGAGAACAACCAGTTTTGTCAATGCCTATGGCTAAGAAGGAGTCCTTCTATAAATGCTCACCATAACAGAATCATACTTTAAAAATTAGGGTAGATTACTTTAGAAGCAGAAATACAGAGATTTGAGCTATTATAGGCAGAAAGTGGGCTAATTTGAAAGTACTGTTGTTAGCACATGGGAAAAAGCAAAGCTAAAAGAGAGAATTCGATCATTGCAGTTTGTTTGGAAGCAGAGCCTATGCAATCTTATTAATTGGGTAATGAAAACAGATTTTTTTTTTCACACCCTCGGCAAAGTAAAAACACAGGCATTTAATGACACAGTCTATATTGTGACTCCTTGCTGTATCTATGGAATTACAAGTGGTGAAATCCCTAAATAAAGAGTAAACATTCTCATTAATCAGCACATACAGCTGCCAAATAATCTGTAATTTCCTCAGGTAAAGAGTTGTTTCAACAGTGCTGGGCCTGCAGTATGGCCGAGCTCTGATAGCACTGGGAAAATTCACGTGCAAACTGCCAAACACTAAAGAATAATTTGACTTTGAACATAGTGGCAGCCAATCATTCAAAATCAGGGAACTAGTATCTATAACTTATTTTTAGACTCTTTGGACAGTGAAGCTGCAGTAAGCAAACTCACACTTGTTCTCACACTAACCTCTCAAGATGAGAGTTTAGGTATTGCCTGAATGGAGTACAGCTTTGGCAACATGGACCACCATGGATGCTGCAGAACCCACCTAAAAACCTGTTGAAATGGTGTTTTATAAGACAAATGTTAAACTGCTCAGCAGATTTTTCTAAGACTGGCAAGCTTCAAGGAGCAGTAATAACTAAGATTACTGTCCTTAAAACTGCAGGCAGAAAAGTAGCAGCCTTTACTGCTGCCCTTCTGCTTAGCGCTGCAGGGATGCCAGCCCCAAGCCAACAAGTATTACCCTGCCTGACAAGTAGATCTGCATAGCTCCTGATCCCCTTTTTAGGGCTAGCCCAAAGTATCCAGCAAAATGCAGCATCTTAACTTTGTCCTTAGAAGTAAACAGCTCTTGGCCAGCAATACTGGTGATGTTGTACAATACCTTAAACGGAAACCCCTAATTCAATATTTCAAACCCAGTACTGGCTTTCTGGAGATGGATGGATCCTTAAAAATCACATTTATCATCCCCTAAAGCATCAAATTCAAGGAATAGTTTTTCCTTNAGTCTCCCTTCAACCCTTCCCTCTCCCTGGTCTCCTGGGTCAGAGATCCCTGGGGGCTGGTCTTGTCAGTGATGACCAATGCAAAGGCAGCATTCACTAACTCTGCCTCCTCTGGCTCCTCTGTTAACAGGGCCCCACTTCCATTTAGCAACAGATTTACATTTTCCTTAGTGTTTCTTTTGTTACTGAAGTACTTAAAGAAGCCCCTCTTCTTGTCCTTGACCTCCTTGGCTTTATGTCCTTGTTCAGATTTAATTCCACGTGGGCCTTAGCCTTCCTTGTCTCATTTCTACTTAAGCTGCCAACCTCTTTCTGTTCATTTCAAGTGGTCTGAGCCTGCCTCCATCTCCTGGGTATTTTCTGCTTAGTGACAGAGCAGCTGACAGGAGTTCTTTATTCATCCACACAGATCTCTTCCAGTCTTTGCCTAATGTCTTGTTCATCAGGATGCATCATTCCTGAGCATTGTAAGTGGTGCTTGAATATCAAACAATGCTCTTGGATCTCTCTTCCCTGCAGGGCCTGTTCCCATGAGATTCTTCCAAGATCCCCGAAGAGTCAAAAGTTAGTTAACTTCTGCTGTAGCCATTAAAGATTCTGGGTTAGCATGAGTGACTATTGTATCAGGACAGAATGATTTTATTTAAAACCTCTATTAAACTTTTCCAGCTTCTTCCACCTATTCCAAAGTAAAGAAGATTTGGAAGAAAAAAAAAAGGCAGCAGAATTTAGAAT
>VXBC01008937.1:7448-32784 GCA_013399945.1 Ploceus nigricollis | reverse complement strand
AGAAAAGGCCTTGGCTCTGTGCAAGCCCTGCTCAGCAATAACAAAAATATCTCTATATTATCAACCGTGTGTTCAGCACAAATGCAAAACACAGCCCCATACCAGCCACTGTGAAGAAAATTAATTCTATCTCAGCCAAAATCAGCACATGTGTTAAACAAGCACTGGCCCAGTAAGTTCTGAGTTCCCACACCCACATGCTGACAAAATGAAACCAAGTTTGTAAAATCCAAACTGAAGTGGACACAGGACAGAAATACTTGAGAAAAAATGTTGCCACTTGTCCTGCAGAACTGAAATCCAATATGTAGCCTAAATTAAAACATCACATTTGATATTACAGCCCATACGCACAAGTGAGGTAAAAAGATACCATGAAAGTGTCCAACAAAAAGAAAAGACATGTTCACATTTAACCAGAGACAAGTCTGTCAACAATGAATGCAAATTTCAGAGCAGAGAAAAAGTGGCCATGTCTTTCTGCTGAAGAGAGAAAGGAGGAGGAGTGGAGGTAAATAAATAAAAGAAGCAGAAAATTTAGCATGGCACAACCATGAAAATTAATGCTTGAAGCAAAAAAGAGGGACAAAAAGGATCTGAAAAAATACTGATAAGCTCAAGAGGAAGACTTATAATAATGAACACGGAGGAAGAAAAAATAAGGGAAAGAACTATAATGCAAAGAATGCTAAGCTGGTAAATCCTACTACTTTTTTATGACACAGGATACAGGAATAGATAATTTAGGATTCCTCCCAACCCCAGGAAAACAATGTAAAATGACAGTCATTTCATTTCACCTAAGAGAACATTGACATTAAAAGACACACAGAGATGGAAAAGCAATCTGAAGCAAATTACATGGGTTTTCAACATGAAAGGAATTATTTGTACAAGCTTTTGTACATAACATGGGGTAATATCATAAGGGGAAAAATTAAGTATGAAATGGTATCATAAATTGTTCATTTGCTACAAATCTAAAGTTGCTGTGGAAGAAGAATGAATCATTGGCTGTTTTCTCCTAAGTACATTCTCTAAAACCTGAATAATGTGACAAGTATTCAGGGCTAACACAAAGGAAATCTTTTTTCCAAGGCTTCAAAGTAACAAGGGAATGAGATGAAGTGGATTCTGCAACTCGAAGAAATAGGATGTGAGGTCTGGTTTTCCTGCTAATATGGAACAAGTTTGACTGACCAGGGTAATATAATGTCAGCCATTCATAGTGAATAAGAGAGATTTCACACTAAGCTTAGTCCCCATATTTTACAAATATTTCCCTGATGAACCTAACCCTCTCTGTGCCTATGTTGAGAACCTGAGAACTTTACAACAAAATAAATCAAAAATCAAAATAAATGTGGCATCAAGTTCTTGTGGATGGGAGCAGGGGGAGGTTTTTCTTGTAAAGAGTCTAAAAATAAATTAGAGATACTAGTTTCCTGATTTTGAATGAATGGATATCGCTGTGTTCAAAGTCAAAACTATTCTGCAGTTGTGGAGATGGATGGGGGGGTAAGGGATAGAAAACTGACTAAAGACACTACTTTTCTATGGTGAGAGCATTATTGGGAGTCCTTATACTTCAGAGGCAGAAAATTGCAGAAGTCTATTTCTCCTGTGATGCGCAAGTGCTATCATCTCAACTGTGGAGACACAGTTAAATACTCAGAACACTCTCTTGTTCAACTGTAAGGGCCCCCTTTTACAAGGAAGAAAAGCATGAATGCAATAGGGTCAGAGACAGAAGATGTGGATGCTGGCCTCAGAAAATAAAGCTTGTTTACCTTATGTATTAGTGTAATTTTCCTTCATAATTTACTAGGCAGGAAGAAAATCCACTTTCCTCAGGTACACTCAGATGGGCTCAAATATAAGTTCATTCAATTCATTAAATCTTGCTGTATTGCAGGAAAAACCCCAACACATTACTTTATTGTATTAATTTTTTTTCAACATGGAGTAATGGAAATATTAATTGCATACTCAAAAATAATTAAATTGCTTTTCTACCAAAAAAAAAAAAAAGTGGAGAATAGTTCATCTTCCCCAATTTTTAATTTTTTTAATATATTATTAGAATTTAGGCATGGAAATTATGGATCATAATCAATATACTAGTTAATGGTATATCTCTGTGTTTAAAATGAATAGTGCTACTCACATATATTCAGCTTATAATTGATGCTGCCCACATACAGCTTTCTATGCAGCCTTTCTTGCCTATTTTTCAACACTCTGCTATTCAGTTTCTTGCATAAATTATTATGTCTACACATGAAAACAGGCTCAGCCACTTAGGCTACTCTTAAACATGAACATTTTCAAACTACCTCAAAATGGCAGCATTTTAAAACATTACCGAGATGTCTAAAGAAGACACTTTTATGTTTTTCTTTATTACATAGGTTTTCTTTCTATGTTTTAATAGAGTATCTTAGCATAGTAATAAAGGGAGTCATGATGGGATACAGTAATTCAGGATATAAGGGACTTGCCAAAATTCTGCAGTCCATGAAAGTGGATTAATTGTTCCTTTTTTTCCTTTATGGTTGCATTTCACAGATGGGAAGCTGAAGGAGAGACATTCATTGGTCCAAAGGCACACCCAAAGTGTGTGGTAGAACCAAGGACTAAACCCAAAGACTCTTCCTTCTTCTATCCCATCATGTTACTGTCCTCCTCTATGATGATGCCTCTACTATAAGTAACAAGCCTAGAAATCAGTTGGAAAGGTCTCTGCTGCATGGACTAGATTTCATCTCCCTCCTCAGTCTATGGTCTTGCACATGCCTATTGGATCAGGTCTTTGCTGAAAATGTCAGCTATCAACCCCTCTATAAGAGCTATTTAAGGAACTTCTTTGAGATTCAGCAAAACTTGAATTTTCCTTCACTTTCTCTGTTTATAAGTTATGATGTTTGGGACTGAAATTAATGAAAACCTATAAAGCCTTTCAATATGAACCACGTCAAATGAATATTAGGGTATTTGTATTTTGGTTTTGTTTTGGTCATATCTGTCATTCATACAATTCTCAGAATTTTTTCTGTGTCAGATTTTAAGCAAATGAGCCCAAAAAAAAGCCCTTTTCTTGGTTATTTCCTTGACAAATCATGACTAAACGCTTCCCAAGCAATGTTCATCAGAAGAGGGCAAGAGGATAGAACTAGGTTATCTTGGTAGATGTCTTAACTTTCAGGTAGATGAGGTAGGTCTTAACAGAACTAAGCAGGATGGTTAGAAGAAGTAATCACACAAAAATTATTTCTTCCTTTTATGCTCAAGTACTTTAAGCAGCCATGATGCAAACTGCATCCTTCGTCCCCAGACATGACACTCTTAAATAATTGTCTTCTCTCTACAGGAGACCATTGCACTTACAGGATATTTGTTTCTCCACATTTATCAATGAAAAAAAAAAACTACACTCACCTATTCTTTTATACTCCAGTTCAACATAGATACATATGGAAAGTTTGTCTTCACTCATCCACGCCATAATCCACAATCAAAACAATTTTAAGGAAATCAACTGTGAAAAAAAAACCAGTATAAGTTCATCATCTCCCTTTGCTTCACCTGAAGGACACCCCTTTCCTGAGTGAGAAGATGAACTTCTGACCTGAGTGAACTATTTACTTTTTGAGAATACACTGTCATAGAATTAGACGGCATAAATATGTTAAAGGAAGTTTCTGGCTTCAGGATCCGAAAGGAAAGCTTGCCATATGTTTTCTGATGACATATGAAAATTCAGTTTTGACTCCCAAGGTGCTTCACATTAGGAAGAAAAACAGTATTTGGGGAAGAGCAGAGAAAGTCTCTTCTGCATTTCATTTTTCCTTAGTTTTTTTACTATTATTATTATTATTATTACAAAATTTACAAGGAATACAGAAATTCATACTAGCTTAGGATGAAAACAATATTTCCAAATCTTTTTTTAATTAGGCAACTGCTCGCACAAGTAAACTCATTTACTTCATTTAGCCAGACTTAAATTTTTGTGAAGCAGCAAAGGGAATTTTGGCATGGTCTTTGCCCACATGTTAATGCTGCTACAGTGGTAGGTATGGGCACTACCATTATATTGTACCTATAAGGGTAAATCTTTTTACTTCCTTTCATGAGGGAAGAATAGTATTTCGTGCTTCTGCTCATGATGTTTTGCTGCATTGCAAATTCTTTTCAAAGAACTTTTGCACTAGGAGAGCCCATATACTGCCCTCTTTTGTTTGTCCAGTCATTTTGAGCACAGCAAAATCCTTGAAGGCAGACACAAATGCTGAGATTATTATCTAGCAAAGGGCATAATGCCTGCTTACTATTTTCAGACACTGCTATTTGTGAACAGGTATTTGTGAATAAGCATACTGATGAATGAAGATGGTACTCAAAGAAAATAATCTGCTCTGAAACTATTTTTCCTTTTCCATTCAACATTTATTCAAGTTTATTTATTCATTTGAAAGACAAGAGAATTTGTCAACTTAGCCTGTTAGATAAAATATTCAATTTCATCCTTTAAATAAACACTGTTTTCACTAAGAAATCAATTTGTTGATCCTAAAAAATATTTTAACCCCCTCCAAAGGTAACAGAAAAGAGAAAATGGTGTGGAAGCAACTGTTTTTCAGTGTACAGCTTGCCCTCAGCAGTAACTAACTAGCTTAAACCTCTCTCTGGCAGCAGTTGTTATCTTCGAGGACCTCCATAAAATATGTCTAGAAGATGGCTTCCAATTTCTTTTTATTTGAGTCTGTATATCAAAGGCCACACCTGAGTGATTTTTATAATTAAGATCTCTGAAACTCTGATTCATGTTGATCTTTCAGCCTCAGACCTTTCATGCTTCATAATTTCTTTCCGAAAATATGGCTCCAAGAATTGAACATGTAGGTTCCAGCTATGCTCCCCCTAATGCTCAGCAGCATTAACCAATTTATAATTCCAGCTCCTTTGAGTCTCTTTCTACTATTGCCAAAGATTGTTCAAATAGCTTTGGTGTATTATTTATGATTAACCCTGTTTCCCACGGTGATTTTTTTTTCTTCCTAAAATTCATGCATTTGTTCGGGTCCTTTCTAAGCTGACTAGTAGAACTTTCTACCTTCAGTCAAGTGGATGACCTAGATCACTTCAGATCTATCTTTTTGCTGTTTTCCTTATTTTTTTCAACAAGTCTGACTTTCTGATTAGTAGAAAGTACATTTTCCTTCTTCATTTAGCTATAAAATTAATTACCATACTACATATGTTGCATATGTGTACATCAGCACAGACACTAATCAGATTCACTCTGCAGAACTAGCAAAAACAATTCTTTGTCATATTAAAGTTTGGTGAATATAAAATAAATCTGATGTATGCTTGCTCTAAAGGAATGAAGTGTTTACACAAGATTGCACTGACACTTGGCTGGCAAGGGATCAGTGACCAAACATTGCATAAAAATTTATTTTCAAAAGCTATGAGATTAAAAAAAAAAAAAATTAAAGCAGATAAATTGCAGCTAAGTTAGAGAATAGTAGCTCCAAAAAGCTCCCAAATCAAGCAGGAGAAGAAGGATGTGTGGTTTCAGCAAGCTCATGAACTGAGGCAACAGAATATCCTCCTTGATACATCTTTAACCATATGGGAAATTAGAAGTTTAAATTAAAATCAAGTTTAAAATACTGTTTTTAAAAAATGTAAAACTCTTGTAGCTTTTGATCTTAGAAATGGTGGATTGTCTTCAAAAGGGATGAAATTAAGTCAGACAAAGGTGAAGGTCGAAGTGGATTCAGACAGATTCAAACAGCCCTGATTCAAACAGAGCTACCTAGAAAAGTTTGCCCAGCACTTTGTGCAGAGGTGTTTTGAATATCTCCAGGGAGGGAGACTGCAATGTTTCTGGGCAACCTAAGCCAGGGTTGAATCAGCCTTACAGTGAAAAAGGGTTTTTTAATGTTCAGAAAAAAAACTTTTTCAGTTTGTGCCCCTTGCCTCTTGTCCTGCCACTGGGTGTCACTGAAAGGAGCCCGACCTGACTCGGCCTTCTTTGCATCCACACTTTGAGTATTTGCAGACATTGATAAGATGCCACCAGAGCTTTTTCTTCTCCAGGCTTGGCAATCCCAGCTCTCTCAGCCTTTCACCACTTAAGAAATTCTGCAGCTCCTTAATATTCTCTGTGGCCCCTTGCTGCTCTCTCTCCAGTATGTCTCTTGTGTCTCTTCTGGTGAGCACAGAACTGTACACAGCACTACAGGTGAGGTCTGGAGTAGTCAGAAGTACTCAGAAACAGAATACTTCAGCCACGTGTGCTCCACTTTGGACCTTCCTCCAACCCATTTTTCAGTCTTTAGGCTTCTAATAGCTCTCAAAGCTTTGCTGGCACTT
Source organism: Ploceus nigricollis (assembly GCA_013399945.1). Taxonomy (NCBI): domain Eukaryota; kingdom Metazoa; phylum Chordata; class Aves; order Passeriformes; family Ploceidae; genus Ploceus; species Ploceus nigricollis. Next base: position 26,397 of record VXBC01008937.1, on the reverse strand, counting down.
ATTTTAATTATCTTGACATCAAACCATGGAGCTCGCTGTTTCTCTGAATAGATCAAAAGAGCATATGCTATGCAATCTTTATCTCTAAATGATTCAGAGAGAAAATATCAACCTCAATTAAAATCATTAACATGGTCTCTTTTGCTTTATCACAGCTGTGAGATAAAGACCAGATGAGACACAGATTTTGGATACAAAGTTTGAGGAAAAAAATTCAAGCATGTTCAGTTAAGAAGTAAATATGAAGTCACTCTTCAAAGAATGTGGAGCCTGTGAAGAAATGAGTGTCTGTGTTTCAAAATATGTCCAAGATCCTTTCCTTTTTCTTTTGTTTTAATTTTCCATTTAAAGCAAATAAATTAATTTCAAAATATAATGTTATTATATTAAAGTTAAAAAAAGTAAAATGAAATTTCATACCATAAGAGTACTCAGAACACCTAGTCTGAAATAGTTTAATTACAGGCAGTACAAGTGCAGTGAAGTTGAGTTTCATTGCATTAAGGTAAACAGCTTTGTGTCAAGACATTTAAGCCAGCTTCAGGTTTTAGTTATGTGCCTTAGGACGGGTTAGAAGTCAACATGCCACTCACAGTTGAAGTGGCTGTAATGGTAGGAAATAAAGAAGCCAAATATGTCCAAGGTTCCCAGCTGGCGTAGCTTACTCTGACATTTGTTTCTCACACAGTATCACGTGCACAGAGGGCACAGTATCACATCACCATCTAGCAATCCCTATGTTCTTTAAAGCATGTGTCAAACCAATACCTGGAGGATGATTATCTCTGGAACAACAGCATAAGAATAGAGGACAGACTGTGAAAGATCATCCAGGAGATGTAAGTCTGAGAGTAGTCTTGTGTCTTCATGGATAGACACTTCATCATTAAAAATTCTATGACTCTACATAAAGTAGGTTAAAATTGCTCCTGTATAGGAGAGGCAGCAGCCAGTAACAGGCTGAGGCACGACTGCTTGTTTGCCTCTGCACAGAGTATTAGTGAGACTGCTGTTTCAACACTACTTTCTTAAGCCCAGTTTTCAACTGCAAGAACAATGTGAAAACCCTTGGAAGAGAACTGTAACATAATCTGAACAACCACAAATAAGCATTAGGAGGAAACTTGTTCTTTGTGCTGTAAGCTGTCATTTTATTACCGAGCATTAACATGAAAGGAGTAAATGGGTAGATAACAACTGCAATGTCATGAAAACATGACAATCAAGCATAAAAGTGTACAAAAATAATCTCTCTCAACAGTGAGTATAATCAGAATGAGTAAGTCTGAATCAGATCAAAGTTCCTTCTAATCTGGAATCATGTCTCTGACCAAAGTTGTTAGGAAATACTTTGAGAAAGACTAGGACAACGGAGGAAAAATACGTGCCAGTGGATCTGTGCATCTTCAAACACATGACCAGCATTGTTCATGTAAAGAAGGTGGATAGGTATTATTCTACAATTCCATAATAATACATCCATGACATGTCCACTGGGGCACGGAGAATGCTGACATAAAATCTTAGAGAGAAGTCTTTGATGGGAGGAAGTATGAGATTCCTTCATGGTTTATTTAACAAAAAAAAAAAGTTTCCTAATTCTGTTCCCAATACACCTAAGGGAATAACTAACATAGAATTTTATATTCATTATATCCGTTTTAAAATTTGGCTAGAAGCTGTTGCCTTTTTTCCCCCAAAGAATACAGCTAGGAATACCAGCATGCGTCATTGTGAAAATCATTTTAACATTCAAGGCAACACTTTTTCTGCAGATCATTTAGAAAATTATACCTGCTTGTTTTAACACAGGTAATTGGTTTGAATCTGTAGAAAGGTCTAACCTCAGCCAGTAACCAAAGCCCACACAGATGCCCCTTCACTTGACATGGTGTCACAGAGGATTCAAAAGGGTAAAAGTGAGAAAACTTGTGGGTTGATGGAGGTGGCTGCCATGGCAAGCAGTGAATTAATTCCTTGTTTTATTCTGTTTGTGTGTGTGGCTTTTGCTTTCCCTATCAAATGTCTTTATCTCAGCCTGTGAGTCTTCTACCTTCTGGCTCTCTCACTGTCCAAATGGTCAGGGAGTGAGCAAGTGGTTCCAAGGGATTCATTTGATGGCTGGAGTTAAAACAAGGCACTTGAAAAGGCAAACACCATTTGTCCTTCCTTCCTTCTTCTTTCCCCCGTTTTCATGATGTCATATCCTATACAATATGTCTTTGGTCAGTTGGGGTCAGTTGTGTCCCTCCAACTTCTTGTACACCTCTAGCCTCCTCACTGGTGGGATAGTGCGAGGAGCAGAAAAGGTCTTGACTCTGTGCAAACACTGCTCAGTATTAACTACTTGAGCTATCCTTGAGCTATCAACATTATTCTCACAACGAATCAGAAACATAGGCACTTACTAGTCCTATGAAAATAACCCCACAAACCTATGCTAGCCAAAACCAGCACAATCCCATTTTGTCAAACCTCATCATAGATTATCATGTCTTATCATGCATAATTGGAATACTCTGCAATAACGTAAGGCAACCATACTACTAAGAGGCAGCATGCATTTGGGGAAAGAAAAGGAGAGATGGTGGGTTTGATGTGAACAGTATGCCATATGTTTGTTTAAGAAAGCATAGCTTCACATGTTACACAAAAATACAGTTACTAGATCATCTGAAGAATCTCTCTAGTTCTGTGGCTTCTTCAGACCTCTCAATTCCAATTTATTTAATGTTCATAAGTTCAGGAAAGGATATTACAAAATATGGAAACTTTTCAAGTAAACACTGAATCCAAGCCTATAATCTTCATGGTACTAATACATCAAAATTACCTGTTAGTGTATCCAAAGAAGTGTTACTCATTCACATTTTATTGTAAATACAGAAATACGTTTTTCCCAAAAATTTTTTGAAAAGGTGCACATAAGATATAGGAGGGGTCCACACAAAACATGCAGAAATGAAAATCACTTTGTTCTTCCTCAGTTTTTATTTGTTATGTTTCCATTCATTAGAATCTATCTCAATTAGCAAGGGAATACATTAATCAAGCTTGCACCTTCCATGCTATCAAAAGGAAGCAAACTCCTGAAGGAGAAAAACACCTTTGGCTTAATTCCATCCTCTCCTCTGGTACCAACATCACTGACTTCAAAGAGCTTTCATTTATACTGGTGTGCTCCAGAGATATATTTGGCTTTTCAGTTTTATGTTTCATTTTCAAATACAAAATACTGAGGACGAAATCTTAAACAGACAGTTTAAATGTAGATTCCTAAACACAGCAAACTAACTTTCAGAGAATACACATATTTCCTGCTGAACTCAATCAACTTGATTTCATCTCTAACTTGCACAGATTTTGTGACAGTATAACACTAGTGGCAATAATCCTGAGTGTCCTCAGTGAATAGAAAGAAAAGGCTTGCCCTTTTATTTCCAACACTAAATCACTTTAAAAAAAAAATCTTTGATTTAGGAACTTCAGCATCAAGTTCGGCTGTTAATTTCATGACATGAAGTAAATACATGACTCTAATTTACAGGAATTTTTAATTAGTAATTTGTACAGAACAGGGTAGGTTATCTTATCTGCACAGAGCAACCTTGTAACTTTGTGGAAAATGTTTATATATTGATTTTTCAAAAAGTGTGAGCCTTTTTTTGCGTTTTATTGACACAAAAGGAGACAATGACCTCATCACCCTTTATAACTTGGTCATGCATTCAGTTAGGGAGGGAGGGAGGGAGAAAGGGAGGAAGGCAGGGAGAAAGGGAGAGAGGAAGGGAGGAAGGAAGGAGCAAAGAAAAGCTTGATCTCAGCGTTGAAGTGGCCTCAGGCACTTAATTTGTACCTCTGGCTGAGAGAAAATGTCAGCCTCCTATTGTGTTCTGCAGCTCACACTGAAACTTAAATCCAGCTGTAAGGCTTTTTCACAGAAAGGAATCTCTTGGCTGAAGTTATTTTAAGTTTTGTTCACACGAACAATGAATGACCCCAATGGAAATACTTCTTTTACATAGTCACTGATATATAATATTCAAAATGAAGTAAAGCAACATTGCAAAACAAAGCACAGGTAGGTCAGGCTTCCATTTGAAGAACAGTCTATCATGTACCCATAAAGAACTGTAAAATTAATCACAGGTTTTTTGTTCTCTTGTCCACTGCTCTGAAACAAACAAATAAACCACACAAGCTTCTGATCTGATCATTGATGCTTCTGATTATGCATGCAGATACTCCTTCAATAAAGCCTTTCAGGCAACTAACTTACCCCTGTATTAAAACACTGTGGGTACAGGTTCCCTGGCTGATGTTTCAAAAGTATTACCCTAAATTCCTTAAAACACTAGAGATGGTTGTATAAATTTCTGCTTCTTTCAATGGGTACTGATAACAGTCTCTCTACATTTTTAACAAGATGCACGTCTTCAAAATAGGAGGTTTTAATTTGAATAAGTTATTTTGGAAGCAAGAGGTAAAAATCATCACAAATTAATTAGAACGTCATCCTTTGTTTGTGGTGATTAATAATACATAAAGAATCCAGGTTTTACATAATTCATCAATCTGACGCAAACTGGCACTTTCCAGTTCCACAGAGTGGAAACCCAGCTACTCCGTGACACTTGAAAAACAGCTCTGAATTTATGCACTGCATCCTTCTGCCACAGGACTTAAAGTCATAGGGATCCAGTTTGTCACATACAAAATGAATTTTCTAGGACTGAGGCAGTAAGAATATAATAAAAAATATGTGCTGGGTTCCCAACACTATTTTTTTTTCTCTTTCAAGCACTAAAATCACAAAACCTAAAAGCAACACACTAGCAATTAAAGATGGATACAGACTCAGGTAACATACTGTAGCCTATGCTTTTATAACTAAGGACTTATTTCCTGAGGAACTTGACATTTCTAAGTATATTGTTCACAAGGCGACCTAGCACCAAGCACCTACACCACAAAACTCACTCTGTAGCAGCAGGGTGGCGACACTGGGATTGAATCACAGTGGCAGTAGATCGTGCTTCTTTCCAGATATGCAGGTTCATATCAGGAAGCCATAAGAAATAAGCATGGAAATATTTTCTTATCATAATTTTTTTCCCATCATGGACACACTTTGAAAGTCCCAAAGAAACAAGAAAAATTGTACTGAGCTCCTTCAGTTCTTAGTCTTGATCAAGTTGTGTACTTTATCCTCTGTAATCTTCTTTCATTATCCTCTTAACCCTCTGTCTAATTGCATAGCCTCTGTAAACCTTTTTTTTTTCAATATCTTTATAAGAACTCTGGTTTCTTCAGTTGTTCCCTCTCAGTGATTTGAATTTCTCTGTGATTTATCTCTAGGGATCATGTTTTTCTTCCTTTCTTTACATTGTGACACAGCATCAAGAAAAGAAGCTGCTCATAAAAATCCACCTCTTTAAAAAGGAGGTTGCTTGCATGAGCACCTCTTCTTTTTCTTTATTAATGATAGGTGTCCCACATAGCTGTAGCTGGATCATTTATTTATGCTCATATACATGAATTTTCCTTATGACTTTTTACAGTTATTGTTTGACCAGACCTTTTTTTCTTATAGAAGGCAAATGTTCAGCCCATCAATCATATAAGTCCTTATTTTAAGCCTTCTTCACCCTAAAAGTTTGTGGATTTATTGGTAAAAATCTTCTGAATATTTTCATTTGTAAGATTCTTTTGTGCCCCTTCTCCTAGTCAATGGCTTTTTTTCTGGGATGTTATTAACCAAAGTACTGCTTCACTGTGAATAAACAGTAAAATTAGGGTAACATTAAAAATAATTCTAAAAATGACACACTATTCTGTGCAACCATGGACCAATTGCAAAGACCTAATTGCATGTAACCAAAGTTTTTGAGCTGCTACAACAAAACACAACATTATGACAAGACGACCAAGAGATAAACTTTTATTGTGGTAAATATGACTGCAAATCCCATGGAAAGATACTGGCATTTGCCAGTGAGACACAGATCTATCGATGTATACTCAGAGTTGGTTTTTTTCCCTTTGGTACATTTAAAATAGAGAAATACACTTCAAGTCCTTGTAGTTATTTTCATCTTACAATGTAATTCCTTGTTTTACTCCCAGAGAAGAAGTAGAATGATTCTGTAAAATCTGAAGCATATTGAATAAGTTCTTTGTTTTCTAATGGCCTACTGGTTTATAGAAATATTCAAAACACAGGGACTACTGCTATTAATCAACAAATAAATTAATCTTTCACTATACATCCATATCTTCAGTCCTTAGGTCTAGCATAGTCTTATGCATCCACCTGAAAATATATTGAAAACAAAATAATTTCTAAGTAGAGAGGAAAATACAATTAGATTTTTTTTACTTTTTTTCTTTTTAAGATAGCAGGGTTTGCAGTTAGAGTGTTTTACATTCTAATACTTTGGTTTTCCACATAATGTCTTTGGCTTCACTATATTAACTTCTGAAGGCATGTTTTCTTTTTTTTTTTTTTTTAATTTATATTTTTTGCAATAAATAGTCAATATTTGCCTTAAGGATATTCTACAGCAGTTTTGGTAAAAATAAGCCTCCTGTCTCAAACAGTTGGAGGATGAAACAAGCATCACCACTCCTTAAAGAGGCATCAATTACTAGTTTTCCTAGTGAAAAAACAAAATACTTTGTCAATGTCCATTTATATATATGCTCATTGTCCACCCTCCAGTAGCGGGGTGGGTTCATGCATGGATTTGAAGCATTTATTTATTTATTATAAAAGAATTAGAAGTTTTCAATTTATTGCTTCTATCACTTCTCTTCCAGAAAATACTGAACTCATGTATTATACCCATCAGGCTAAAAGTCCTCAGTGCAACAAAAGACTTCCAGGGAAAAAGGGTCATATACCAAATTAAAATCTGCTAAAATATTTACTTCTTTCATTTTCACTGATTTAAACACATACTGATGATTATTATTCTTTTCTGTAAGACGGCAAACTTGAAAGACCTCCCAGAGTAAAGGTATAACCTGATATATAAAAAGCTTAAGCAACTTTTCCTGACATTTACCAAAGTTGAACACTCTTTCCCCTTTTCTTTGATTTTAGTTCCAACAGACAGTGTCAGAATACAGAATATGAAGCTTATTGAGCTTCTCAGATTAGTGCAGCAGAAACTGCTTCTAATCCTCCATCATCATCAAATTGACTAGTCTGACATTGTCAGTGCTGAGCATTGCATGTACCAGCAAACACTGGAAGCTGAAAAAATATTTCATCCTGATCTAAAAGAAATTTATCTGGTACTGCATAGACCTTGCCTGTATCTTCTCAGAGAAGATACAGAGAAGAGGAAATTAGCTAAAAATCTATAATTGATTAAAAAAGAGATGTTTGGAAAATGTTTTGATGCACTATCCATTTCTGAACCAATATTTTATATGGCAAGGCTAGCACATATATTTTATACTATTGTTCAGCAAAGACACATATTTTTTAAACAGGAAGTATTTGCATAGTCAAAGAACATGGGTCCAAGCCAGGACTCTGAATCCAAACAGATGGCAGGTAACAAAGGCTAGTTGAGACAAGGCTGTTGATGGCAAAAACCAAATGTTTTACTGGCAGGGTGATGCACTAAAAAAATTTCCAAGCTTATGCTGAGTTTGTATTACAAACTAAGAGATTTCTCCTACTATCCTCCACTTAAGCTGCCAAGTCCAAGGAGGAGAAGCTACCCATTGTAGTGCATTATTTTATCAACCCTAATGTTAATTTGCAAAAGAAAAAAGTACCAAAACCTAAATATAAATACCACAGAGTGGAAAAGCCTTTGAAAGTATAGATTTCCCCATCTGTTCTACCAGACAACACCCACCTACATTCTCCGTATTGACTGAATAAAGTCATCTTTCAAGAAGATCCTAGAAAACCTAAGTATTGTTGATTTACGACTTCCTGGATTTAAACTAAGCCCTGACTAACAAAACATTGCAAATAGCTGGTGCTACTCTTTTCTGAAAAAAAGTCAAAATATCCATCAGAAGTAGAACCTCCATATTCCTTTTTCTAGAAACTGTACTGTCATGAGAGAATTTAGGAATGAGGAAGCTGCAAGAACAAAATAACACCAATCAGAGAGGTAGATTTTATTTTTTACATGATCCAGCCAATAACAGATGAACTGTGGTGGTATCTTCACATTAGGAATGACAAGAGGGGGTTAACTTAACAGTTGTGTTGTGAAATTACTCACTGAATAAAAAGAGAAAGCTGTCATTTACTGACACTGTAGTAACTCTAGTACTGTAATTTGCAATCTTCAACAAGACAACTTGAAAAGTAAAAAGAATAATAAATACAGAGAAGATTATTTCATTAGTCCCCCTCTGAAAAGTCATATGTAGGCAGTAACATACTTATTACAGTATTCCTCTAGATAAACAGCCAATAAATAGTCATTGTCGACTGTACTGGTGATTTCTAAATTGAAGAGTAAGAGTAAGACAAGTTACAGATTATTTTCAGAGACATTCCTGCATTTCAGAGTCTTGATGACATGTTTAGCACTAGATCAGAGGCAAGTTACCATCTAAACCTTCATCATTTCCTTAATCTCTCATTGCTTGGATGTCTTTCTGTAGGTTTTGGAAAAGACGGCAAGGAGCATCATGGCAGAATTTAGANCATCATGGCAGAATTTAGAAAAAGATGTAGACTGCAAGATTCATGAGACAGTGACTCTCTTACCTTTGAGCTCTCCTTCAGATTAACACAGTGGCTAGTGATGGCTAGTGATGATCCATGAAGAAATCTGAAATGAGCTATTGGGCTGCTTCTCCAAAGCTGCTTGAAGAAATGTCATCAGAAATGCCACCCAAGCATTGAAGTTGAAGAGGGGATTACACTAGTTCTGAGTGAAGAGTCATGTTTCAATGCAATTCTTTGCAATTCTACAGTCATTTTAGGGCAGTAAATTATGGGGGTTTGGAGACAAAAAAAATCTTAGTGAACAAATGGCCTGATGAGTACCAAGTACACTGCAGGACATTACCATGCTCTGAGTAAGGCAAATGTGCTTTCTAAAACGAGGAATCTAGGAATATAGGAGATGCAGACTGTAACTTCCCTGGAGTCATTAGGTAATTTTCAGTAGGCAGAAACCACTGCTGAAATATTCACTCACAAACAGCAAAACAAAATTACAAGCAAACATACAAACAAAAGTTAGGATTTTCCAGCAAATACTAGATTTTGCAAAACTCACGTGAATACTGTTCTCCAAAAGGAGTCACCCTCACTGAAAGAGTTAATAGCAGAAAAGATTACAAATAAAGCAAAGAACCATTATGTTATAAATCCATCTCTAGTGTCATCTCAAAGAGGTAAAAAATTTCACTGATTCTTTTACCAAATCTGCTTCANCTGCTTCATGAAAAGCATTGATATTTCATCGTTTGCAGAATATGCACATAGTTTGTTTTAGCAGTTGCATCTCCTCTTATTGAGGTGTATGAAGGTTTTCCAGTAACAAAATCTGTATTGCACAAAAAGGGGCACAGGCAAGTAAAATCAGTAAAGACAAAATATGATCATATGAACTGAAAAATTCATATGATATATATATATAGAATATATATACAGAATCACATTCCATAGGAGAGTAGGAAATCTGCAGACAATGCATATAAACAAAACATGCAACAGTCATATTACCATGCCTGAGATTAAGCAGATATGAAAATAAAAATTTTTGCTTTTCTCTGCTAAAATGGCATTATAAACTGTGCAAAAAAGATCTCAAGGACTCTGAAACAGAGTCACACATGCAAAGGTACTAAACAAATAAAACATTAGTTGCAATATCATCTGTGGCAGTAGCAGGTCTTGACTTTGTACCATGGCTAAAAGTATATCTTGACAGGTAAAACTGTCAGGAGTAAAAAATGAATATATGTTTAACTACAATTAGTATCTTGATGTGAGATTCCACTTCTCATCCATACTAAAAGGATGTTTAAAATTTACATTTTAAAGATAAAACACCATTCACTAGTACCATCAGTTAGTTGCTACGATGGCAGTGTAGAGGAAGGATTCAAGGATCAGCAAGTTCAGAGCCGGAGCCTCCATGGCTGGATGTTCTGGACATTTTCAGTGCACTTTTCAAACAGTTTTCCTTTCATATATCTCATGTGTTTAAAGAGCAAGGTGCTCTGAAGTAAAGTGAAACATATCCCAAGAGTTTTCCGGTGGGGACAGAAAAGAAATTAAAATTATTTTCTTTTGAAGCAAAAGCCCAAAAGGAGTTTGCTGAGCCTTTCTGTTTCTCTTTAGATATTTTTGTCCTTCTCCTGAAGGAGACTCCCAGAGACACACACACAAAAATGCATCTCTTCACACTGTGGCAAATAAGCTAATTTGACATTGGTTATTCTTACGAGTATAGCAAAGAATATCACCAAGTAGCATTAGAATATAGTCTTTAATCACATAGGGGTAGTAATGTGTCCCCTAAGAAAGGAGAAATTCATAGACTTCAAATAATATTTACATCTGACCTCCTGCATAGTGGAAACCAAAAATGTCATCCAGCAGCTCCTGCATCAACACTATAATTTCTGTTTCAGTTGCAACCTTCGCTTTTTGAATGCTTTTTCATCTTGATTTAGAGATCTCTTAAACAATGTCAGAATGCATGGTAAAAGGGACTTAATCAGGACTGAATAGTCAGCAATTACTCACTTCTGGCTCAGGAAGAGCCAAAATAATACATCCATGATCTCAAGCAGTACATCTTAACACAGTCAAAAGAAGAAAGACTACCCAGTACCGTGACATCTGTTCTCTGACTGATTTTAAAGAGCACCACACACAGAAAAGCCATGAAATCCAATACACAATGTCTTTTTTTGGCAAGGAATAAAAAACTAGCTTTTCTAATTATGGTGTTTCAAATTACAGCCTCTCCTTTGAACAAAGGCAGCAGAAAGCCCACTCCAGTTAGCACTGACTTAAACTTCTTGGTCTTCCACTGTGCCTTGGATATTATAAAACTATTTGTAAAAAAATTAATTGCCATTTCAGCATAGATATTTAAAACAATATGGGGGCTATGCCATTCTTCTCCTTGTCTCACAGCAATGGGAGAACTAACACACTCTATTTAATATAAAGTGATGATATTTTAAGGAGGTTTCAAGATACATTCCATTGAAGGTCAATATATTGTTAATGAAAAGACAATTTTAATATGGGAGAGAAAATATCTTTATCAACTAGTCCCCTCCATAACCTTGAACCACTGAAATTCCTTCAAGGTATTATGTAGTTAAGAGGCTAACTAATATTTCCAAAATGCCAGGACTCTTATAGACCTAAAGATGCCATATACAGATGGCTTCTCCAGCATATATGTCTGTGCTTTGGATGTGAACTGTTGAAAAATAGGGTGGTAGAACAACTACTTGAATGAGTCCATCTTCTATAAGGTTGATTGGAAACAGGCAAGATAAAATAACTTTAGGAAGAACTGCTTTGTAAAAATCTGCAATATTACAGAACTGTCACATGACTTACAGCCCTATATAGCTGAAGTGCCATTTCCATTACAAGATGCTGATTTCAAATACTGGTAGTTTTCATAGAAGGAGGTAGAAAATATGGCTGAAAATTCAATACATGTTTAAAACTTGCATGCATGTTTTTAAGACCTCTCTATATTTCCTGGTCTAAGAACATCTAATAAAATTAGCCTTCAGTTTAAAATTCCACAAATGTGGTTCAAAAGGCTGTAAACACACTAAGTCATTGTATTCCAGGAATGTGAGACTCCTGTTCAAATCATAACAGGTGGAAACACCTTTTATCCAATTACATATTATAATCTCCCTAAGTGTCCTTCTTGAAAGACAGAAGAATTTTTCCTTTCCACAGACAAAATCCATGTTGCCATACTTTCACTGATTTTTCCTGAAACTGCTTTCAAACTGGGAGCATAAGCAAGGTTTTCGCAACGAAGTGAGGAAAAATTTGCCTAGGTCTGACTTTAATTTCATGATTCCCCAGCTGTCTAAATCCTACTGAACTGAAGAACTGTCCATATGACAAATGCACAGGCAGAATTGTTTTCTTCGTGCTTTTAGAAAGATGCAGTGGATGTATTGGGTTTACGCGGCAAAATAAGTAGCAAGGGTGCTACAGGTGCGCCTTCTGTGACGAGATGCCAATATCTTCACCCATGTCAGACGGGGATAGTTGCCTGCTGCAGCAGAGGAAGACCATGAGAATGAAGGAGTGAAAGAGATAACATGGAATGAGCTGACCAAAGACCCCATTCTCTATTCCCTTGAACCACTTTGGGAGGATGTAGAGAAATTGGCAGGGAAGCTGAGTTCATGAAAAAGGGAGGAAGGGAGGCGTGGCATTTTGGTTTTTCCTTTTCTTTTCGCTTTTTGTAAGTTTTGCTTAGTCATGCTTATTTAGCTTCTTAATGTTAGTCAGTTGGTTCGTTCCTTGTACCCCCCCGTCCTTTTCCCCTCAGAGTNCGTCAATCATCCCTTGCTGGTATTGTGATTTGTCTCCCAGTCTGTGTTCCTCCTCCATCCGCTGTCCATTGGTTGCTGCCCAACCTTTTCCCCTCCCCAAGAGCTCTTCCATTGGTCACTTTCTGTTAACTCCCTGTCACTCCCCCTACCCTTTATAAGTTACTGTAAGTGTGAGAGCAGGTGGCAGTTGTCTCTGTCAACCACTTAGAGAATAATTTAGAGCCCTGTCATTTAGAGAATAAAGCCTCTCTGGATAGACACTCGGCTCTCCTCTCCTTCCTTCTTTGTTTCGGGTCCTTGTGTTCTCCTGCAGTGGACAGCACCACCCATGCCGCTGTGCACACCACCTTCAGGTGCTCGTTCCAGACCCTGAGGGTGGCCACCCCTGCGGCTCTCCCCGGCCACATGGCTGAGGTACGCTAGCCAGTGTGGAAACACCTCAGTGGCCGCAGTTGCGGAGCCACAGGGAGGGGTGCAGAAAAGCCTTTGAAGACTCATTTTTATTTCTCTTTATCCTACTCTAACTTTTGATTGGCAATTAATTAAATTAATTTCCCCAAGCTGAGTCCGTTTTGCCTATGACAAAGGTCCTGCCTTGCTCTTGCCTTGACACATGAGCCTTTTGTTATATTTTCTCTCCCCTGTCCAGCTGCAGAGCAGAAGTGATAGAGAGGCTAGTCCAGCATCCAGCATTCAGCAGGGCTAGCCCCCCTCAGCACTCCACAGCACTTAGGAAGGATAGGAACAGGTAGGCTGTAACAAGCATTCTCCAGTGTATTAAGGCATGGGTGGACACAAAATTGCCTACATGAGACAGTAAATGGAAAGCATCCTTGTACTGCATCATCCCGTCACTGTGAAGTGCTACACCTATGATCACTGCTAAAAGTAATGTTAATCTGGTAACCTGTGAGTTTAGCATGCAAGAGTCGGGCTGTGAAGTCAAATAGTTGCTTTTTACATCCTATTTGAAAATTAGTTTGTATAAAATAAAAGTGTACAGTAGAGAACTGGTTCTGAGTAATTATCATGTTATAAATACCTGTTTTTCAGAATTAATTTTACTCAATATTCTATAAAGGGGATTTAAATACGTACAATAACGCTTTGATCTGTACTTCCCAGCCAAACAACATCAAGCCTCAATACATCTTTAGCAACATCCTACAGCTGTGGGTGATAAAATAGCAGTATAAACATTTCACATGTCTGAATTATGTACATGTAGCAAAAGTGAATCTGATCCATCTAGGCTATTTAAGAGCAGTTAAGCACAACTCTCTATGTTCATATCTGTGCCAGAAGTGTCTTTTCTAGATATACAAGGTAAAACAACTTGAATTTTCACTTCTTTTCTTTTACAACTCGTCCAATCTATTTTAATTAATGCTCTAAGTGACATGAAGCCTGAAGAAAAGGTTTGAAACAGAAATTCAGAGAGGAAAAGGGAAAGCAAGAGGCATGCTGTATTTATAACAGTATATTCATTAATATCACCAAGTAGGTCACCCACCTTTATGCGTGGCAATCTAAAAATACACATGTGCTCACAAACCTGGGCAAATAAGGACACAGCTAATGTTACTGCTTCTTCCTTTACTCCAGCATTTGTCAGCACAGCAGTCCCCAAACTCTGGGCATGACAAAACCAGTACCAAATTTCTCAGGTATCTCTCTCTAGCAACCAAACATAGATTTATGTGGTTAAACCCACAGAAGAAAAAGAAATAAAATCATCCTAGATGACTAAATCACAGTTTCTAGTGGGTAGCTTAGTAACTGAACTCTTTATCCCCTGAAGGACTACTCAAACCATTTGTTTTCATTTTCTTGACATCCTGTCAGTGTAACATAACTGGATGTGCTGCTCTGCTTGTTCTTTTCAGGGATGAAAATGACTGTCTTTGCTAAGGAATCTTAAGAGGTAATGAATAATAAGTTAGAGGAATATACCCAGCCATGTGATCTCCCAGGAAAGAACATTTGCTCTTAAGTCCACTTGTAAACCACAGAAGGCAGTGAAGATCACAGGAGCTAAACCACTGAGATGTGGGTGAAACTATGACATAATCTCTTTATGGTCCCTGGCAAAAGGATTAATTTTTTTTTTAATTTTAGCACTTTTTGAGGCTGATCCTTTAGGAATTGGTGCTTTTCTTTGTGCACAAAGTAGTTATTCAACTGTTTAATACCTCGCTACTTCTATGCTTTCATTGTCCTTGTGTTGCCAAGGAGGTGGCAGTCACTGACAATATTAAAGACTTCAGGAAAAAGCAAGAGTATCTGGGATATTGGCAGTGCAGTGCATTAAAACATTAAGACCCCTAGACCTTCAATTCAGGCCCAGTGAGCTAGAATTTTTGGCTTAGGGAACAAGTGAACACAGGTTAAACAATCTCACTCTAGCCTCTAGTGGACATTAATCCACATCACAAAACCATCATGCAACTTGTCAAAGTAGTTGTATTTTCCTCAAAACATAATCTAAGACTAGTGAGTTCTGAGCATGGACAGAAATTTTTGTTTCTTTTCATAGAGAGTTTGAATGATGTGTGACATCTTTTCTTCCAAGCATTGTTACTAGATGCTAATTTTGACTCACATACTTGCCTGTAAAAGTGGTAAGAGAATTCTAAAGGAGATTAACATGAAACTTACGTACATTAACAGCAAACCAGAATGTAAAAAGGGAAGAGATGCAGTCTATTGCACGTTAATGTTAGTGCTACACTCTCCCAGAGATGTTATTTAGATCTCAGAATCCTGCTAGAAAAAGATTTCTACTCTGGTTTCTCCTTACTCCCATGGGATGGTAAATAACTGCTAACCTAACTGCACATCTCCCCACTTACACCTTCAGTGGTAGCTCTACTGCAAAGATCAATAGAAAAGTGGCTGCATAGAGTGCATTTACTCATCCATCCTAGCCCCAGTTCTAGTAACAGAACAATTGAGTGAAGATCCCAGCTTCCTCCAAAGTGACATGACCAAATAACTTCTCAAAAGATGAAAGGTGGCTGCCACAGCACATTATGTCCTTGAAATGACAGAACAGCCCAAACAATTTAACCATTTCCTTCTATGTAGTTCTTACTTAGGAGAAAAGGACTGAGAAAAATTAGCTCCTTACTCTATAAATTTCTAAAAGAATCTTTTATTATAAAAAAGTAGTAATGGGGGGAAATATAGCAAAACAAAACCAAACACAATCTTGATGGGTACTTTTTGCATTACTACTCGGCAATTTTATTCCTAAATCCAAATTACTTTCAGGAATTAAATTAAAAAATCCTTCAACTGAGAATGGATACCTCTATAAATCACCTGAATAGAATTATATTAATTTACTAGTTTATACTTTGTTGTTGTACCACAAATTTAAGTTTAGAAATACATTTCACCAGAAAAATGTGTACATTTAGCTACAGCTATTTTTAAAAGGAATGATACTATTTCTCTAAACACTAAATACCTATTTTGTATAGTTCTTTTTAAAAATATTTTTAACACTTTTTTAAGATTTTGGTGCAAAAAACCAAAGTTCTCCATCAGATTATTCTATTTTTTAGCATGGTACAATATAATTCCAACCAATAGGATTCTCAGAAATGCCTACTGGAGCATCACAAGAAGTGCAAAATAAACTGAGATAGCAGTTATGTTAATGCACATCCATCAAGATCAACAGAGTAGATTCATCATCGCATCAGTAGTCCTGCCATTTGTGAATGACTTTGGATCTGACTGGATTCCTGGCTTTTCTTCCAGGAATCACATCTTTGATGTATTAAACCATGTTTTATGATACAGAATATCCAAGACATTTTTTTTTCTGTCTTAATCCCAACCAAAGCTCTTCTGTATGTCCTCCCTATTTCACATGACCTTTGTGAATCGTCTTAAGAAATGCTGCGTTGACAGTCTCACAGAAAGTTAAACATCACCTTTTTAATGTCTCATTGTTATTTTGTATTTGCCTGCTGCCATCTTTTTTTTCCTTTTCTCAGAATATCAGTCAGCAAATTCCTACCTTCAAATACTATTAATGATTCTTACCCTACTACTTTTGTGAGATACACAGACAAACTCTTGGCTCCAATGTCTATGTGAGGCTGCTATCACCCTGACAAGCTATTTACAGATCTTCCACTACCTCCTTCTCATAATTGCAATGCTCTTCAGCACAGGAAATATACTGAATCTCTCCATCTTTAAAGTCCACTGCTTCCAGATTAACCATAATGTCTTCTACCACAATGAAAAAGGTGTTTGCTCTAACAAGTGCTTTTTTACTCTCTCCACGTGTACTTCATTAATGTCTATTTAACCGACCTACACGTCATTCGCCCTATCTGAGGGACAACCTTCCTTTCCATATGTGCTTCAAATATTTCCACCTATCCAGGACCCCCTCCTGGCCCTCTTTGGTCACAGATATTAAATAGGCGTTTGGTCTGGGATTTATGCTGAGAACTCATTATGCAACAGCTCCAAGAATACTCCACCTACTTGTCCTCTAGTACAACAACACAGTTCAGGAGTTGCACAGTATTGTTAAAACCTCAAAAGAAGGAATCTGGTGAGCTTTCCAACAATACAGATATAATTGGATTGCTTTTAATATCAAGAATTTACAGGATATTACATATGTCGCATGCCAAGACAATTATAAGCCCAATTGTGTGAAGTCCCAGTAACCCGAAAATAAGCCAGTCTACAGTAAATGACATGTCAGAGCCACAGCAGTGGCCCCTGAGGCTGAAAGAGGTCTGGAAAGCCCAGGAATGGATGGTACTTAGAGCCTGAGGACCTGTCATGCATGTGACATACATACAGCTATGTAACAACCTAAGAAGCTGCACTTAAGAGATAGGACAGGCAGAGCTGCCTTAAAAGAGTATAGATTACATCACGGTCAGTGATGCGGTTGCAACACCTCAGAAAAAAAATTAGCAGAGCTAATTACCCTATCACCCTGTATTGCACGGGTGCTTTCCTAACTATTGCCTTTACAATGTTGAAGTGAAATTGTATTTAGTAGCTGGTTTAACATATAGCTAGTTCTGCCTAGTAAGTCTGGCTTCCTACCTTTCCAGACTAGCTGTTAAATTTTATTATCACAGGGTCCATCCATATGGACCTGAGCTGAAGAAAGCACTGTATCTGCAGATGTGCTACTTGTGTAGCATTGCAAACACTTGTAGCCTTTAGAACCAGTGGAATTTAATCAATGTACGTAGTCGTTGTTGTCTGATGGGAGTATGTTTGCAGTTTTTGTACTAGATACCATGAGATCTTGTGGAACAGCTCCTAATACCCACCATTCCAGAGAAAGATGGGGAATGTAGGGTCAGCTCTTAGAAAGGCACTTGGATGTCAGGGTTGAAACCATGGAGACAATGACCGTTGCAGACAAAAGAAAGTAGAGACAGTCCTGCGAAACGGAGAAAGCATAACTACATTGTGAGAAGCCAATTTGGTCTTGATTTCTGTCTCAGTACTGGTTGTGAGACGTTTGTGAGGGAGGGGTTGCACATGTGCCACTTGCAGGAGGCAGCTAGGAGAAGATGGGTGAGCATCTTTTCTCTGGGGACACTTTGCCTGGCAACCATTTCGTATCTCACATGGGACAGGCAGTCGGCAGCAGACCAGCAGTCCCCAGAGAGGTTCTCAAATCAGATGGCAAAAGGACTCCACCAATGGACTGCAATGTTGGACTGGGGCAGTAGTCTCCTGTCAGCAGGCAGACTTTGGGAGGAGCCAAGGGGCATAGAAGTAACTGCACCACAAGCTGCTTGGGCTTTTTGGCTTGGGCTTTTTGAGACTAGTCTTTTGGGGGCTTTTTGGCTTTGGCTTTTTGAGTTTTGTCTTTTGGGGGCTTTATAATTAGGAGGAGGTTTTTGAGTCTGGGGGCCTTTTGAGTCTTGTACTTTCTCTTTGGCTTCAGCCTGCTGAGATCTGCTTCTTGCCCTGGCCCTAGCATGTTTCTTGTCCTTTTTGCCCTGGCTCTAGCCTGTTTTTTGGCTCTTACACCCTTACTGGCCCTTGCTTGCCCTCGCTCACTCCTCACTCACTGTCTCACTGGGCACTTTGCAGGATACCAGCTGACCTCTGAGCTTCCTGTGTAGCCTGTGTCCTGCCTGACTCCCTCGCCCATCCCTGTCACCACCTGTCCTGCCTCCCTGTGTCCCTGACCAGCAACCTGCCATTTCATCCCTGTGTTCCTGCCTAAGCCATCCTGCCTTCCCTCCAATCCAGCCCACCACTGCAAGCCCCACCGCGACCCTGTCCAGGGTCCCACACCTCCTGCTCGATCCGCACTCACCTTGTGTCCAGCCATCCGTCGCCATGAGAGCTGTGCCTGTGGAGCCTTGCCTCTCCACAAGCTGCGTGGGCTCCCCAGCAG
>VXBC01008935.1:808657-944927 GCA_013399945.1 Ploceus nigricollis | reverse complement strand
CCGCCGCGGGAGACCGCAGTGCCCTGGGGACAGCGGCTGTCAGTCCGTCCGCCCGTCTGTTCCCCGGCAGGCAGGTGAAGTTTGGTTTCGCAGTAGCAGGTGCGGGTATTAAAGGTTGTCTGTGTTGAAGCAAGCAGATAAATGTCAGGTGGTGACGAGGGACAGCCAAAACAAGTGTACGTGCTCGAAGCGACGCTGACGGCTGACTAGGGCAGAAGAGAGACATGTCGTTTGTACCCAACTGTGACTGACAAAACTAAACAGACTCACTGGCTGTCAAACAATGAACTAACATTTTTTTCGTAGAGTGGCATATCATTTGTTCTCATCTACAAGATAATTTCTGTCTTGTCGTTTCACATTGAATTATTAAAAATCACTTCTCATTCTTGGATGCAAAATGTGCTTTGGGTGTGGAATTTGTGTTACCTAGTAAATGTACCGAGGAATGGGGATACTGTATCAGTGATTGGTACAGTTGAATTAATGCAACTATTTCCTTGTGGTGAGTGTATTTTTGGAGCATAACTGTTAAAGCTGATGGCTATAGCGGGAGTCAGGCCAGTTTTCTCTATTATTTTGTACAAATTGGGATTAAATACTTCACTTTTTTTTGACCTAGGCATACTCTTACATTTAAAAACCTGAATTTTTGTAAGCTCTTTATTTTTCTTGTAATATTAAAAAAAATGATAAGGCATTGGAAATTCTCAGTTATTATTTTATCAGGTTTTTTATCAGTATTATTTTTACAGCTACATTAGAAATTCTTTGATTTTTTTTCTTTTAATGTTGGAATTAAGATCTGTGCACTTCCATCCATTCATGCCTTACTCACTGCCACAGGAAACTGAACTATGTTTATAGTAGTGGAGATTACACTGTTTTTTTGTTAAAACACTTTTTCACATATATTCCTTTTAGTTAATAGTAGATAAAATTAAAAATAGATAAATTATGCAATCTTTCATATCTGTGTACCCTAAGTAATTGTAGTGAAGTAGTCCGTGTTAATCATGACAAGCTCTATTTGGATCAACATACAATAGAAAAGGACTGCTTGATTCCTATGGATTAATGTCATACAGACAAGCAAATGGAAAAATGTAGTGTTTTTTGTTTCAGTTACTTTTTGGTTAGACTTCACTGGAAAACAGCAACTTTCCTGTAGATGTGGCTTTACAAACTCACCTTCATCAAGCAAGCTGCCATCATCAATACATGGCTGAATTTCCAAAGGAGCTGCCTGAATTGGGGATGGCAGGGAGACAACTCAGTGCCTCAGTTGGCATGGGGCTGCTCTTGAGCATACTCCAATATTTCCTACAGGTGGCACTTATGCATCAAAAAGCTTGTTTTAATGGAAACACAAAACAAGGAAGCAAAGGTTAAGGCTTTCATCTTTGAGATAAGCATACAAATGTACCCACCATACATTTAGAACACTGAGTGTGTACATGAGTACATTTGTGTTATAAATATTTGCAATTTATGTTAGGGTATCTGTTGAAAACGGTGATATTCTTAAGGTGATTGGCATCACTGAGGTTCAACAAAGTCTTGTGATAAATGGCAATGTATTACACATAGTAAATTATAATTATGTTAGATTTTCATATTCTGAAAATGTCCTTGGTCTTTAAGCTATAGTAACTGTAAAGACAGCCAGTGAAACCATAACATTATGCATCCAACTATGACAAATTCTGCAATGCACTTAGTTGGAATTGCAAGCACTGCTGCAGTAGAAACATAAACAGTAATGGAAAATTTATGTAGATAGCAAAATATTTTTCTTGTTTTCTAAGATGAGAGGATTAATATTGAGATGTTTTGTATTCAGCAAACTGGGTTATACCTTCTGTGAAAGTATATACAGGAGCCACAAATCTAGAAATTGGAGTAAGCAATTAATAATATCATGGCAGCTCATCTTCTTTTGGATTTTTTTCTGGGTTTCTTTCAGAGTTGTTTTTGCAGGCATTGTCATCTCTCTTAATGAATCAAAGCAATTTAAAAACTTTAAAATGTTAAATAAGAGCTAAGAAATGTATGCACTTTGGAAATTTTTTTAGATAAAAACTCCTGATAAGATTCGGTTCAAAGTGAATGCAACATTATAAAGCCAGTTATGAGCTGTTATTTTCAAAGGCATCTTGCATTATTTGTTCTTGTTCTTTTACATGGGTCTAATAGCACAGCTCAGCCTGATGTGCAGTCTAATGTGTAGCTCCTCAGAACTCTCTTGAACTCCTTCTGTGTATAGGAAAAAGTGTAGCATTTGTTATTTTTCTTTGCCATATTTGAACATTGTAGCCATACTTCTGTAAGATTAAGCCAGGAATGAATGTTTAATCAGTGCTGAACATTCTGGTGACCTTTTCATAAAATTTGTATTAGCCTTACCTGGGGATTAAACCTTGAGTAGATGAATGGATGTCTTTTGTGTCATGAGCATGCCAATGCTGTGGAAATACAGCTGATGTCAGAAAACCATAAGTCTTGGAAAAAAACAAGCTTTTCACAGGCTTGGTAGAACAGTCTTGGATGTCAGCAGCTGAATTTCCCGAAGCTCCTCTGTGGCTGTGCCGTGCTCCCCCTACAGATGATGCACTGTGGCTGTGGGTCCCACCGGGCCGAGAGCAGTGACGCCGTCATCCACTCCCCTGCCCTTCGCTGGCATAGACAGAGGGAAAGCAGAAGACACCTATCAAAATGACACCTATCAAAATGCAGAAAGGAGAGAAGCACAGAAACAAACCTTCAAAGAGGATGCTGGAGCTTGGGGCACACAGACAAGAGAGTGAGGCAAGAAAACTGTCCCTGGAGGTGCTACCAGAGTAGAGGCAGTGGCTGGTCAAGGGCAGAAGAACAGGAAAGACTTGCAAGATCGGGATTAGGTTAAATGGGAATTGGACAGAATAACCTGGAATGGAAAAAGAAGATAAAGGGACAAGGAAGGCAATCTAAGTTCAGGTAGCATGCTCAGGGAAGTAAAGCTGGGGAGAAAAAAAGTGAGGGGATGTTCACCCAGATTAATTTGAAGAATGAGAAGTACAAGACAGGGGTTACTGGGCAGTTTGGGCCACAGAGCTCAGGAGTAAAGGAATGGAACTAGGAGTTGCTGAGCAGAGAGACTTGGGGCTGAAAGGACAGCCTTAGGAATGAAGAACGGGACTTTGGAAGTGTGACTGGGGAAGAAGGAGGAAGGGGGACAGGAGCAAGTTCAAGGAACAGGGCAGAGGAGGCCATGCTTTGGTGTGACTGCCAGAGAAGTGTTAATGTGTATCACATCTTCCAAAGCCACACAGGACCCCAAGATGACAAATTTTCCTTGTTCATTTGCCAGCAGAGAAGGGTACCATGGAGTACTCAGAGTCAATGGCTGCTGCTCACTTCTGTGACAGTAGGACTTTAAAAAAAAGGCTTTGAAGAGAACATCAAGCATATTAAGTCATTTTCCTGTGCCTCAGTTTTCCATGTGTAAAATGGAAGCATACTGCTGCCTCCCCTCACAGCAATGTTTTCAAAATAAACTAATGAATGTTTGTTAATCAGACAGATGCTGTAGTAGCCTGGAAAACCCATGAGGTGCATGGAAAAACCCATGATGAAATTCATAATTTTGTCTTCAGAGAAGAATATGAATAATGTGTAGCAAATAAGTCCTGGGACTACACACTGAACAAAAGCAACTAGCTGTTACAAGAAAAATAGTTCATTATCTACGCACTATTCATTATGTATGCTGAATGAATCAGAATTTATGTGGAAAAATTAGTATGTAATCATGCAGTTAAAGGCTATATCATAATCTAAAAAAAGTGTCCAACGTAAGGTTATTCAAGTATGCTTCATTCTGGTATTTTCTAACCATTGATGGCTTGAACTATACAATCTCACTAATGTGCTTTTACACTTACACTTTTTTTCTGCCTTCATATATTTGAAGATAGTGTTTAGGCATCAGGATCAGAGCTGGAACTGGTGTCTTGGCCAGTTTCGATCAATTTCATCACCTTCCAAACACTTGGCACCATCACAACTGTTTAGTCTACCAGGCTTGTATAAAAACATTACATCATATAAGCTAAGATGTCATTTCTGGTTTATGTAAACAGCTTGCATCTTTGGCTCCTCATGTTATTTGAGCATGTCTCATGTTTTCTAATTTATTTCAGGAGTTTATTACCATGCTGGATTTATTGGAGGATTCAGAAATGTTTTTCTGGAGTTCATTAATTGTGGTTTACAT
This sequence comes from Ploceus nigricollis, assembly GCA_013399945.1. Lineage (NCBI taxonomy): Eukaryota > Metazoa > Chordata > Aves > Passeriformes > Ploceidae > Ploceus > Ploceus nigricollis. The sequence goes on along the minus strand of VXBC01008935.1, from coordinate 940,672 downwards.
TGCCATATTGTGTACACATTCACCTTTCAAACAGAAGGGATAAAGTGGCATCATCCAGTCTCTGGATGCAATCTTCAAATCCCCTTTTTGGCATTATGGAGCAGTATCGCTGCTATTTCTGAAATGTCATCATGTATGTCTGAGAGATAGGGAAAAAATCAAATATCTAGGTAGACTCTCACATGAGGGACAACTGAGAGATCCAAATTTCACAGTAATTCTTAGTGTCCTGAATCTTTGTTGTTGAATAGTTGTTTGTGTTTTTTTTTTAAAACTACGACACTTCTGAGCACAGTTCATATTTTCTGTATCCAGTATAATTAAAGCGTGCTTGTATTTGTGGACATATCAATATTTTGATAGGACACAATATTCAGAGTTATGCTTATTGTTGGTTTGTTGGTTTGTTCTTCTCCCTGGCTGCAAATTTGAGATTTAAAATCACTCTCTTCAAAATGCAAACCGTATCACTTTTCTAGGGTTTGAGTGGTGGAATGGCCAACTAAGAAATATATTTCTTCCATAAAATTATGTCTAACCTGGCTGAACTTGAACATTGTGAGGGGTTTTTTTTGGTGGTGTTTTTTTGTTTGTTTGTTTGGTTGGTTTTTTTGGGGTTTTTTTTTTTTTTTGGTGACAAACGATAATGCTGCTTCAGGTAGGAGTTAAAATCTAGTTCATCACTTCAAAAGCACTCTTGCTGCAAAGAAAAATTAATAGCTAATTAATATTTTAGCTTTACATTCTTGCCAGAGACTAAGATTTCACATATTCCTCATTGTTAGAACAGAAAAATACTAAATGGAGCCAAGCAACAAGTCTTCATGAATGATCTTTAGAGTTGTGGAAGAGAAGAAAACTAATGATTTGCCTGTGTGTTCCACTTCCCACTTCAGCAAGTATTTCATCCTGTCTTGGTTTATATCATAAGTAATGTTGTCACTAAGTAGCGAGCCTTTGCTGGAAACAGGCTATTCAACATCCTGGTGTCAAGAAATGTAGTCATACAAATTCTTCCTTTATATTCATGAATTTTTAGGACTATTTTCCTTTCTTCTCATCTTCTTTTAGAACTTTATGATGCCCAAACCTACATAATTGATTATGAGCTATTTTGTCTGGCAATGACCAAGTTATATATTATTAGCTATTTATGTTTTGCCTGCCATTCTATTTCTTCTCCTTTTCATTCAATTATTCTTTACTGCAACTCTATGAGATGCTTTATAAAGCTACTGAAATGCTTGATGTGTAATTATACTAGATTCACCTACAGAATCACTGTTCTTTCCCGGTGCTGATATTGCTGGGTTGAAACTCAAACATGTAATATAGCTTTTGTAGCTAATTTCTAGTCAATTTTATACGTAAAGCATTTTAATCATTGTCTCCTGTGTACCTTCCTTCTTCTTTGTGTCTGTTTCAGATTAGAGATCCCAGATGCATTCTTTTATTTATTCTGTAACAGAATCCAGTGTAGCACTTCCTGCCTATGCTTGTAAGCCATCTTGTGCTTGCAGCTCCTTCTGTTTAATGTTGTCTGCACAAAAATGTGATCTCTCTTTAGATCATTCACAAAGACACAAAGCCTGGAACCAGCCACAGGCTCTATGGTAGCCCAGTGGACACGTGAGATCCTTACTTGTTTTTCCATATGTCAGTCTCACCTCTGCCAGCCCTGCTCCAACCCTGCAGATCAGTAGTTCTCAGTGAGTACAATGGCAGAAGGAATCATTTAGGGGAGAGAAATTCTAACCCCTCCAGCATCTGAGAAGCAGTCCCCTAGAAGAAGAAGAAGCTGAGCCCACCCCTTACTTAAAATTTCATATATATTCTGCAAATCTCAAAGACTAGACTGTTTTTATTGAGGAAGAGTTAAGCCATTACTATCTAATTCATCTCTTCCATCTTTCATCTTAAACTGGATTTTTCTAGTCTACTAGCAATTATCTTCTGAGCCTACTAATCTGGTGGCTCTACCACCTCTTGTAAGAAGTGTTCTGAGCTCATGTTTCCAAGTTCACTATTTACCCTGCCATTCTGCCTCTATGATCTAGGTCAGAGTACACCCAGAGGGCCAATTCAGTCTTTCTAACATCTTTCCAGTGAGGTTCCTGGTCCCAGAGCCACAGCTTCTAGAACAGGCAGAGTATCCCTTCTGTCATGTGTGTTGAGGAAAGGCTCTATCATATTCTTATTTAGATTTCTCTAGTATTTCATCATTGGTTTTTGAATGAGTTCCAGTCAGGCATTCTTGTGTTCTGTTGTCTCCAAAGCCTTGCTGAAGCCTGTCTTCCTGACCTTGGTTTTTCATTCTGGGACTTCTCTGCCTGATTAGTTTTCCATTTTCCCCCCTAGAATCTAGAAAGATCTCCTCGTTTACCCATTCCTTGTAATTTTCTCCCTCTTTTATTGTTCATGGCTTCTAAACAGCAGAATTGAAGGTTCTGCCTTTTCTGAATAAGGTGGTTTTCAGTCCCCTTGTGCTGCTGAAGTAGTGGTGGCATCTTCCACCCTGGCTGAGGAGGTAATCTTTAAAAATCCTCCCAGTCTGAGGTTTTCTTAGACCACTCAGGACAGTAGGTACGTCTTCTGTTCTGCCAGCATGCATGGCCTTTTGTGCTTTTTCTGACCTGAAGGCTATATTTAATTCTGGCTGAACACAGCCCACAGGCTTAAACTATGTCTTTTCTTCTCTTTTGACTGAATTTTTCAGCATTTTTCTTGCAGACCACTTTCTCCAAAAATTTGTAAACATATCTGGAGAAACAGTACTAACACTTCCAGTACAGGATATGTATATAAAATATGTCACTGCTATAGAAAAGTAGGAATAAAGACAGTGTTTAGGCAGTTGGAACTAAAGAAAACTCTGGATCACTTTGTGTGATTTCTTCACTCAGGTTTGTTCCACAGTGGAGCATTCTTTATTTGACCTTGAAGTGTTTTCCTTCAGCACAGAAGATTTGCTTAGAATTCATTGTAGTGTTTGTAACCAAATCAGTTTTCACAGTGGTGTTTGTAGTTGAATCATTAGTCAGTTTTGTTTTATTGTTCTCAGAGTGTTCTTGTTTTATTTCTGCTTGAATGAACAAGGTGTTTTGCATGGATGTTTCCAAAAGCAATGATTAACTGTACTGTTTTCATAACCTAACAAGTGTTCCTCTGAGTCTTGACAGGTGTAGTTGCTGCCAAGAATGGGAAGCCTTAAAACTAGTTTGGTGTTGTTCTTTCATTCCTGCAGAGTGACAGAAAGTATTATCAGGGTTGCACTCTTAGTTCCAAGTGGAGTGGAGTCTGGAGTTTATTTCTTCGATATTGGAGAAAGTCATTCCCAGCTGGCAGCTCTAGGAGAAGCCCAGTTGAAGGAATTGCCGTATTAAGTTTTGTATATCCAAGCACTCTTGTTAGGAGAATTCTTTGGTTGCAATGATCTGAAGCATCCCATAAATTTCTTTCTTGGGCTGTTCCATTTGCTTCAGTAAGACTTTGTGTAAAAACCAATTTGCATTCATAATATGGCATGATTAAGATCTTACAAGTGCTGTATTTTCCTAGTCTTTGGTGTGTGTGTTCTATCTTTTTTCATACAGATAGGCATCTCATTTGGAGTTTTTCTCTATAGGTTGCAGTTTGTCTGGATTTAATCTGTCTTTTTTTATAAGATAGGTTTATATACTTGTTTATATATTTAACCTGTATTTATAATCTGCTTTTAACTTCAGGCTAGAAATAACATTTTAAAAAGATTATTCTGAGCATTTTTTACAGTTCACTTCTATGTGTACTCGAAGTATGTATGTATAGTCGAAAACATTTGGACTTCAAAATAAGCAGGATAAAAAGATGTTAAAAGGCTCTTTCAGTCTTGGCCAGCTGTAAGTTCTAGTGTACAAGTGTTTGTGGAGTGACTCATGCTGTGTTGTTGTTCTTTTTAACGCAACTTATGTAAAGGGAAATTATATGTGAGTTTATATAAAGGAAGGGATAAAATTAAAAACAGGGTGTGCAGCAGATTGTATTTTTTAATGCTACTAAGGACCATCTTCTATGTAATGACAATAGGTAAATACTATGTACTTACACTTTCATGATGAACTTTATGCTGGTAACTTAATATAGATGTTGAGTAGTAAGCATGTGATTTTTCAGAGAGCTGTTTCTAATGAACTTCTGGCCTTTACACTTCCCATGTAATTCCAAGACATATCTCTAATCACAGGAACTGAAAATCCCCTCAGGCTGCTGACTGATTCCAGTAGATCACAGGGAATTTCTGTCCCTCTTGTGTGGAACATACTGGAATTTTAGGCACTGTTACCTGTGCTCTGATGACACAGCTACTACCTTACTCCTCAAGAAAGAACAGGTTTGGGCAGTAAGATTTCTCATGGCATTTTTTGTAATTTTCTCCCCTCTTCCCATGTGTAGAGGTTGCTTTCTTTCCCCCGTAGATGGAGGTACCTGAAACTCCGGTACAATTCTGTTTCCTCTGTCTGTGAACAGCTCTGTGCCATGCTTTGGGACCCTGACACAAAGAATATGTCACTTCTGTATTTCTCTTTGTCACTGTTTAGGTAGCATGGAGTTCTTAAATCGTACTTGATATCCAGGGATCTGAGTAGAGCAGCCTTTCTAGAGCATGAGAGTTTAATTTCAAGTTTTGTGACACATCAGATAGCCAGGTGGCCCAGCATGACTTGTGTGGTAGGAACATATCTAGTACTCTGTGCTTTCTCCTAACTGGAAAAGTGCAGGGAAGACAGAAACATGATCTCCATGTATAGTGATTCTCCTTTTTCTATTTTTGTATATTCTATAATGCTCAGCTGGTTTCTGTGTTGCTTCCTTGAGCAGACCATCAGGGAGCCTGCTAGGCTGCCTGGTGGGGCCGTCAGCCCTAGTGCAAGTGTGCAGTGCTGGAGATGGAAGCCAGAGAGGGAAATGAAATCCTTCAGTGTGTCTCAGCATGCTTATTAGATTAGCTTATATAGCAGGGAGTGGGAACTGGAAAGCATTCCTTGAGAGGCTTTTAAATGCTCTAAATCCAAAAGATGAAAAACTGATCTAAATATGAGTTCTTTTTAAGTACCATACCCAAGGGAACTTGTTTGGCATTGTGAATTTGTAGAAGGTTGTGCAGCTATTCCTCTATAGCTAATCAATTTTTGTCTTGTCATGATCATGATTGGTGCCATTGTTGCAGTCCAATGCCTGTTGATAGTCTGCATAATAAGACTACAGAAAAATTTGTAATGGGAACGATTGTAAGTATCCAACTGAGATGTGCTTTTGTAAAAGAGCAATTTGAGAGTTATTGAGGACCATGGATTTGAATCTGATGTTTTTAGAATTATTGTAGGTTTCTTTTAACTTAATTGCACCAAAACTTCACTTTGAGTTTTCTCCTCTTCATTAGACAATTTTCATTAGATAACCTGCAGGAGAATTCTATCACAAATGCCATCAGGACAGGAAACTGATCAGCTACAACTGAGACTTTAAATAAATATGCATGGTCAGTATGCTATACTGTGTCTGAGTGAGGGGTGAATTCTGATGTGGTGAAGACTCTGCTGAAAGATTTCTTTTGGCTACAATATTCGTAACTGTGTCATCTTTATATTCTAGGAACAGTGAAAAGCTTGAGCTCGTTGTAGCCTTCCTCTTGATAAGGAGTCTTTAGCAGGATCCTCTCATTTCTGCATGCTTGCCTGCCTTAAAGAAACTGGCAGCAACCTAAGTTATCTGTGAGCTCTCTGCTCTTGTCAGAGGTTCAAAAGTTAGGAACAGTCAACCAGTGGCAGACCTACATCTTGGCGATGTTGGCCTTGGCAATGTTTAGTTTCCCTAGGAAACCAGCTAAAAATGAAACAGAACAACTCCTGCCAAAAAAAGGACTCTCAAAACCCCTATATCCTTTATTTGTCAGGGCCTGAGAGAAAGTCTGAAACAGGCATACAATTCTGAAACCTGCATACAATTTAAATGTAAAATAGAACAGTAAAAGTTACGAAGTAGAATTTCCTGAACTATTGTGAATATGTAATACATTTCAAATCACAGCTAAAAAGCACAAACTGGTGTAAACCAGAGCCAAATCCCATTCCTTACAAGAGATGTGTGTGAAAAGCACACAGCAATTGCCAGTGCGCTGAAGTAAAGAAATGCTCATTCATGCTGCAGACTGCCAGGGTATCCAGAGAGTTACAAAAGCCCACTCATGCTGAGCACCCTACTTTCTCAAGGAAAATGCTTCGTAAAACTATGTTCCCCAGCCTTGAGTTCTCTCTGCTCCCCTTCAAGTGACGAGTTTTGCCTTTCTGTCTGGGCTTCTCTTTGTTGAAAGGAAGTGAATTTTAAATGAAAAAATCCTTTTGTGATTAAGGCACTTGCAGTTTCAGGGAAGCTGGCAGGTCACATTAAAGCTCATGTGAATACAAGACTGCCTCATCTTGCTAGATTTGAACTCACATGACTCAACTTGAAGTAGAGAACACGTTTTTGGTTTAGATGAAGACACAGCTGCAATAAATGGCACAAGTTGTTGCCAGCCAAAGAATGAGGTAAACCGATATGAATGAGGTTCACAGTAATAAACTAAAATGGAAGTGTTTGTCTCTCTCCTTTGTTTAGTGGCATGTGGAAGCACAAATCATGAAAGGCCACTCACTTCTCTAATACACAATTAATATTAAAAGCAATGGAAAACTGAGGGCAATGCTTTGCCTCAATTACACTGTTAGCTGAAGAGCACTGGAGCAATTAGGCCAGTGACCCAGAGCAGTGCAACTTGGATCGGAATCTGGCCCCAAGCAACTTGTCTGGGGTCATACAGTCAGTGCCTTCATCTGAGATCTGTTTTCCTTTGTTGTTAGTCCTGGAGACATAGGCAGTTCCACAGTCTCAGACGCAGCTGTACATTTTATTCACCAGAAGAGACAAACCTCATGCCGTTCAAATCTTTGTATCCCTTCCTGCTCCAAAATCTGCCCCTTTAGGAATCAACAGGGTGGGAGACTGCTAAAAATTTTATTCCCAGTTTTCAGCAGAACAGCACTGAGATAGCATCTTTGCAAAAATACACCACAAAATGGGCATGAGTGTAGTCTGAAGTATGGTCAGAATATCACACTAGCTAGATAATAATAGAGATCTGATAACACAGACTTCTGCTAAATGAATGAAGTGCGTGTGATAGGTTGATCTGGGAGAGATTTTGTAGTAGTTTCTGACATACTTGCTTTCCAAGTCTGGATTCTGTATAACTGAAGGTATGCATTATACTCAAATTCTAGTTGTATATGAAAGGGCTGTAAAGTTAATTTTAATTTTAAAATGACATTTAAATTAAGCACGACGGTGGTTTAGAGCCTTTTACATCCCTTGTTACCTTCTTTCCTTTCAGCAACTGAGAAATGCACATGTTAATTAAAATTTGTTTTTCAAATGTATCTTGTAGCCAACACATGCTGAGAAGAGCCACTTACCACCCATGTACTGCAAGCTTGCTGTGCAGAGCAAAATGGGAATATTTAATTAGGAGTAAATACTGTGGTGGCTTAGTGTTTGTGGCCTGCAATAATGTCCTTTTTTGGTTTCAAGAAGACAGAATTGCCCTTGCCTGGCTCTGATGGCAGAGCCATGAAAACCAATGGTTCGCCAGTAGGAGACTTTTTTTTGGCATACTGTAACTCTGCTTTCACAGAAGGGCACAGAGAAGCTTGTTTAGCTTTACATGACAAGGTACAGTAAAAAATGAAGCCATGTTTAGTAAAAGCAGTCTGAGAACCTTACAGGGAACTGGGTATAAATTGTTTTGCGTACAGGAGTCACTCAGCAGACAGGGTGAGGAACAAGTTGGTGATGGACAGTGGTGACGTTTGCACTCAGTCTCAGCTTATCTGGCCAACTCTGTTTGGTTTTGGTATTCATGGGTCATAAAAGGAGATCCCAGCACTTCTCAGCTCTCCACCCGGGGATTTGGTCAGTCCTTAGAGCATGGTAGAGTCAAAGGATCTCTACAGATCTCCATATCTTGCATACAGGGGAGAGTAGACATGATAGGATGGATGGCAGTTTAATCTTCTAGCCTAAGTGGTTTTTCAGTCTTAGAGTTTTCCTGGTGCTTAATGAAGAAAAATGTACCTACATTATTATTTACAACCTTTCAGTTGCATATTTCCATCTGAAAATTAAAGTCCTCCTTTTTCATATTTTCTCCATTTATTTTTAACACAGTGAAAACTAAATATTGTGTGAAGCCATGTGTGTTTATCTTAGCATATTACTGTGTTAATACTCCTCAACTTACTTGCAATAAAATTGCAAACAGAAAAGAGGAAAAATTCAATAATAAAGACCCAACCTTGTGGGACACCAAGTACTTTATAAAGGCATAGAGACCTCTAGTTTTCTTACAAACATTCTTAAAAAAATATCTAGGAGTAGGAGGAAGGGGAACTCTAAAGAAGGTAATTATATCAACAGAGACTTGCATCTATTTCCATTTCAGTACTCAGTCTAGGGGTTTGGCTGCTATTGACATTCTGAAAATGTGGTTTAGTTTTGAATGAGTAAGGTATAAATATTAAATACTTCCAAGATGTCAGGATATCAAATAACAATTAAATCTTAGTGAAAGAATAAGGTCAGCCTTGCCAATTTAGCCATTGATCTGATTTGGAGTCGAGGTTTGTGTTATGCTTTGGGTTTGTGGAGTTTGTGTACATAGTTGTAATCATATTTTCAGAAGTTCTTGAGTAACTCAGCTTAGATTCCATTGATTTCAATAAGACTTTTGCAAATTATTTAGCTATTTCTGAAGATGTTACTAATCGTTACTTAAATTTTTGTTTCAAGTAAGGATAGGTCAAAATTCAAAGGAAGAATTGCTGGTGATTTAGACCATTTGGCTGATAGCAACAGAGGACAATGTACAGTGATATATCTGAATTTTCTGTATGGTAATTGCAAGAGAGGAAACAATTATTTTGAGGAATTAATTTAATGATGCAATTAAATGCACTATTTATTTAAAATTAAATTATAGTTATTAAATAATTTGTCTGTAATTGAAGTTAGCAAGTTATAAATTCATCCACATTCAAGCTTAAGTGATCCTGAGATATTTGATCCTATCAGTGCTTTCAGAAAAAATATTGTGGGGATAAATTATGCATTTGACACAGAAATTCAGAAAAATTATTCTTGAAAATATTATCCCTTTTAAAGTATTAGTCCAAAGGATATTTCTGAGTCAGTGACATGTAGATTTCTTTGCTAAGGAGTTCAGAAATTGGCTACAGTGTAAAATGTACTATTTATCCCCGTGTTTTTTCTTTTTTCTCTGGCAGAAATCTTGCAAATTGCTGTTGCATCATGACAATCAGTCAAATTGGCAAATGTAATTTAGGAAATTATTATAAAGGGTAACTTCAGCTAGCTCTTAGCTTCTGTGACTCCCTCTCTAGTCTCTGAAAAGAATTAGATATCTCCAGGGCAAAGTTAAATGTATGAGCTACCTGTAGGTACTCAGATTACCCCATCTAGGAAACTGCCTCTCTTCACTGGATGCAAAGTGAGCCTGAGGAGGCTCACTGCCCAAGGGGGATGGTTTTTGTCACTAATTTGTCTATATTAACATAGTATAAGTATTAGCAGTTTCCACAGTAGTCTGGAAAATTCATATATATATTTTATGTACATCATATGAAAATTGTACCTAAACATCATTGCAAGTCATAGGCATAAAATCTTTTGGAGAACAGCCTTTGCTTTTGGGTTAACAGATGCATGTTTTGTATCAAATTTATTCCAGATGTAATTCAAGATATCTGTGGTCTTATCACAGGAGTGAATATTGTTGGTTCTTTTCTTGTTACTGTTTCTGCTGTCATATTTAAAAAATATTTAGGTGTTAATAATAACTTAGAAGGAATACATATGGCCCAACAAATCCACTGTCGAAAATCTAGTATCTGTGCCAAAATTTATATTCCACAGCAATGTTATAATGTGACTATTTAATTTCTGCTTACTAATTATAATAACCTTCTCTGTAAAGATACACTTAATTTCCTATTGAACATAATGTTGTACTCAGTGCCTGCTGAGAGAATGAGCGGCAAACCAAAGCCCTTCAGTTCTGATAGCATAACCATGCTCCAAACTCTGCCACGGTGCCTGTGCTGGCTGCTGCTAGCTGCCAGGTTTGCCACTCGTGTGTTGTGTATTCCCAGTGGTGTTGGTGGAACACACACATCTGAGGAAATGAAGCCCCTGAAGTCCCATCTGCTTGTGTTCAGGGGCATTTTGTTCAAATGAGCATCTGGGCTGGATGGGTGTTGGAGCACAGGGCTCACAGCCCATGGTTTCCCATGGGCACACATGGACCCCCGGCTGCTGTGCTGCACCTCCAGCCTGCAGAGTGAGGCTGCAGGCCCCTGCTCACAGCAGGCACTGGGAAACCAGGCTTGGAGAGAGCAGGACCTGCTCCCTTGGAGCTGGGAGCCTGCACATCTCTGGCTGGCAGTGGCAGGAGTGAGAGATTGGGCTGCTGCTGATGTGAATCACGGCGCCACTTGTAGAGTACATTCATCCTCCGTGTGAGAAAGAGGAAGAATTGAGTCCTTTGTAAGGGGCTGAGACAAATTTTTCAGCACAGAAACCAGGCAATCCAGAGATTGCTCAGTGCTTTGTTTATGTGGGCACTCTTTGGGGGGCATTCTCAGCTGAAGAAGATGCCTGTACTGAAGGCACATTTGTCCTCACAGAGTCCAGTTGTGTCCTCTTTGGTTTGCATGTGGAATATTCCTGCTGAAGTCAATGTCCTAGATTAGCAGGAAACAGATAAATTAAGCTGTTAAAACCATGTAATAAAAATCTGAATGTATATGCACATTTCAAAAACACTCAGTAAATATATATATATGTGTTATAGTTAAGTAATGCTTTAGTTTTGAAACTAGTTTTAAAATATTTTGGACACAGTGCACATTTCATACTAGAAAATGCACAGCAGTAGTATTAGACAATGGGGAGGAAATGAGGAGAAGGTTTAGAGGAGTTTATCCCTGTAACAGGATTTCTAGGGTCAGGCATTCTCTCTTTATCTAATTTAGGAATTAGTTTTGCAAGGATACTTATTTAGAAAATATTCCTAAATATGCTTATATAAGTATAAAAATCTCTATTGGATGGTAGTTTACCAGGATTCTAGGAGAGAGGAGAGAGAGATACTTGAGTCTGAGACTCTTCACTCATTTTTTTTTTACATGAAAAGAGGCACAAACAAAACATAAACATTGCTTCTGTGGTTATGGATAAAAAATTGAGCTTTGAAATAGAGTAGCTATCCTAGAGAAGTGCACTTACATAGCCTAGCAAATAACACCTTTGATTTAATATTTTTTTGAATGTTGTTGCATTCGTATTTCCTCTGTGTGATTTCACTGTCTCTCTTGAACAAGGTGTTGCTGTGACCATTGAATTGTTGGTATTCAGGTTAATTATTTGCTTGGTGGGGATGTATTGTCCTGGCTCTGTAATTCTGTGTAGCCAGCTGTTGGACAGGGAGCCATTCATTCCTGAGCACAGGAGGAAAATATGAGACTGTATTTTTGCTTAGTTAAATTTAAAGTAGCAGCTAATATGTAATTTCCTGGCACTTCCCTGTCATTTTTGATGGTTATACAGAATGAAGTTTTCTCCCTTCTATTGAATTTTTGAGGAAATTAAATACCTTCTCAGTAAATTGGAGAATTCACTGTCAATTACAGCACTTAAACATTGTCAGTCTATATCAGATTTCTGTAATTACAATATTTTACCTCTATAGATCTGATATATAACCTATCTGTTGAATTATCAAGACAAGAAAAGGTAGAAACTTTTGTATTTCAGAAGGTGTAAGCATTTCTCTGCTCATGTCATGGGAGTTCCTGTTTGTAAATGAGTTGTTCTCAGTTGTTAGCATCCACATCTATAAGAGGATTTCTTATGTCATGGTACCTAAGACATGTGTGCTCTTAGACATTGATCCCCTCTCATCAAACATTTCTTCTTCAAAATACCATAGCTAATATTTCTCATTGTATTGAAAATGTTAACTTGAGAAAACCACATTCTGATTTCCCCAGTGCATGCATTTTAAAATGTGAAGAAGGTGAGATTTTTTTTTAAAAATGTGATTCATATTATAAAATTCTGTTAGTGTGTTTATTATATGTGCTATTGGTATCTATATATATATAAACCTAATCTTTCAGGGTCTCAGAAATTGCTTCTCATTCTCATCTACACATATTTTGATTTTCAGATATCTTCCCAGAATGCATTAATAATCTAGCATTAGCTTTTAATTTTGTACTTTGTGAGTACAGTCTCTCTTGTTTCTGGCTCATGAGCCTGAGTCACATTTCCCTCACCACATTCCTAGGTTTTCATGGAGCTGACACCTCACAGAAGTAACTGCAGGAGTTAATGTCTTGTGTGTATTCCCAGACACAATACACCCAGCACTTGGTGCACCCTCTTCTGCATGACAGCAGCTCCAGTGAGTGAAATTGCATCAGTGTAGGGGAATATTGTGGTGAAACACAGAATATTGTGGTCACCATGGTTCCACTGACCTTCCTCCCAGTCACTGGCTGTGGGATATCACCAGAGCTTCTCCATGCTTTTGTCTTTCCTAATTCATCCAGTGGCTTCTGGATGTCTCACCCACCATAAAAAAATTGCAGCAACCTAAGGGCTGCTTTAAGGTGCTTGAGTGCAAACAGACATGGTTTGGGTGAACAAAACAATCACCACTGAATCTGGGCTTTTTTGTAGCAAACTTTCAGTCCTGGGAAAAGGACTTCCAGCCAGTGTTAGAGGTGGAGGTTCTTCAGGAGCTTGGCATGTTAGGTGTGCTTAGATTTCTTTGTGGTCTTTATACTCCCCCTAAAATATGTGTGTTGTATCACCTCGTTTTCTGTCTAAGCACTACCCTACCCCTAACCCAGCACCGTGGGTTTCCAGATCACAAAGATGTAGACATGTAGGAGCAGCAATGTTGGGGCCCTGCCAGGATGGCCTTGGTGTGCCTTTTCCAACCCCAGTTTTCCTGAAGCTGTAGGCTCTTTAACTCTTTCAACCCTAACCCCTACCCTAACCCTAAAAATTACCTGGAGATTTTCTGCTTGACATTTACTTAAAGCTATTTATTCACTTCAAAAGCAAAGAAATTAAAAGGAATGGAGTGCAGATATCTGAAGATGTGTGCCAGATATTAATACCAAGAAATGTGCAGAAAATAATACCTATTTCCAAAAGCACTTTTGCTCTTTGCCACTGGTGTTCTCCAAAATGTTTCTTTCTCTCCATTACTTTTTGTCAATGGTCATTACTGCTTTGCACGTGTCCTGAGGCTCAAACCACCTTGGCTGTTTGTAACAAGCTCAGATCCTGGGTATGGAATACAGATGCTCATTTTTGGGCAAATAATTCTCATATTGAGCTATTGTGGATTTATGGCTTGGATTTCCTGGCTGTATGTCTGTTCAGGATGTTACACAGTGTTCAGTGTGCTGGGGTCTCAGTCTGTCCAGCTCTCCAGCTCTGAGAACCTCAGCAGCCACACTCCATCTTCTACTTAAACACAGAGCCTCACTCTTGGAAGAGCCAATCATACGAAGCCTTTTCAGTGTACCTGGCAGAGCTTTCAGTCATCTTTCAAATACAAATTGCTTGCAAGAGAAAGCAGTGCCATTTTCTCCCTGCTGGCTTTCTGAAATGTCGTGTTGGGAAAAGCACTTACCACGTCTTTCATATGAAGAGAAAGCTTTCAGTAATGACTGGTAGTTCTGAGCCTGTTGCAGCCAGTGCAGCTGTTGAAAATGTCATTGTGTATGGCACAAATAGGGGGGCATTCTGAGTAAGACCGTGCACTAACTGATTTTGGTATTAATTGGAAAAAAAAAAAAAGAAAAAAAGCAATAGAATAGACAACCTTTTGGATGTAAATGCATAAAATAAGACAAAAATAGAAAAATAGTTTTATTAGTTCTTGAAGTCATCAGTAAAAATACATTATTCACAATACTAGCTGGAGATCTATGAATTTTGCAGTATGTGATTGAATTCCACATCTCTATGAGCAGAATTTTGAACAATCAGGCCAACAGTAATATTCTTGCATTGAAGTGCTGGAATAATTCTTTGGCAGAGTATGTTGAAAGGCTGAAATGTTCCTAATGTTTTCCAAGTAAACTTTTTACTTGTATTACTGCCTAAACACCTCGGAGTTCAGTTTTTTATCATTTTTTACCAGTTATGATAAAAGTATAAATACTATCTTTTTCTATAGTTAGATGTGACTATGAATAATTCTGACAATGCATTGGCTTACATCCCTGCATGAGTTTCCCATCTTTGTCATCTGGCCAGAATTTGGGAGCTTTCCTCCCTTTCTTAGCTTTTTGTTTTCATTAGCTTTTTGTTTTCTCCTTTGGGTCTATCTGTACTTATCTATGTTCAATTTTCATTTTTTTTCTGTTCTGGTTCTTTACTTCTTCTCTTACATCATATAGGTTTTTTCATTTTTTACCCAGTATTTTTTCTCAGCTTACTGGTTTTTTTTTCATTTGTTCACTTTTGACTTGGGTCTTATGTAAGTGCAAGAACACCTAACATTTCTGAATTCTAATGTTCACGGAATGCTGAACTGTAAAGTTGCCTTGGGAACTATGAGGAGACCTAAATTTAGAACCAGAGATTCTTTTTGGGGTCAATGGTCATTTGTTAGTCTCCCATATGTACTTAGAAAAGAACTTCCCAAGAAAACTGCCGGGTCTCAGCTGGGAAAATGGAAAGAATAAAGAAGAGAAAATGAAGTTTGCTTGTGTGTCCCTTTTGCTGTGGCTCATCAAAGTGTTAATTGTTTCATTTCACAGGAGTTGCTCTTTTAATTATGTGTACATATATGTGTATATGCATCCACCATCTATAAACCTTGTAGAGATTGGCTGTGCTTTGTGCTTAAAAAGTGGTTTAAGGATAAATATGATTTCTGCTTGTGTTTAAGTCACTGACAGATATGAATAGGGCCATTATGTTACCTGTGGGCATTGCTGACTTCTTAACTGAACCTTGGAGCACTTGATAGCTTCAGATGGTTTGTCCTGTCAAACACACACAGTGGGGATGCCAGCCACTCTGTGCACTATGTTATTAGTGCTTATTCACCTGAGGAATTTCATCCCTTTCCAATGCTTTCCATCACTGACATCCAGACTTGCATAAATAAAAATCTGTACCCCACTGGCTGCTGAGGGCCCCCTCTGAGCCTTTGTGAAAGGCTGTTCAGGGATGTGCTGGTACTGGAGCACACAAAACACTGATCAAATGGGTCCTTCACTGAACAAATTGTGCTTATTTTCTATGCAGGGAATAAATCACAAGATAGTGGGATTGCAGAGATGGAGGAGCTTCCAGTCCCACACAACATCAAAATAAGTAACATCACGTGTGATTCCTTCAAGATTTCTTGGGACATGGATTCTAAATCCAAGGATCGCATTACTCATTACTTCATTGATCTCAACAAGAAAGAAAACAAGAATTCCAACAAATTCAAACACAAGGTAATTTTCATTTAAAAATCAAGGCACAAATGCATGATTTTAAACAGATTAATCTCTATGTTTTATTAACCTTTCAAAGCCAGGCCATGGGAAACAGGAATTAGATATCCAGGAAAGGTGGGTTTTGATTAATCTGATGGAATTTTGGTTTACTCAAAGTGTCTTCTCTGTCTCCAGCCTATGTGCATGTACACACAAATACATTTGTTTCACAGAGAACTGCACATTAACTTTTCTGTTTCATTTGAAAGCATTTTTGGAACCTCTACAATGTAGTGCAAGACTGCCATTTTTATTCCTGACTAGTTCTTTATCACTATTTACAAAATGTGTGTATTCTCTGCCTGTCCTTGTTCAGTGACAGACTCCTGAGAGCAACACATATCATTTCAACAGAAGAGCCACAAATTCTAATGCACTTCAGGAAGGCTTCCAGCAATTTTAGTTTGCAGCATTCAGCACTGTGACCTGAATATTCATCTGGCCTCTTTCCTCAAGCCTCTGGTGCAGGAACATATTGAAGGCATTGCAGGATCTGCAAATGCCTTACTTACCAAATCCAGCAAAATTTGCTTTGACCTCAGAACAGTTGAAATACTGAGATGTCTAGAAAAACATTGAGATAGAACATTCTTCAAATTTAAAAATAATGTTGGCATTATCTAAAAGATAAGGTTTGCCAAGGCACAAATAACTGTCCAAACAAATGTAAGGGCTAGAATTTTCTCGGCACCTAAATAACTGTTGGTTTCTAAANACTGTCCAAACAAATGTAAGGGCTGGAATTTTCTGTTGGTTTCTAAGCCAGTGGGATAAACAGAAGATATTCCCACCAATTTCTCTGAGGGTTTTTATTGTGAGAATATTTTTATGTGATTTCTGTTAATGGCAGGTGTATAATTTTCTTATTTGACCTTTTTTGTTGTTGTTGTTTTTGGTTGGAAGTAACATATGCAGTAAGAGTAACAAAAAAATCACTTACTGTTTATTGAAGTTGAGACTTTTACTTGGCCAGGTTGTTGCAGTTGCTAGGAAGCAGTGTGTGAAACACTACTAAACCTAAGGTTATAATAGGCATGTATTATGCCCCATTTTTAATTGTAATAGCAAATAAAGTAGGGTACTTTTGCTTTTTTCTTACTCTTACTAATTTCGGACTGACAGCCTTTGAATTGAAATTCCCATTTTACCCTGCAGGAATAAATATACTCTCTAAAGTGGGATGGATTCTTTCTAATTTAATTTATTTTATTATTCTAAATGTTTTTTCATTCATGTGCTAACTGGTGTATACTTGGAACATTTATTTTTGTGAAAAGTAGAGCCATCCTAGTAGAGCAAACATCACATACACTTCAGAATCTTTATCACAGTGATAAGACTAGACTTACAATGGGGCGGGGGAGGAAAGGATATTGGTAGTTTAATAAAGCAAAGCTATTAGATTTATTTTGTGTTTCTCAGCAATTCCCTAGCTTTTTATTGTGCAGTAGTGTTTAATCAAAGTACAAAGCTAATTGGTTTTTTAAGAACAGGAGACTAAAATCTATCAATTAAAATGATGAATAATTTGGATGTCTTGTCAGAATTAACTAAAAATTGATTGCTACTTATTTTGTTAGTGACTTGGTTAAGATTTTTATTGTGTAATTTTCTGAGGTTTTATTCCCAAGCTTGAATGACAGAGATCCAGAGAGTAGAGAGAGGGTGGACAATAGTAAAGCACAGACTGAATACTCCAGCTCTGTGCCAGAGCACTTGGGTGTTTGCTTTCATGGATCTTTAGTACTAAGCAGTTTTTAGCACACCTTCTAGAAGGAACTTTGATAATTGAAGTGCTCAGATTCCAAATGTGTAACCCAGGTGTGGTTCAAGACAAGCATCCTTCCTCCCTCTAAGGTCGGCCATAGGAGTTTCCCAGCTGAAGCTCAGCAGCAGGAGCCGATAGCCCAGCAGCTGCAGCCCTGAATCCTCACAGCAGGGAGCTGACTTCAGTCCCCACCCATCGGCTGGCTTCCTAACAAGGCTTTTGCATAAAGGAGAGGGATAGCACTGCCCTTTCTCCTAGCAGAGCTTTTTAGAGAGAAAACAGTGAGCCCTACTGCCTAGATATAAAAAAGAGCATTGGGATTTACTCCTAGGAGTCATCCAGCACCCTGAAGATGCCTGTGCAAAGAGAATTCATCCTTACCTAGCTTACAGGTAGGGTAAAGCACTGCAAGTGCCCATCTCTCTCACAGGTGTTAACGCAAGGGACCAGCTCATTTTCTAACTTATACAGAATTAACATTAAGTATCAGTTTGCTCAGATGGCAAACTAAGTTACTTGGGATATAGACTTAATCTGATATGTCCATGCTGTACCTCAGGAAAGGGAGCTCTTTGTTTTCTTGTGTACCTGGGAATGATTCAACCTTCCAATACTGTTTCTGTTGGTAAATACATAAAGTATATTCAGCATACGTAGGGTGCATAAAATTTTTTTTTTGACTGTCATCATCTTCTCTGTGAAGGAGAAGGTTTGTATTGGTAGTGGTGGGCAAAGACTAAGTTGTAATAAGATTTTGTCTTTTCAATTCATTTTGCATACCTCCTCTCTTTTTTAAAATATGGAAATATGATTACTCCCATGTAATAAGAAAAATACTCAAATATTTAGCAAAACTGAGACTAGAATCTGGCTGTGCTGAGTTCCCACAATGTGTTCTACAAAAAGACCTGGTAAAGGGAAGGGTAACATGAAATGGGAGAAAGTTGAAGACTGAAAGCTGCCTCTTTTCCCAAAAAAGGAGATTAGGGTGACTCATACACCTTGCTGCTTAGTTATTCAGAGCTTCCAGGCTGTTCTTAGAAATTATTGCCATCTAGGTACCTTTAGAGCTGTCTGGTGGTGCTGGTAGTGGAGCAGCCATCTGCCACTCTAGAATCCTGGCTCTCCTTGAACTGGCACAGTACCTGCTTTGCACTTCTTTGGTGGCTCAGCCAGGAATGGGAGCTGAGCAGAAGAGAGATGAAAGGGAGAAGTGGAGAGGTTCCCAGAGGAACCTCAATGTGAACATTTGAACATTTCTTCTGTATTGTGGCCTTTAAAAAAAATGGTGCTTGCTTAGAAACAAACCAGCAGATTAGAGTTGTGAGAGCATCACATCTGCCCCTCCTCTCCAGCTGTGCAAGACATAAGCCCTTCAGTTCAATGTGGTGGTCTGCCCCTTTCTTTCTACCCTTTTTTTTGCTAGTCTCTCCCTTTTTTGGTATGGTTAAAAGAGGTTGCTGATGCACAGCTGGAAGGTAAAGCTTTGACACCTGGGGCAACAAGGCCTTTAATGTTACATGAAAACTGACAAAATGAATGGAGAAAAAGCCACCACTGAGATGTGAGCACAGAGATTTGACCCAGGTGGAAGCTGTTTTTACCATAACCCAAGAAGAGGTGACAGGAAGACCAATGATGTTAACTGTGGCACCTGCAGGCTGCATTAGCAGTAGCAGACTCAGTCCGGTGGGATGCCTTTCAGGGTGGTAGCTTTAAATGTCATTTGGTGTTCTTTTTTTTTTTCTTTGTAATTTTTCTCTACATATTATGAATTGTAGCATGTTCAACTGTCTCCTTTTCAGATAAAATTTTCATACAACAATTATTTGATTTAAATGATAATTGGCAAAAGAGAAATCATGACAACAAAATTTTACCCTGGATTATCACTCAATTACATCAATTCTTGAAATATCCCAAGCTGCTAATTTTACAGTTTCTTAATACGGAAACTGAAGATAATTTTTTGTTGATAGGAAAACAAAAGAAGATCTTTTTCCGTAATGGAAGACACGGGAAGAAAAATCTTTCAGATCTTGCTTAGAGATTATGACCAGAAAATATCTCCCTTCTATTCCTTTTTTCCTTAAAAGACTACTATGCTATAGGTAGATGGAGTACTATAGTAGTCCTAATATAGGACTACTATATATAGGTAAATGATTGTGGACTAGTATTTATAGGTGGGCAGTTAAGGATGTCATTTAAAGTGCCCACTTTTCACATGGCTGTCTCACTATTCTGTTATTACTGGTGAATATTCAATAATAAATATCTCTCATTCTATCACAGCTCCTCAGGTACATTACAGAGAATCACTGAACTCCATTGTAAGTCATTTCCCCCACAGTTCTTGCATAAAATGTCCCATTCTTCAATTTTTTCTGTCCTTTGGTGGTCTGTACCAAAATCTTTAGTACTGTAGAAATCAAATATTTCAACTACAACAAGCAGATATTTTTCTTGGTTGCACCCTGGGGCTGTGATATACTGGAAGAGCAAAACAGAGGATCTAAAGGGGCAGTGGAGGGGAAACGAAGAGGTTCAGTGATTGGCTCAAGCTGTTTGGCTTCTTCTGGCCATTGCTGTACAGAAGGGTATTTTGAAAGATGTGAACCAGCTGTAACTACCCTGAAATGTGTTTAATTTTCTCTATTGAAATTTAGTTTGGAAGGTAGCAGCAGCAGTGTAGCTGGATTGATTGACAGCAGGAGGAATTTTGTTTGATTACATTGACCAAAAGAAAATAGTGAGAGCACAAGAATTAAATTCTTAATTCTCTTAAATTAAGATACCTTTGTTCTCAGTAGCATGTCTTTGTTTGCATATGTAAGCTTAAATGACCCTGGAGTGAATTATATATTTGGGCTATATATAATAGTATTACTCTACAGTCGCTTTTAACAAATAATAATTTCATATATGCAAGTTATCCCCATGTCTCTTAGAACAGGTCTTACACCACTGTCCTCTGCCACTGCTCACTTTGCTGCACCAACAAACTGTGGGAAATAACTTGAGCTTGCAGGGAAGAGCCAGGGCTGGGGACTATGCTGCAAAAGCAGTGAAGGAAAGGGTGGCAGATTGGTTTGGTTTCACTGCTGACTTGTGTGTCCTTCGGTGCTTTTGTTTGTGCCAGGATGTACCCACCAAGCTGGTGGCCAAGGCTGTTCCCCTGCCCATGACGGTGCGCGGGCACTGGTTCCTGAGCCCCAGGACAGAGTACACGGTGGCGGTGCAGACGGCCTCCAAGCAGGTCGATGGCGATTACGTCGTGTCAGAGTGGAGTGAAATCATTGAGTTTTGCACCGCAGGTAACGCTGCTGAGGGATCCTGTTCCACAGGCTGGAGTCAATTAATGCTGGCCTTGCTGCCAGACTGGGCTGGTCACCTGCCAGTGCCAGCTGTGAGGCTGGCCTTAAATAGTTACCCGTGGAAGCTGGAATTCACACTTTAGGCTTTGTATGTGCTGAGGTTTGGCACGTTAAGCAGAGGCAGCTGGACTGCCCTTTTCTTGTGCAATAGCTTAGCTGTCCCAAAGTGCTATGCCTGGCACCACTGCTTGTCCCAGGCTAGGAAGGGGCCACTTGTGTGCCTGTCACTGGCTACCAGCACCTGTGGGGAAAGGTAGAAGGGCAGCTCCCTGACAGCTTAAGACGTTCTGCTGTTCTGCCTTCTCTGCATGCTGCAAAGCCTCAGCACCATCAACACCCCATCTCGAGGGTCACTTTGGCCTGTCTGTTTATAAGGTTTCTTTAAGATGTTCATGACCTGCTGTCACTATGCATGCCTGTGTAAAAGCTGAGGACTGAGGCAAGCTCAGTATGAATCCTGCATTGGTTGGGAAGCCATTTATGCTGGGTTCTAAGCAAGCTTTGTTAGTACTTCCATTGGTTATTGGCTCACAACCAGGTATATTGTAGCAAACAGTTTGCCAACTGATATGAACCAGAGAGGGCAGTCCAGAGCTCCTCTGCAGTCCTGAGCTGCACTGCAGTCCCAAATACAGGGAAACCAGCTCTAACATAGGAAATCCTGAGCTGAAAGTTGCTGTAGGCTTGCAGAGTCTTCATGAGGAAGGAGTGGAGAGAATCACAAGCACCTGCTCCTGCCATTTGATTTGCTTGTTGCCACTGTTGAAAACTGTGGCATGATGTGATGTATATTACCAAGACTCTGTTCCTAGTTTTCAGTCTGCATGTGCCTGTGGCTTTTGGAGAGTGTTGTGGTTTTTCCTGCCCCCTGTACTAGCAGTTTATCTTTCCTTTCCAGATTATTCAAAAGTTCACCTAACACAGCTCTTGGAAAAAGCTGAAGTGATTGCAGGCCGTATGCTTAAACTGTCTGTTTTTTATCGGAATCAGCACAAAGAATACTTTGATTATATCAGGTAAGAAACTAAACATGTTCAAAGTCCTTTGGCAAATTAAAGGAGCAATGAAAATAAGTAAATAGAGACAGCTGTGCTGAAGCTAGAGCAGAATGTCTGTATGCTTTATAGCCTGTTCAGAGGAAAGCAAAGAATAAAACACAACTAGTTTCTTTCACCTTGCTTAACTCAGCACCTCCATTAGGCAATAAAGGTCTGTGTTTTGAAGCAGAAACGGAGGTACTCATAGGGACTCCAGCCTGATTAAAGCATCTGTAATCATAATGGAGAGTTTAGTAGCCAAATATTTCCATTGTACTGAGAAATTAAGAGTGAAGTGCCTGACAGTAGGGGTGTACAACAGTGTGCACAGGCATTTGCCTGCATGTAAGGGTTCCATCTCAAATATTTGCTCTCCCATGTACAACCATCCCATTTCCATGCCCAAATGCAGTTATACAGACTCTGCAATCTGAATGTTAATTTATAGACCACACGGGGAGGGAGTGGGCACTATGTTTAGACAGTGTTAAACCACTGTGCTTCAGTTGGAATGAAAAAACAGGATAGCTGCAGGTAGGTTCCCTGTTCTGTTGGAGACCCAGTGTGCCCTCCACACGTGGTAGGAAGCATCAGGATAAGAGAAAAGCAGACTTTTTGATAGAAGGAGTCAAAGCTCGTGCTGCATGAGCAGGAACAGCCACACAGGGTAACATTCTCCTGGTGGAAGAACATGGAGGAGAGGTAAGCAGTGTGTTGGAAGGCTGCACCACTGACTGTGCTTCTTTAATATTCATTGGGAGATGGGGCTCCTGCTGGGCACATAATTTCAGTTTTATGTGAGTGTCCCACTAGTACCTGCCTAGAATGGAAAGTTTTTAAAACAACTTAAGGCAATCCAGCTTCAAAGAACAGACTCCACTATATTTGGAAACATTCCCACTTTGTAGTCATGGGTATCTAATTTATTCCAAGAGTGTATGGGAAATTGCAGAGCATGGGCTTGCTCTTCCTCTTCTGTGTTTTGGAAGGATTATTTTATTGCACATAGGGACACAGCTGCAAAACTCAGTAGAGGTAGAGAATAAATTGCAGTTGTTGAGGCTCTTTGAGGCCCTCATAACCACTGCTGCCATCCTGGGCTGGATACCACAGAAGGGAAATGCCTGTGCTGTTCTGATCCTCACGTTGATTTGTTTTCAGTGATGTAATCATAGTGCATCTGCCTTTGTGTTCATTAGTGTTGAAAATTGCCATTGAGGTGCATTTATAGCTGTGGGTTTGGCCTTGATCTGCCAAAAGTGACTCTAATTGATTGCACTCTATCTGTTCCCCTTCTTCCTGCTAAGTTCTTTCTTGGTTTGACGCTAATAGAGATGGGTTTGTTTTCCCTCTGTTAGTGAGCTGGAGACAAAAAGCTGTTTCACCAGGCCAGTGGGAAGCTACACTACCAGAACTGGCTGATGGTCATTTCTTTTGATCAGAAATAGACTAATACAGTCACAAGGGCTAATCCTTCCCCAGTACACCTGTATGTTATGTTAAAAGCCCTAACCATGTGCTTCCTATTAGGGAAAATTCTTTGTCATCCCATGCCTGCCATGGTCTCTGGTGTCATCACACAGCCTGGAAAAGCTCTATTAGCATTGGCATACAGGCAGCTGTTCCTGGTGCTAAAGCAGCAGCCCCTAATGGACGGGTTGAGGTGAGCTCAGAAGGGATGTTTGTGTCACTGCAGCTTACCCGGGCTGGGAGCACCAAAAGCAGCTCAGATCCCCTGAAAGGGCGACCTATAATTAGCCTAATTGGCCACTGGATGTCAGTATCTTGCCACAGAAATGGAACCTGCTTTCTCAGAATGAAGCCTGACTTTTCAGGTTGCAGTGGCTTCAGGTGGTTATTTAAGCTTATTCAACCTTTTTTTTCCTCTCTTTTTTTCTTCTCCCTAGTAATCTCTTCAGTCATAAAATACTAATTATATGCCCCACTCCAATCAATGTCTTGTGAAATAGGGCTTGAGACAATATAAGTAGATAGTATTTGAACGGCTCAGAAAACTTCTGAAATGTGTCTTAGAGTAAAATAAAGAGTGCTGCTGAGGAGATTACAAATAATGAAAAGAATAATCACAGCTGGAGATATTACTGTGTTGATTTAGAGCTGTTTTGTAATGTATACAATGAGATTGTTTGCTTTGACTGCTACCTCCCACTTTAACCAAGCAAAACCTTCTCCCACACAGCATCATTTTACATGGACCTGTTGCAAGTTAAAAGCAGAGAGAGAACAGTCTTTCTTGGCTAGTTTCCCCTTTCCTAAAAGAAGGAAAGAAGGAAAAAAGAAAAAAAAAGTAAAAGCAATTCAAGAGGGGAATATAAGAATCATAAGAATCTCCAGCCCTACAGCCTCATGCATTTTTAGTCTGTCATGCAGTGAGTACAACGACATTGTTCTAAGGGTACCTAGCAAATATGGTGTTTTGCAGGACTTACAAAAGGGGCTGGTTCCCTTTCAGGTATTATGTGGTTGCAGGTGCAGAGGGAGCCAAAGCTGCCACTGGAGCATGTCCAGACTTGTGTGGAACATGAACACTGGGAAATGCCCTGCTATACATAAAATCTCAGGTGCTAAGGAGGGTTAGAGGGGGTGTTTTGGAGTATTCTCCTAAATTTAGCAGCCTAATGCTGCTGAATGCACTTTGGGATTTGGGGTTTTAAAAATTCACTTGTTCATTGTACATTTCTTTTCACTGGAATAAAATTGAGCTAAGTTAAAAAAAAAAAGTTAGTCTTTTTTTCCCCTTAGGACTAGTGACTGCAGAAGCTGGATACCAACCAAATTGCCTAATTCTCTGTGCCCAGCTCTGCACTGATTGAAGTCAGCAGTAGACCAATTAAACTTGAATTGATCATTTGGGAACAAAAAATACTGGTAGACAGTACATTCTTTCCTATAACCTCTCTAAAAAGCATCCTTCAGAAATAACTTTCATTGGCAGTTTCTACATGAACTATACACTGCCTATGCTAAAAATACATATTAACAAACAGTTTATTCAGCATATGGAGCCTGACTTGCAGTCAACATGTGTTTATTGTTAGAAATGTAGTGTAAAAGTCTGAACAAATCAGCTAATTAAAGATATTTGTGATCTGGGGGCTTTTTTGTTTGTGCTTTTTTGGCCTGCATATGGTACCCAGACAGCTGACAGAGAAGGCAGGCTGGAAAAGCAGATTTTCCCCTTGAACAGGAATTAGTCTAGCTCTTCCCAAGTCTGATAGCACTTGATTTTCTTGGTCCTAAGACCATGAAACTAACCCCAGCTTCCAGTTTAATGGTTTTCCTTTGTGTCCCTTCAGTCCTGTTTCCAAACAGCATGATGTCCTAACTTTCCACTTTTTCTTTGCCATATGTTACAAAATAAACAATACCAGTCCTTCATTTGTAGAGAGCATCATGGGAATGCTATGCAGCCCTCTGTTAAGGATAACAGTGGCAGCCATGGCTCTCCAATCAGTGGGAAGCTGGAAGGCATCTTCTTCAGCTGCAACACTGAGTTTAACACTGGGAAGCCACCCCAAGATTCACCCTATGGAAGATACAGGTATGAGATTGCAGCTGAAAAACTCTTCAACCCAAATACTAACTTGTACTTTGGAGACTTCTACTGCATGTACACAGCCTACCACTACGTCATCCTGGTGATTGCCCCCGTGGGGTCACCAGGAGATGAGTTCTGTAAGCAGCGCCTTCCCCAGCTAAATATAAAAGATAACAAATTTCTGACCTGCGATGAAGAAGATGGGGTCATGGTTTACCATCATGCCCAGGATGTTATTTTGGAAGTAATTTACACTGATCCTGTGGATCTCTCCCTTGGCACAGTTGCAGAAATTACTGGTCACCAACTAATGAGCTTGTCTACTGCAAATGCAAAGAAAGATCCCAGCTGCAAGACCTGCAATATCAGTGTTGGACGTTAAAACTTCCCTCATTCCTTAGGAGCCTTCAAACCTCTGTTGCCCATTTCCATAGTCAGACAGTTCTGTCGGAAGCATGCACATGCCGCTGTCACCAAAAGCAACTACCGGTCTTCAAAACCTCCAATAGCCTTCTTAGGATTTCTTCTCTCCCTCTTTCCCTTCTGTTCCCCCGATGCTTTAAATGATTAGAAGTCCTGGATTTCTTTCTGGCAACCATTTATACCTAGATGCTGCAAAAATTGTTTTCTGTTTCTTGCCAAACATAACAAAATCCTATATAAACTGCTTTAGCAAAATAAAAATAACGGCTTATAAATGGTGTTTAAATATGCGTTAATTTTAACTACTGAACAAGTACTGGGATAACTGAACAGCATGAAAGGTTGTAATTGCAGCATGATTTGAATTTCAGAGCCTAGAAATGTCAGCACTTCCAACGTGTTGTTTGACAGTGTTATTTATGTTATTTATATTAGCTAACTGAAAACAGAAACTGTGTCTCGACATAATAAATATAATAGAAAAATATTTTATTTGTACTGTTGTATAAAATATTATACAATCATATAGAATATATAGATTACATTTTAATATCAATTGTATACATGTCATTAAATCATTTTCCCTTATCAAAGATGTAGTTTGTAAACTTCAAATAGCTCTGTATCTGTTCCTGTTGCTCTAGATGACTTTAATTAAAACAGATTTATGAAGACCATTTCTGATTCATAAAAGTTAAGTTATAAATTATTAAATCAGTACACTGAAACAACAAACGGCTGCAAAATAAAAAATTCCTTTTTTTAGTGTTCATATTTTTTCCTCCATACTACTTGAAGATGTGTTCATCTTCCAAATCATGCCATTACATATTAGATAAATACAAACGTGGTTGGTACATAATAGGTTTTGTAAAATCAAAATCTTCTTACCAAGATAGAAAACAGGTTGGTTATACTATGTGGTCAATACAAAATGACAGGTAAAGCAAAACACTAAACATGATTCAACTGGTTCCAGTCCCTTTTTTTTTTTTTTTCTCCTCTAAGTAATTCTTCCTTCCTTTCTGTCCAGGGTAGGAATTTCCCAGAATCCCTGCTTTTCATTTCTAGTACAAAACCTGCTGATAATCTTTCTATTACTAGTCCACTTTTCACACCAATGGCCTACAGTGACAATTCTTAATATTACAAAGTGTGGTGCTCTGAAAGTTAAGAAAGATGCGTAACTCCAATGGAAAAATAACTTTTTATAACCTTATTTTCAGTAAACAAGAAGTCTAGCAGTCCTCATCAGATAACCATGACACTCACTTATATACCATGTACTTTATCTATCCAAAATATCTTAGCATAATGCAGTAATCTAGTCCTGTTTTTATATATATATAGATATGTGGCAATTTATAACACAAGAAGTACTTCAACATTTTACAAAGTGCATGCGTTTAAACGAGCTTTGGTAGTTAGAGAAGCGAATGTTATAGCGTCAGGCAAACCAAAGTGCAAAGGTCAATAGAGAAATCAAAATTAGCATGTAGTTGATCTATTTACTGACTTCTAAATTCTGTGAGCCAGGTCCTGTGAACTAGTGAAAAGGACAGCAGCCAGTACATTTGTTCCATCTTTTCTCAGCAACCTGAGCTGTATCATTTTACCAAGCACTATCTCTTGTTCCTATAACACCACTAGTTCCATTTGGCAGTCTCATTCTGGCCTTTTCTGCCATAAGCAGCATCACTCTGCTCTGCTCCCAGCCCTGGCACTGCTTCTTCCTATACACCTTTCTTTGAAGCCACTGGAATCGAATGGCAACTCTGTCTTGACAGCTAGAGTATGTTCTGAGTGTTTCTTTCACTCACTTGAATTCATTTCTTTTAATCTAGTGAATCAGCACCTTAATAGCCAACATTACTAATTAATTATAACACTTGTTAATTCTGGAAACAAACGTGTGGCACTTTAGCATACATTAAGATGTACTAAAAACCTGCAGAACATTTCCTCACACTCTTAGAGCAGGTCAAACTGAGAATCTACATTACTTCAGCATCCTTTTAATTTCTTAACATTCTCACAGTGCACTTCAAGGCTTTTTCTAAAGGAAAAATATATACTATATTCCACTCACCCGTGCTTAATATTCTTGCATATTGCTGTCCTCTCTCATCACAGCTATTATAATTGGTAAAGTGCATCAAAAATCTCAGTGTGTCAAATAATCGTGCAGCAGACCAAGACCTGTAAAATTACTTTCTCTTTTTCATTACTTGTTTGTTTGCTTGGATTTTTTTGTTGGTTTTTTTTTTTTTTCCCTAGCGAACAATGTCACAGCATTGCATTCACTTCAAATCGTTTTGGAAATATCATGCTTACTGATGAGAACCTCCAGGAGCCTGATTTTGGCTTTTGTGTGCTTGTATTCAGAGTATTCCTCAGCCATTGGCACCCGATCTTCTTTCTGAGGACTCCTATGAAATGCAAATAAAAGCACCATCACTTTTATGAGTAAGAAGAGAAACAGTCTTAAAAATTAATTCTGCAACAACTGATGAGGATTGGGTTTTTTTTGCTAACTGTAAATGACTAAGATAATTTGACAGGACCAAAAATCTCTAATATACAGAAATAAAATCATATTTAAAAAACTGAATTTTCATACACTAGACAACTTTCTTGACAGCTGTGGAAGCATAATTACTTGATTCTCAAATATGCAGAGAAGTCATAATAGTGCTTTGAAAACTGTTACTAGTTGCCACTGTTACCAGTGCCCATATACATCATGGTTTTCAATAAAAAGGTTTGCTAAATGAAGAGGAGGAAAAACAGAGTGAAAAATGGCCAGTATTTAATTCTGGGTAAAAAAAACCAGTGGCTTCTGTTTTTAAAATCTGGCTGTTTAAAAATGGCCCAACTGCTAAGTCTATTCCCTGCAGAGTGACATCCTCAGAAAGAGACTTTTAGCAGCCTCCCTTGAGCTCAGGGAATATCCTGTGCTGAGGTGGGTATAAACCCATTGCAGGCATGTCCTGAAGATCCCCAAATCCTGGCTTTCCTCATGGATGACCACATCTTGAACGAACTAAGCAGAGAGATAAATGGACATCTCCAGAGACCAGACATCTCCAGGGAATTTTTCTGCCCTTAGGTGCAGCCCCTTTGGCCTGCTCACCCCCTTGCCCAGGACCCAAAGGGGACAAGGAGAGGGCTCTGCTGAGTTACCTTCCTGTCTGTTTGTAGAACTGCTCCTCAAACTCTCGAAGAGCCTTGCGAAGTCTCTTCTTATCAGCTCTTGTTTCTCTGAGATGTTCAAGCAGAACTGGCCTGTGAAACAGACAGGAACATGAAACCTCCTTGTGCTTGTGAGGGTTGTAAAGCCCTGGATTTGAGCTTCTGCTCTGGGCCCTTGGCAGGCACTGACCAGAGACCCAAGACATTCCATCACACTTCATACACAGTTGCACTCCTTCCCTCTTACTGGTATTCCAGCTAATAAAGGAAAGGCAGAGCCTCTGGTCAATGGAAGAGAAGCATTCAGGACTGAGCCTTACTACTGGCCTAAATTCCCTGTGGAATTAATGGAGTTGACAGGGCTCAGTATCTCACAGGAGGAATTGCTGTAACTGAATTACAGCCAACATGCAAGCCCTGCTCCTATTTGCAGCTGTTCCCAATCATTACTGTGATGCACTTGAAATGCTAGTGGTACCCAGAAGCATAATTTTTGGAGGCCATGTTTTAGCTAGTGTTCAGAGAATAAGGGTTTAAGCAGAGAGAGAATTCTGTGTATGACATTTGCTCCTGGTAATTTTTTTTATTTATTTTTTTTTAATAATGACAAAACGCACAGAAATATCTTTTCAGCATTTATGACCCAATTACTGTGCACACAGCTGAGTTACATGGAAATCTAAGTAATTTTTATTTGATCTCTATAGTGTTAGTCTAGTTAGCTTCATTTATGCATCTAAGACCTCCCCATCAAAACACAAAAGAAAGATACCATCCCCTAAGCTATGAGAACATATCTATTCCTGGAAGGCACAGTCTTCAACAAGTTACCTTTCTCTTCCTGGAGACAAAAAGTTGGCACAAAGTTGTTTGAATAAACAGTTCAAACCACCAGTGTGCTGCCCAAACAATGAATCTCCTCTGCCTCCTCTTTCCCATAAAAAAGCACTGAATCATTCCTTTGGTATAGAATATATCTATGCAACAGGTATGCTCATATTTCTCTTACAGGCTCATATTTCACTTACAAAGTCTACAAGAAATGTTTTAAAACATTCAGGGGGAAAAAAGAGAGAACTTACATTGTTGCCTCATGTAAATTGGACATTGACAAGGCTGTTTGCCTGTAAACTTTCTTTTCATCCAGAGGTGAAATATGTGCAGGCTCACTCTCCTCCTGTGAGTAACACAGGTGCTCTTCAACAGGGAAGCAAGACATTGGGCCAAATGATAACTCATGGCTGCTTTGAGAATGGTCTTCATCTGAGTCTTCCTCCTCCTGCTTGGGAAATGCAAACATTATCAAATTAATTGTTTAAATTACAATGCTTCCAGTAATAGGCTGACAACATAAAGAATCAGGATCTGACTTCCTGGATGTATTCATTGAAACAGAACACACACATTGAAAGGTTTACCAGGTCTACCTGAGGTTGTGCAGGAAAGCACTCCTGGGGTCACTGGGTTACTGTGCATTGCCTACCAGAAGTAAAAAAGACAGAAGCTGGCCCTGCTCCCAAGTATCTCCAGCCAGCAATTTGTTTCTGTCTGCCCAAAAGCCTTTACATGTAGCAAAGATTTAACTAACATTCTGTATTTTTGTAAGCAGTTCAGTCTGTCTGGAACTTCTACTCCTCTTATATACATTTCTCCTGTGTGTATATTATATCCAGATGTTTTGACTGTAGAAAGAGTTGGAGGGAGAGATTCCACAGTTTTAGAGCGACTAGTGGTAACTACTAAAGTAGACTGATATTGGTGTCTTGCTCACATTCTTCCATCCTCAGAAAAAAAGCTGAGCTATTGAAACTAAGGCTTAAACATAAAAACTCCCCAGGGCAGAGCTCCCAACAGGTAACACTTAGGGGAATTTCAGTGAAATTTTTCAACTAAATACCTGTGTGCAAGTATGCCAAGCTTTGCACTGTGATTTTTCAAAGAAATGTAAAGTTACACTGTCATCTAACAAGACAATAATAATTTTTAAAATTGACCTAGCCCCAACTACTATTAGATTAGTATTTTTGGTAGACATGCTAATTAACTTCCACTGTCTTCACTCACTATGAGACCAGTCCTGTTCCATTGCACAAATATATTATTAAAGTACTACAAATCTCATATATGTGCTACATGATCCATAAAAGCGTTGTTGATAAGATATAAAAGTTAGGTATAGTGACAGCAGGGTCCTTCCATGGAAAGAGAGGGGTTTCCTTCTGTGTTACAGATGTTTTCCATGATGGAAAACGAATGCCAGCATTTGCTGTCTTACCCAGCCCACTGAAATTCTTGCCTCAGAAACTGCTGCTGTACATTGGAATCTCCAGCATGCATAGAAGTTGAATTTTACAGAGCATTTTGAAGTATCAACACCCTGTATTAATCAACGAGCAGATTTTTTTGGTATCAGTAGTTCTACTGCTGCTAAATGGATATAAAGGTACAAATCAAACACAGCATTTTGTGTGTTTCCTTGACAATGGATTAATTCTTTTTAACTTACAATTGTTGTGATCAAAGATGGAGCAGCCAGAAGTTTCTTGATAATTCTGTATCTGTCATAAAGAGGTTTCATGAGACTCTTTTCTTGCTTAGTTACCTAAAGAGAAATCATAACAGAACATAGCCCTCAAAAATTAAAAAATAAAAAGTAAGTTTAAAAGATTCTCATTTTCTCCTGTAAAGCTGAGAAAGGTATTAGAAGAGTATGAGCAGATGTGTATTTTGCTTTAATAGATATTCCATGGGAACTGTAATTTAATCAATGCAATTTGTAAAAAAGAAAATGACAATCTCTTTTCTAAACCATACCCAGTATGGTTTCTCATTTGAGCCACACTGCCCAGGCAGAGGGTAAATTATTCTCTCCCTGAGGCTGCTGCTAGAGCAGTAGGAGTTGAGATGTGCTGCTGCTGTGCCTTGCATTGCCAGCTCACCTCCTGAGCTGTGATGACAGCAGCAGGAACGGCACAGCCTGCCCGGGACAGGGCACTCATCGGCCCGGTGGGATGGAGAGCACCAAGAACACGGCTCTGCAGCCTGCACATTGAACTGGCTCTGTGCAGGATTGCTGCCTGCATCCCTCACCAGAGCTGTCTTCCACAGTGGGGATTTACCATCTGTTCATTTACTTTGTTCTTGGTCTGTCATGAGCACTTGGAGCATTGATTTGGAAGGGAATATGATTTTAAATCAGGTGTTAAGTGCCTGATCCAGCCACAAACGTTCACAAATACAAAAATACACCTCAGGGAAACTAGCTGTGCACTTGATTGACTTACTGCATTAAGAAAAACAAAAAGCAGCAAGCAAATTCCACAAGGGGGGAAGATCCAAAAACAAGACAAATCACCTCCCCCCCTCCCAGCCAACCAACCACACCATGCCACCACACCCCTACACCCCCGAAATAACATTTTTCTCAGTGGTAAAATATCCAAACAGGGTCATTTGCTCCCTAGTCCACCATTAGCCTCTGCTCATCAGCTCCCACACCTATGAGCACTCACTGGGTGCAATTTCACTGATTTTTGGCACTGCAGAGAGGCCCAGGTGCACCCACTCAGATGAGTGCTGGGTCTGAAGAACCACAGAATGGCTGATGGCTCAGACAATAGTCCAGAGCTGCTCAGACAGACAAATGCCTGGTCAGCAGGAGCAAGGGGGACAGTAGACAAACACAGGCTGGTGACACTGCACACATCTGGCTGATGGAGTGCTTAGGGACCACTTCTAGAGCCACTCTTCACTGTGGAATGTCAGGGCTTGCCTATCCCAGCCCGGCCACTTCTCTTCCCCAGGCATCATGTTCCATTTAACTACAACACATAAGAGCTCCAGGGAATGCCAAACAAGCCAGAAGAGGTAATTTTTTTTCTTTAAACCTGGTCAGTGGTCTCTCTGTCTGACCTTGTCAGGTAATTCTGGATAAAGATGGTGCTGAGCCATACCAGACATCAGCAGGGCAAACGTCAGCCCCAGCACACTCCACTGTGTTTCAAGGCTGTTGTTACAGAGCTGCTTCAGCCCTCAGAACACCCTCTCTGAACCCTGTGCTACAAAGGCACCCTGTTATTCTCTTTCCTGTCTCTGAATCAAGTCTCTTTTACCTCTACCTTGCACTAATAATTCCTTTTTTTGTTTTCCTTCTCAGGAAATATAATTTCTTCATACCCTTCTTGCATACTTACTCCATCCCTCAGCTCTCAATCCAAGCCCAAAGAAGATGAAAAAAATGAGATCAGAACCAGACCGTAATATTAACAGCTGACATATTTTTGGGCAAACAATGGTGCAAGTTCCCTTTTCCTCTACCACAACAACTACTAGCCAGAAACAGACATTCACAAGAATACAGACATTGATATCAAAAAGAAATTCCTCAGCTGTGCAGACAAATTTTCAAATCATCTCACCAATTGTGGCATTTTTTGTTTGCCCCTACATTCAGCAATGAAGTCCCTTGAAGACATTTTAAGAAATAATTTAAGTCCTGCTGTGTAGTAAAGGCAAACACTACTACATGTCATGTAATTTTGTAATTCATGTCTCAGATGGTGCCCTATATAAAACTTTCCTCAGCTGACAAGCATTCTAATAATACATGATAGTAGAGCCAAATCTGCTGTGAATATATAATCTTCCAATTTAATCCTCAAATCTTGCATTTTCCAATCATGGAGAGATACAGAACTGCTTTTTATTTTACTTTAATTTCTAACATATAAACCAAATTCATCAGTATCAGGAAATAACATTTATACCTGAAAATTCGTTTGAAATAACTAAAATTATGTTAATTGTGTAAAATTAATCTAAATATATTTAATATACCAAAAATATTGGTGAGAGAAGTTAGATAAATTTTAATTTAGCTGTCTTTCCATGGCATACTTACAGGTTGTCCATGAATACTCTCAAAATATAGTAGACATTTCTGAAGATTGATTTTTTCCAAAGCCATTTGCTTTTTTGTCATATCCTATTTAAAAAAGTTATTTATAAGATTGTGAGTCAGGATTTCATGACAAGGGTACAGGTACATATCTATTTAATAATCTCTTCTTCCCAGATAAACATTAATAATGAATTCTATTTCTGTCTGCACTGAGGTCAATGGGGACTTGGCATTAACTTAGCAAGAAAAGAGTCCAAAATTACACAACATATATATTAAGTATGTTTAGTTGTAAAAAATGAGAACAGCCACCATTCTAGACAAAATACTCAGAAAGCTGAAAAATTGCATAGAGAGCATTACTCAACTTTTTAATTATTCATCAAGAAAGAGGAATAGATTTGCCTTGGCCGGTAAGGGAAGTAGAACATAAAGATCTAGCAATGCAATCCCAACCTGTCATGGTAAACAGCTTATTTCTGTTCAAAAATTGCAATATGAATCACTGGTACCAAAAGAACATTGATTTTTCAGTGTTGGTGAATAATCAGTATTTGTCCAGGTGTGTGCTGTGTGGAGCACACAGTGTAATAGGTATTTGTCTCCTCCCTTTCCCCAGCTAGACTTGCTCCTGACAGTTGCTTATTTTCACCTGGGCCAGAACACCAAGGTGCACATGAAGTGAATGTCATTTCCCACAGTCTCTGCCAGACCACAACAGAGCCACTTGAGTTAGGGCCAGGTGTTCCGAGGTGTGGGGCAGATGAAGTCATGTGAAGAACCATGGAGTTGGGGGCACACACACACAGGTGGCCTTCCTGCAGAAAGCTGATGAAAGGGGGCTTGTAGTGACAACTAAAAAGTGACTACTAATTAGACCCTACCTTTAAAAACAAATCAACCTTGAAGAACTGACACTCTTCTAATATCAGAGCACCTTGCTATTAACTTCAACAGGAGCAAAACCTTTTTTCTTTGATGCTCAAATGCAAAAACAGCACAGAGCCGTTAATCAGAAATGCTAATCACATTTTCCTAAAAGGTCTGCATGAGTTAATCACTCTAAAATCGTCTGTCATTCATATTAAGAGATGAGCTGCTAACTAGAATGCAGGACTATTACAAATCAGCTAATTTGTTTATTTATTGCTAGTTCTGCAATTAATACAAGGTTAATTCTTTCAAAAATTATTAAGCCTGGAGCAACTGAGTGGTTAGGAAGAAATGGGGTGATCATTAATATTGATTTTACACAAGAGAAATGATCTCAAGAGGGCTTAGCATTTGAGCCTATTTCATTAGCTCATTTTATTAGCAATCTCAAGACAGGTTGGTATTCAGCTAAGTTTGAAATAGCTGATAATTTCAAAATGAGAGAAGGCAGCTGAAGTCACAAACTACAGAATTGTCTGAGACATCTTAGGACTGTAGGCTAAACACAGCAGCAGGAGATTCAATGCTAATTAAATAGAAACATTGCTTCATAGCCAAGGAGAATATGAACTGAAGTGGGTCAATGATGAGAAGACAGATACATAAAGGGAATCAGTCTGAGAAAAGCCTTGGGGGACAGGCTGCAAAAATTCATACAGAAGGCAAAAGTTATTTATGACATACAAAGAAAGAAAAGGGGGACTTCTTCTAAAGATAAGGTAGTAGTTTGGTTTTCATAACTTGGAACAGAGGCACACAAAATGTTGCATACAGTTATCTTCCTTACTAGTCTGTTCTGTTCCCTGCATGCTTATGCCTTCAAGCTTGCTGTTGTTTTTCCAGACAGAAAATACAAACTGGGGACAGAAGGACAGACAGTTCAGTGAGGGCTGGGCTCGCCCAGAGCCTGTCAAAGGCAGTGCTTTGTTTCCATGCAGGCACAGAGTCAGGTTCCCAGGGCCTTAGTCTGCCACTTGGGGATGTGTGGTGGCTCATTACAAAGCAGCATTTAACACAAACTTAGAAACAAAAAGTATAAAGAAAGGCAACAAGTGACATGACGCCTCCATAGAGCAGTGCCAGTTCCAACCCTACCCTCTGGGAAAGGCTGTGAGCCAGAGCTGAGCACCACAGAGCTGCTGCTCCCCCGGGGGACTGAGGCAGAGTCACAGCCCCAGCCACCCAACACTCGCATTGGATTCTGAGCTGGGTCTTGGATTTGTTTTTGGGGGGATTTGGTGTAGCTTTTTGAATAATATTATTAAAAGTGTGTTTATTTGCCTTTTATCTCTTGAACTCCTACATTCATGCTCTTAATCTTTATTTTTTTCTTAAAGCCTTGTACCTAAACCCAAGGTGAGGTACCCTTTGTGGTGTACTGAGCCATGCACAGGCCAACTCAAATTTTCTCTTTGTCTTCTCATTCAATAACTTTACTCACAGGCTTTTTTGCAGGAGGAGTGTTTGGTTCTGGAAACCATATTCTGCTGTTTCCTATTCAGATCTTGTGATCTGTGCTCTTTAGACATACTGGGATTTACTCTGCACCTTTCTAAGGACACATTGCTCTCATTTGTATTTCAGCAGGGCTTTAGAAGTTTCCCTCAGTGAACTTCAGGGGAGAACCTGGCAGGCTTTCAAGGAAATGCTATCTTTGGCCAAAATAACTAAACACCCAAAAAAAGAAACATTTAGCTGCTACTTAGTTTACTATTAATCTAGCTCAGATTCTAGTGCAGGATATAAATGTTATATAGAAAACAAAACATTGCACATAAAATATATCTACAGTAACACCAAAGTTGTTTGTAGCCAAAATGAAGCCTTTGATCTTTGTTGTTACCTCAGACATCCTTGATTCATTTTGCATCATCAGTGCCACAAACCTCATTCTCCCCAAAAAGTCCAGGATGACTCATAGTCAAAATCCAATGTTTTTTATTGTTATGCTTAGGGAGCTGCTAAAATATATCATTTTGGAATAGATCAATTTGATTTCATGTTATTCCTGCTCAAGCCTCTGTTCCTCAGCAGTTTAGATAACTATTACCAAGCACCTTTGCTAACAGATAGTTTTTAAAACACAAGTTCTCTCCGCAAGAAAACAGAAAATTAATAAGATTAAAAAAAAAATTGAAAATATTGTCATGTGCAAACATTTAGTTTACATTACTTCCTTGTTTGTGAAAATATTTCAAGTCCACACTGCCATTTCCTAAATTTAGAAGGTTCTCTTGGAAAATTAGGGGAAGTCAAAAAAAAAGGAAAAATTAGTTTGACAGATACCCACACCCAACTTACTTTTATAAGAAAGGTTTTTGGACTGGATTTTGTCACAGACATTTGTTTTGGTGTCATCTGGTCTCACTTCATTAATAAAAAAATTAATGACTGAAAATATTATCCTACAGTCCACACTGTTAGGATTTTAGAGCAATGTACAGAACAGCATGGTTTTGTTGCCTTTTTTTTGTTTTCTGGTTATGAAACACTTTTTCCATTTCATTTTTCTATCTAAAAAAGTAGCACATAAAAAGAAACAATTAAAAAATCAGTCATGTATGCAGCGCCCAAGATCTGAGAAGCATGGCATTGTTATGCACAGTCCTGGTTTTTATATAGCAACTAGTTGTTTAAGAACCAAGAATAGAAACAAAACAAAAATTAAAAATTATCTCTGCTGGGTACTCTCTGCTACTGAAATCCACCCAGAATAATTTCATAGTTCTCGCATAGTTTAGCATTTAGTTCTTCACCTTCTCACCACTTCACCTTTCTAATTCACCAGCCAAAGTCTAAATGTTACTGTCAACACTTAGATTTTAGGTACCTTTGAGGGCAGAATTTATTGTCTTGCTTGGCTGCAATAGCATCAGGACAGCAGCATCCTCTGACAGCAAAAACAGCCTCCAGAAAAGTGGGGGTTTTAGTGGTATGTATCATTTTAGAGAACCCTATATTGTGCCAGGAATGTGAAGGCACAGCAAAATTTTAATATATGTACTAGTTTTAAAACAAAAACTGATTTCCCAGCCAAGCAATCATGTTCCATGGAATATTGCTCCTACATTCAGAAGAGTAATTGAGAACATGGAAGAGAAGAGGCAGGATCAGCACAAATGTACAAGGTCAGGAGAGCAAAGCAGTCTGGATGGTTGTGCTGTCCCTGTCACCTCAGTGCATGTTACTGACTCTGCAGAGGCTTTCAGCATTTCTCAGCTGAGAAGGATCTGTATCATCAAAATACCTTCAGGAATGTTTTTAGTCACACAGTTTCTGTGGACTCAAGGTGCTTGTGCTGCCACCATCTTCAGTACACGAGGATATGCAGTTCTGGGCACATAGCCTCAAGTCAGCAGGTTCCAGCAGTGCCTGGCAAACAGTTTCACATGTGCATCTCTGAGCAAAAAATGCTTAGCACTGCTTTAAAAAGCTTTCTGCACCTCTGCACCTGAGTAATTCTTCTCAGAAGAGTCACTTCTGAAAACTAGAAGCACTAGAGCTCCCACCTTGCTAGAGAGAACATGCACTGCAGTGCCAGCAGACAGAGGATGTGCACACCCTGGCACACCCTGAACCAGCCACACACCAAAATCTGCTTCAGGTGAGAGTTCTGAGGGAACAGTCATGCTTCTAAATACCTTAATAGTCTCAGGAAGGTTGAAGTGTTCTCTTTTCTCCTTTAGGCGTCTCAACACACTGTCCATGGTTTCTTCCACTGAGGGAGCTGGTTCCATGCTCGTGGCCTCCTGTGTGCCAGCCTCTTTAGAGGTGCCACTGCCTTCACAGTGCTCATTTCTTTGGGGCACTGTGGAGGTACAGTTTTGCTCTTCTGACATTCTGAGTTTCAGTTCTGAAAGGCAAATTGCATGGCAAATAAATAAATAAATTTGAAGTATTTGCAAAGGAGTTTCCTCTGACACTACTCCGCAAAAAACCCCCAAAACTTTCCTATTTCTTGCATATAATTATTATCATACCACAGACACGTAGGAAAGTAATTCTGCTTCACTTTAATGTGCAACATCTTTTGCTACCTAGAGCAATTTAAACTGTCCCTCTCCCTTCCAGAGGCCACCCTGCCATGCCAATCCAGCTGCTCAAGTGGTCCTCACAAGGAGAAACAACCACTTTCTTAAATGACTTCCCTTGGCAGAAGAGCACCTGAGCACCCAGCAGAAGACAGAAGCTTCCCAGTCAGCAGCCTGCCTGGATGTGATAAAGCATGTGACTGTATTAACTTGACACCAAGCCAAAGCCCCTGGAGCCCCAGGGACCTGCACAGAGCAACAAGAAAACTGAATTAAAATCTGAATTAGCCCCATAAAACCAGATTTTGTTCCAAGCATATGCCTGTCTGGTGAAGGACCTTGGGCAAGGCAGGAGACTGATCTCTCCAACTATGTTAAATTTGTTGAAATACATGCAGAAACAGTAACATAATTTTATATCTGTGACAGTCTGAGGATATAGGCCAGCTTTGTGGGGAAAACAAGTAATTTTTAGTAAACCCATAAAGCTAGAAAGGATAGACAAGCCTTGCAAACTTGAAAAAGGATCTACAAGCCTTTGAGTATTTTCCATTTCAACTGTACTTGGCATGTGAACCTCATGAATCTGGCTTCATTTAAAAGCAGTGCCATTATTCAGGATAATAAAAATCAAGGGTTGTCACAGGATTGAGGCATTTGGGATGTGAAGGTGAGGCTGATCTACGAAACCTAGACCCTCTGGATAGGGGGTTGAGTGGTTGAGTCAGAGATACAATTTTCAGAAAAGTAACCATGTAGATTGGCCATTTCTTTGCATTTGTCCTTCCTGGATTTGCAACACAGAGTTCAAGGGGAAATAATAATAGTAATCATCACCATCATCGTCATCTAGTAGTCATACAGGATAGTACTCAAGGGAGAATTTCCTGAAGAAATTTACTGAAAGATAAGTTTCTAATTCTTTATTTACCACAATCACATCCTCTATATCTACATTATTAACTATATCCAGAAAGAGATGAAAGATGATACTACAATTTATTTAGTAGTGAGAATCCATTTATAACAGGGCAAAAAAAAAAAAAAAAAGATTTAGATAAATTTTAAATAGCCTTCAAAAAAAAATCAATCAGTCTTGGCTACAGACTCCCCAAGGGAAAGCATCTGATACAGCCACAGATGTTAATGGAGTGGTATGCAGACAGTCAAGGGCAAAACCTGACCCTCAAGGCCAAATTTATTATCAAGGAAAGATCTGGTTTTATGATCAAAATAAATGAAATCCTTAGAGATGTGTATCCTCAGCCCTAAAGAAACATTTGCACATACATTTGTGCTGTTACAAGGAAACAACTTCTGTGTTTTAGACACCCATAAAAGTGTTCAGAACAGCATTGCCTTTTGCATGAATGTTTATAGTGATGAGGGAGAGACGACAGCTTTTTCCACTTCCCCTTTCTAGCTTTGGTATGAAGGTTTAACTGGCTCACTTTAATCCCTGCTTTCAGGAATCAAGGCAAGTCATATCACATAATATCTTTCTTGCCATTGGGACTTACTGCCACACACTGTGAAAAATAAGCAGAGCTGTGAGGTTAGAAAACTGACTTTAAAATGTTCCAGGTACACTCCCACTTCCAAAAGCTTCCGCAGCAAAGGGACACAACATGCTATTATGTACCTTTGAGCTGCTTCCGACCTTTGGCCAGAGCATTCATCCACTTCAGAACTTCAGGATTGGAAGTCTTGTCACCATGAGAAGGCTGAATGCAAAGGAAAATGTAAAGAATGTAAAGAAAGAGAAGGAACTGACAGTTAAAGGATCAAAGAGATAAAACCCTCCCCACCCCCAGTGTGCTACAGAATGTCCGTAGTTCTGACTGCACTCTATCAGAGTCATGCAGAGCATCTGGCTTGATCATGGCATTAATTTGTCATGGCTTATCTCTCCCCATTGTGACACAGTGCCAGCCACAAGGATCTGAGTGTTACATCTCTGATCCCAAAAAGCACAGCAATGAACGTTTCAGTCTCTGACTAATTGGATAAATAACTTGGGTGACTTCAAAAGGATTGATCAAGTACCTAATTTTAGTCAAGTTCCTAAGTGATTTCCAGGATGGTAACTGAAGCTCTCTGTCCTTTGCAGGAATAAGCTCTTACTTTAAGACAGGGATTCTCTTGGGAAACAGCATTTTCAGAATTTCAACTGACCTGCTTAATTAATGAAATCAAAAATTCTGTGCAAGAGTGATTTCAAAAGAAACAAACAACAAAGGCTTTGTAGATCAGGGGTTATTTTGCATTTAGAAATTGCCTGCAAATTAAAGTGAATTTACACTGAATCTTCAAAACTCAGATATAAAATTGCAAAACAGTTTCACAAAATAAAGCTTCTGAAATACTTTCTTTTCTGGCCATAGTGTGAGGGTTGTTTAGGTATGAAATTGTGCTCCTAGGAGCGTAGGATGACCACAGAGCCAAACAGTGCACAAGTTTAAGGTTTTGGCCATTTTAATATAGTCAGAAAATGTCACAAACTTCCGTTTCATGTTGTACACCTCCTTAGCATCAGGTATGTTTTGGCATTCTTATACTGCACAATTCCCAGCACAGCACTCACCACTGACCTCAAACAACCCCCACAAGTTTTATTTCTCTGATTTTTGCCATCAGCTTCTACAGAGCCCCCGGCTTTGGAGGTTCATAGGTGTCTGCCTGAATGAAGGGATCTGCAGAGCAGAACAAGTTTCCAGGCAAATGACTCCTGCTAAGTGAATAAGTAGCTTTTCACCTTTTGCACCATTTTGTTTCACAAGCCTGGCAGCCGTGTTTCACTGATTCACACTTCCCAAAGATGGATACTTCGCAACAAAGGTAATCCAAAGAAAATGTAGAATCTCAGAACTACTGCATACACTGAAAGATGCTGAAAAGCTATTCACTGAAGTTTTTTCTATTTAATTTTACCAGAAATACCCTATCTCACATTGTTTTGAATAAGTTTAAATACACTGGGATCCTTGCCTCCCTCTTGGAGTATTTACATTTTCA
The DNA here is from genome assembly GCA_013399945.1 of Ploceus nigricollis. Lineage (NCBI taxonomy): Eukaryota > Metazoa > Chordata > Aves > Passeriformes > Ploceidae > Ploceus > Ploceus nigricollis. Next base: position 898,769 of record VXBC01008935.1, on the reverse strand, counting down.
ATTATTGTCTTACCAGGTATTTTTTTTCTTGCTCAAACTTTTCTTCATACTTCCTAATTTTTCTCTTGAGGCTCTGAAGATGCTTGGTAAGCTGTGTTACTGTCTGTGGTTCTTTGCAATCTTCACAGCTACACCTAGAAGAACTTCTTGGCCTGCAAAAGCCAAAAGCAGAGTTGTGGGATCTAAGAGCTGGCTATAATGGACCCTGCCTTGTTTTCAGGCACACTTAACACTTAGCATTTCAGAAGTCATGGCTATTCTATTCTTTCACTGGATAGAGACAGCTTAGTTTTATAAAGTAAGCATAAAATACTTGTTCTTGCTTGAAGGTACCCCTAGAGTATTCTAATGTGTTCACCATCTGTCTTTCATTCTCTCTTTTTTTTTAAATTAATCGTGGGACTTCAGAATATATTTCAAAAAATTAATCTAGTAGGCAAAAGCCTGATCCAGTATTTACATTTAACACCCACACCTTTATTCACAAATCTTTCAAGTATAACAGGAGACTGTGGTGACATGATTTGTAAAAGTAAGATCAGGGAGTTTTTCATTACTGGAAATAAACATTATCATTTTGAAGACAGTTTAGTTTCTGATTATTTACAGTTGCAAGTCAATAGAGCTGATTTTTATTCATATGCAGCTGAAGCTAAAGGTCTGTATATAAGTTTTTAGGAAAGTTTCATTTCTCTCCAAAACTCACAGCTTGGTTTCTGGAAATCACATACATGCACTGTTCATATGCTTTATGTCACTGTCACCCCACATCAGTGACTCAAGCTACAGTTCAATTACAGCTGAATTTTTTAGTATTATACCTAGAGAGCTCTCTCTGTCTTGTGTTCATTCAGCCTTCTAATTACTAACATTTAAAACTGTCCTTGCTAACTATAATTAACAAAGACTTCAAAAAAGTATTGTACACTGTTATGACTGAGGAAACACTAGTTCCTATTTCTGGTGTTGCAATTTATCCATTTCAAAATACGCCACAATACAAACATTTGCTTTTTATGACATAGCAACAACTGAAAAAACCCATGAAGAGTCAAAGGTTGTGAATTGCAGAAAAAGTCTTAAAAATACATAAGAATTAAAATAAATTTTCTTACATCATGAAAGGTTGAGCACTTGGTGGAGAAGGGGCAGACTCTGTGTCTAGGTTAAATCTCTGGCTTTGGCTAAAGATAGAGCAGCGTGGTGACAAGAGAGGATTGTCCCCATCTGTGATGTGATACAGCAGTCGGCTGGTCCCTAGGGAGTGATGTTCCTGTGGGCTGCTCTCCATGTCATTCTGCCAGTCCCTGTGGGCTGGCACAGGCTCTAGAAAGAAAGTATAAATCAGTGGGGACTGAGGGTCACTCACATGGGGTTGAGCTACCTAGATCAAGAAAAATTTGTCTTTACAGAAGTATTCCAAGCATAAGTATTCAAAGTGAACAGCAAACAGATCAGCAAAGTTTTGCATGCAGGGTGGACACAGCACTGAGGATGAGAAAATAGAAGTACTGCCACTGGCTTCACATAAATCCTTTTTGAGTTCCACGGAGGAGGTGGGTGGGTGTATTTATAAACTATGAAGTAAAGATGGAGAGTTTCCCAGAACAGAAGCATTACTTGTATTTTCATAGATCTGTTTGCTTTCAAAAGCCACTTTCCTGAAGAAGATGGTGAGTGCCCACAATAAGTTTAGTTTTGTGATTTATCATTTACTCCCTTGGTGAAGGGAAAGGAAGGTCAGAAATATGATATGTCCTGGTGCTAAGAACCTCCAGGGCTGCTTGCAGCATCCTGCAGGATTTTGTTGGGTAACAGTAACATACCCTTGGCTCAAAGAACACAAGATATGAAAATAACAACCACCACCAAGAACATTCAATTTATTTACTCAAGGTCATGGGCAGCGGCTGCTCCTTGGAGGAGTTATGCTTGTGGTATTGTGTTAACAATGTCTTGGACTGTAAATGCAAACCTCACCACAGGTGCCTTAAAAGATATAATCTGTTTTATAGTAATGGTCAAACTAGAAAAAGTAGGAATTGATGAACCTCATCACACTGATTCTGTTTATGGGTAGCATGAAAAATAATGGCACATTACAGGGCCTACCTAGGGAACATCAGGGGTTAATCTTCCTGAACTCTACCTGAGTACCTTGAAGGGAATATTCAATATTCAATACTGAATCTTCTTCCTCACCCTCAGTAGTTGAAATGGATAAGGATGATCTAACCTAATCAATATTTCTGCTATCAGATGATTGGGATTTAATGCAGATTATACTTTCTAGGGAGAAACTCCACAATCTCATAAAAGTTCTTGCCCAAAATTTTTTCTCTCTTGCTTTGCTAAAGCAAAGTTTGTGCTCTGACTCAGGTTCCCCCACAGCAGTTTCCACAGTATATTTTGCACCGGCTACATTATTTTCTTTTTTTCTTCTAAACCCATTCATATATACAGCTTTCTAATTTATATCTATTACCTTGCATTTCTAGGCAGGATGTGTGTTGATTCTAATCAGTATTATATTTGCCATATGTCATGCATTCTAATACATTTCACAGAATCTTTTTATTCAATGGAAGTCTAAAACTGCATTGAAAAACAACTGTATGTGAGTTTACTCACAGAAGAACTGGCAGGTTTAGGTAAGTTCTTTTACCTTCACTTTCGATTTTCTGCTTTGCACATGGGACATCACGTTCCCATGCTGAGTAAGTATTTTTTTCAGGATTTGAAATGAACCTTTGTAGTACATTTTATTTGCCCTCTTCCCAACAAATACCAAAACTGCAAATCCCTACTGCTACACTGTGACAGTGGTGAAAAAACAGGTCTGAATGGCACCCTTCAAAAACACCTCTATATTTCTCTAAAAAATAGCCATTACAATGGCTTAAATATAATTTTATTGGACACTATCCAACTGCTTTTGCTTTACAGACACCAAAAAATCCTATTGCATATTGTATAATCATGGTTTAGTCTGTCAAGCAGAAGTTGCATTAATCTTGCATTTATAAGCTCATCTACTCTTACCAGCATCATCAATTATAATTATGTTAAGCATTTTCACAATGAGACAATGTAGTTGATTATTAAATCTAACCTTGCATCCTTCCTCTAAGTACTTCATACTCTGTAGGTCAAATTCAGCTCTCCAAGATACCAGAGCAACACCCAAATCTGCTAAATCTTGTATGAGGTTCAAATCCTCCCACAGAGAGACCTCAGGAGGGCACCTGGGAGAAGCAGGGGTAGAGCACTGAGTAGTCCTGGGGAATCATGGACACTGACAACAGGCAGTGACAATGGCTGGAATAATTGGTGTTCTGCAAACAAGTGTTCTCTCTTTTTGGAAAGTACTCTTTCCTTACCCTGTAAGAGTTTTAAAAATTAATACCTTTGGTTGGGTTTTGATTTGTTGTTGTTGCTGGGTTGTTTTTTTTCTGAAGAACCTGGCTTCCCTTACTTTAATTTCACTATCTCTGACCTTCAAGAAACACATAATCAGTGTGAAATAGGCTGACTAAGAACAATTGCACAGTTTTTCATGTTCTGTTATTACAAGGAATAAGTATTAAGTAGCAGTGCCCTCACTGTGAAAGGAAAATGATGTGATAAAAAGATCAGCCAGTCTGTTTGATAGGTGAAGGAAATAACTTTCCAACATTTGAACTCTGACTTCCTGTGGACCTAAAAATGTCCTTCTTGCAGGAGACAGCCTGTAGCACCACTAAACCATATGGTCACAGACATTTGCTGCTCCTCACATCAACAACCAGACAATTGTATAGGCCCAGCCCAGTCTCAGAAATGGAAGAAATGAACCTTTGAGACTAAGCACTCCTGGAAGATAAATACACAGGACGAGTAGTGGCTGGTGCAGCTCCAGTGTAAAACCTAAAACACAAAGTTCAAGAAGGTTCCTTTAATCTGCTAGCAAACAAAAGGGAGACAACCTGCATGACTGATAATTTGGGAATATTTCCCAAAGGCCAGGGCACTTTCATTTCCTTGGCCTTCTGACAGCAAGGTCCACAAGGCTTGAATACTCCTGCAACTTTGCTATGGCCCAAGAAAGGGTTTAGTTCCAACTCTACTAGAAGTGCATTAAATTACTACTGAATGGTGAGGAGTGGTCAGCAAATAATTCAGACTGATTCATTTCAGTGGCACAACTACTAAAATAGTAGGACATCTCAGGGTGATGACAAGTTCTAACCAACCCCATTTTTAATTAACACTTGAGGCTATCATCACTCCAGTTCTGTGTATATCCTAAACAAGACACTAAATATTATCCTAAGAGTAGCCCATGAAAGGGCAAAACATCTACCTATCTTCATGTATCTTGTCTAATTTTAGCCTCTATTTTTGCCAAAACTGGGAATTAAAGCCATCCCTACCCAAGGAAGTGACTTGCCCCTTAGCATCTCTTCCATTCCATCTACTCCATGCAGCTTAGCACTGACAGGAGAATACCACAGGAATTAAAGCCAAATTCTAGTGTCTGATAATCTGCAGCATGGTTCAGCAGGTGGACTTCATATGACAAGTCCTATGGTACAAGCCTGTATTTATGCCTGTGATATTCTTCAAGTGAAACAATAATACACAGAAATCTCTTGTATAGAAAAAATAATATTCAGATGTAGTGTGTTCAGTGCTAGACACATTACATCTGTGAATGTCTCTATCAGGATTTTTAATTTAAAAGTAATTTAGAACTTCCTGTAGTTAGGTTCAGCTGCTCACTGCTACAGGCACTTATGTGATGTAATCTCATATCCGAAAGTTACAGAAATTACACCCTACCTTTCTATAATTACCCGTTTAAAAAACTAGCTAAGATACCCATCACAACTCTTTACAGTCTCACTTTGGCAACTCTAATTCAGCTTTCACATATTCAAAAGTGAACTATAAATTGCTGACTTTGCTCAGAGATAAATTACTGTTCATCCCCTTAAAATTGGTATCCTGAAGCACCCTGTCATCTTACTAGACTGTTGTGTCTTCATTCTTCATATATATGATGCTAAAATTTGTGGACTGGCATGTGAATGAAAGGATCATGCTTATTTTGTCTGATCCACTAAGGAAAGGCTGACAACTAAAGATGGAACATATATGGCACATCCTCTAGAAACTCTCTTCCCAGCTTGGTACAAATCCCTGGACTTCCAGCCAAGGTGGAGCTCAAATAGCCAATAGTGCCAAGTGACAGCTCAATGCATCAGAAGATTTCAGTAGTAATTTAAGAGACAGAATTAGGACCAGCTCTGTCTGTGCAAAATGGCAAGTTACTAAAAATGCCACAAACCACAAAGCAGATGTTAACAGGAATGAGGGCACATTAAAACCTATTAAATAGATAAGCTTTAACTAAAGCACGAGTTTGGACTGCTGGAGTGGCAGAGCATGCTCTGAAACTGTGCAAGAGAAATGCTACATCACGCAACATTTCCCCATGTGGCTGCAGAGGGGAAATGGGAGTAGAGAGGGGATTGGAAGCAGCGGTCACCACCAGCATAAATAAAAAGAAAATCTAATCAAAACAGTAAAAAATAATTAAGGGGAAACAATTAGGAACCATCCTAACAATGAACTATGAAACCACCAGAGCAAAATAATGCAGCAAACTATTGGGAAACGAGGAAAATGCCACCCTAACACAAAGGAAAGGAGTCAGTGCAGATTTTGGGTGAGCTGCAGAATGTCTTTTCCTGTGCAGCACACAAATGAGACCTGTCTGTGCTTCAGATCCCCACCAAGGTTAGCCCCAGTCCAGGCTCCATAGCCGTGTCCAAGAGCTACTGAGGTATTTGCCTGGCTGGACTAACACACCCTCTTCTCTTAAAAAAAAAAAAAAAAAAACCCAAAAAAAACCAGGACATCTAGCATTTTAAGATTCCTTCATCTTCATAATAATTTGATTTCTACGTGCATTGTTCCTTGATTTTTTCAGTGCCAACCTCAAACTTTGGAATTTTTTAAGTAGAACACTGTAATTTGTGATTTTTTTTGTAAATAATTTAATGCTATTTCTTGCTGAAAATGCTGAGCAAGCAGCTCCTAAAATAAATTCTTCTTAACCCAGATTTTTTTTCTGATATGAAACAACAATTGCAAAGGGATTACTGACCTACCTGCCTTAATTTGAACCATACATGGTGCACGACTTAGGTATTTGTGTATTCATGTCACTTGTCTGTGAGATGTATTAGTAATACTGCCTTTGACCTATTTTTCACGAGCAGTGACTCCTCTTCTATTGAGCATCACGACTCTGCCAGCCCTGTGACTACAAGCTATGAATTAACAAAAACAGTGCTGAGCATTAGGGCTATTTATTTCTCTATTGAGGGAAAAGGGAGAGATAACACACCACAGTTTGCCCAGCTGGGTAATAATACAGGATCATGAATGATTAAAATCCACATGCTGTAAAACTCACCTTCACTATCTCTCTGCTGATGCATTAAATTAAAATCAATAATAGGAGAAATGAAGTGATATTTCTCTGACAAAAGAATGACAAAAATAGAATTACATGATATGGCAGGTGATCTCACACAATACAGACATAGGAAGTAAAGAGAGTAAATTTACTTGGGGAAAAATAACAGATTAAAACTAAAAATAAAAGAATTGGGATTCTTAAACCTCTCTGAAAAGGAAAATTCCCTCTCAGGAAACCAGAGGGTTACAGCCATTAATTTCCGTTCTTTTATCAGGTATCACCCCTTTTTACGTTACACAGCGTTTGCAGGAGGAAATGGTGCTTTGCATTAGCTCTGCACTGTTTCCCAGAGGGCTGCAAGCCTGATTTTAAAGTGCAAGTCACAAGGCTTTTTTATAATTGCAAATGAGAACACATCATGGCACGCTCGCTTACCTCCACAACTGGCCCCATCAGCTTGCACACTGCTTTGGGCTGGAGAAGGGGCTGTGTCCTTGGGTGCCGGCAGCTGGGGAGTTTCCTCCTGGGCTGGCAGGAACGCAGAGCACAGATCAGTTTCCAGGGCTTGCAGCTTCAACAAAGAATTCTGCAGACAAAAGCAGAACATTGGGCTGGGTAGAGAACAACAGGGATCAGCAATTGCTCTTCAACTCCCGGAGCCCATCGGCAGCGCCTGCAAAGGGGTGTTCCGCTGCCAGCTCCGGGAGGACGTGGGGAGAACAAACGTGCACTATTCCATGAGTTTCTTGACTCCTGGTTATTTAAGTCCCAATTTACATGGATTATTCATGGCACGTGGGAAAGATGACTTTTTGTCAGCAAAAGGCGATTTATTCCAGGAAGCCAAACTGAGATGGTGTCCCTCTTCTTGAGCTTGAAGCAATACATTAAGGAAGTATTTCATTCATTGGGCTGACATCACGATCTGATGACATTATGTCCCTCCCCATTTACCATTCATAAAAAATCAAATCTCCCTCTCCAGCCTGTGAGTGCAGTACACAGCAGTGAACAAAGAGTTACTGACAACACAATTACTCAAGGGATTCTTGGGAGAGAGATTTTTTTATTGGCTGTTTTAGAGATACTTCATTGTATAGACACGGCTTTTATGTGGGCTGCTGCCAGTTCTCCGGGGCAGCAGATCATTTGTGATCCGCTGCAAAGGTATAATCAACACATCATTGTCACTGGCAATGACAGGGACAGTTATCTGCCACATCACTTCCAGCCTCTGTGCCATGCGTGGTCCAGCTCTGATTTGAATTTTTAATGCTGCATGCAGTACTGAGCTGCACGATCTGACACAAGCATCTCGCTGTGATGGAAATGCTGTGAAAGCCCTAATCACCATCTGACTGGGCAAAATGAGTCACTCCCCACACCCCACGCATTCAGCTCCCCCATCTCAAGGGAAATACAGCTTAAAACATAAAACAAAACCACACAGCTGGCACACACAGAATGTACGTATAACATTAAAGTCACTCAAATGATACATATTTATGAAGGGCATTTTCTGAAGAAAATAATCTAAGATGCAAAGAAAAATAATTCCTCAAATTTATACCCTGAAAACTCTTTTCCTCACTCTATCAAACACCTCAAACCAATTTATTGATTCATTTAATGAAAAATGAATAGATTTATTGGCCTGATTTCCTTTGTGTGACAATACATCACCCTACATAACAAGTAGTTTAATACATCTTTACATTATTTTTGTTGTAAGGCACCCCTTTTGTAAACCAAAAGACAACTTTTGGTTAAAAAAAAAAATCAGCTCAGTTGTCTGAGAAGATCAGGGATGACTTTCTGCCTTTATCCTTTCATCCCTTTTATAAAATTCAGGAAAACTATGGAAACCTTCTCGCCCCCAAAAGCTTTCAGGGGGCAGTGCATTTCCTTGTCAAGGGAAGAGTGCTGACTTGCATCACACGTATGGCACCGCTTTGGGAAGTCCTCATTTCCCATTGTCTCTCATCCCAACTAAACCCAAATGGAGTGGCTGTGGAATTATCACAGACAAGCAGAATTTTACAGTCATTAATGTCATCTAGCAAAAGACGACTATACCAGTTACAAACCAGTGAGGACTCGGATCCCAGCCTGGACCTTACCAGGAGAACAGCTGATGAAAATTAGGGAGAACACAGATGACAACCCATAAGAATGTGCCAGTAAGGAAAGCATAAGTGAATGTCTGACAAAAGGACTTTACCTTCATGGACTGTTACTTCAAGCATTTGACAAGAAAAATCCCATTTCAAGAAAATACATTCACTTTGAATCATTATTCCTTATGACACATTAATATTTATGGGAAGTTCAGTGTAAAAGCATTCTCACAGACTACATTGTTAAACACTGTACTTCAGCAATGCTTATGCTGTTATTCACCAGCTGGTTTATATTCAGTTGCTCTAAATGATATTTTTCACCCATCTGGGGAAGGTGGGTGGATGGCAAATTTCCAGCCACTGCCAAAACACTAAAAGAAAATCATATAATAATAATAATAATAATAGAAATACCTTATCTATTTTCATGAGTGTTCCCTTGACAAGGATTTGAGAAAAACACTGAGTAGCTTTGATTGTCTTGATGTTACCAGGGAGATGATGAATCTGGAGTGTACCACCAACCCCATCTTACTTCTAAACCACTGCAGAGTGTTACAGCACTGCCATGCTGCACTGTCCAGGAAATGTCACCACAAATTTACAGGAAACGTGGCAGGAGACACAGCTTAGAGCAAAGGCCAGCACATCTGCTCTGGGGGAGAACCAGGCTGTGCACATGCTGCTCACAGCTCTGCCACGGCCAGACCTGTCCCTGGGGCCTGCCTGGGCCACCTCTGCTCATGGCTGGCCAAAGGAAGTTGCTAAACTTGTTAGAAGCCAGTGCAAACAGCTGAAACACACAGAGGGAAAAGTTAGGCCATGGTGGGCAGCATTATCAATTTGAGAATGCCCCTACATAGAAATCCAGTATAACTGAAGTAATTTAAGCTATGTTGTTCTATATCAGCTGAGAGCTCCATTCAAATACTTCAGATTTGGTGCTCATTCCAGCTTCACTCTGGTGTCTAACATGAGTTTTCTGATCCAGTAATTCCTGATCCATGCTAATGCAAGTGAAAGAACATATTAATATCTAAAATGGATCCATAAATTGCCTTGGAAAAATAACCATAATGTTTTCCCTTAAGAAGAGTATCCTGAAAGTTTGAAAAAGAAGCAATTATAATTGTCTTGGACAAAGGTTTCTTATCTCTTCTTATGTCCTCTTCAAGCAACCGACGATTCAAAGATCTTGAGCTAAGCCAATTCCACTAGAGAAAAAGCATTGTACGTTAGTACAAATAATGGTAAAATGAAGATATTTATAGGAAGTCGGAGAAAGACAGGAAGAGAAACAGTGTAGTCCTTCTCACCCATTTGTTATTTTTGATAATACTTTAAGAAAACACAGTCACTGAAGTGTTAAAGCCTTGTCTGCAGGAAAAAGCACAGTACAAAGGGACTGCCATTCCCAGAGGAAGCTCAGCCTGTAGTAGAGACACCTTCTCTACAAACAACTAAGCCTGGACCCACTGACCATCACTCCTTCCAACCAGTGATTATTGAAAATGAAGAGGGGAGGCCTTAGGGCAAGGAATTACTGAGATAACAGATAATCTCTTATATCTAGATGAATGCCACACACTGTTAAATCCCTCTGAGAGTGGGACACTGAAAGAACAAATTCTCCCAGTTCATCACCAAAATGCTGTGGCACTGAGAGGCAGTACCCTGACATGGCATGGGGCCATGCCCGGCAGGATCAGCACTGTGGAATGTGTTGGTCAGCATGTCCAGGAGGCCACAGCCTGACAGGAGACAATGTGACAAATGAGAGCCCCTGTCCTTAGAAAGAATTTCTTTCTCTAATAAATCATTACTATTATCAGCATCCTTTGTTTCATTCTTGTGGACATCCAAAGGTTTGATAAATTTAAGAACTGAGGGAAAGGGAAAGGACCCAGGTGTGCCCCAGCCATGAGCTCTGCTCAGACTCAGTCAGGAGGCTGACAGCAGCGGTGAGGAGCAAAGCCCAGGTTTGGTGCTTCCTGCATAAACTGATACCACCCTGACCCCCACACGGTGTTCCTGATTGAAAAGGATGCCTGCAGCCTGCTCCTGGGCCCACTCCTGTGCTTCCCAGACAGGAAGGCAGCTATTCTATTATATCCAGTTTATTGATGGATTTACTGGATTTATGAAATCAGTTGGGGCAGAGAAGGAGAATAATCCAAGCTTTCAGCATTTAATAGCCTTTGAAGTGATTCATATTGGAAAGAAACTGAGCAAATTTCAACCTGTTCCATTTTTTCACTCTAAGGAAATTAATGCTTTTATATGTCACACTGGAATAGCTTTTTAATCTGAGAGTTCAGGTTAAAATAAGATAGGCACATTTTATGCGAACATAAATAAATCTCTGCAGTATCCGCTAAGGCAATATTTGTGCCTTGAGGCATATGACATTTTCAATTCAGAACTTCCTTTATGGGGAACAAACAAGCAACAATAAGATAGAACAAGATATGCCCTGGGTCTGCATAATGCCACGGGTGAGCAGTGAAGAGAGACACCATTTTCTCTACTCCAGAAAGAGAATTTTTCTTATGGCACAGGTTTGCAATAGACCTGAGACACGAAAAAATCTAAGATTTTGCAAAAGAAAGCACCAGGTTCTAACTCTTGCTCATTCCTCATTGGTTACTAACAATTTATTTTAATTTCTAAGCTAGTCATTGGTTTTAATATTTTACACTGATTCATTTATTACAATATTTTTTCTTAGCCTTTAAGGAATCCTTTGAAAGGATTTTAAATGGAAGCTTTCAAGCGGAAGCTTCAGTGAATATTTGCACTGGGGCTTCTCAAAAGAAACAATAACTTAATGATTTCTCCCAGGGCCTGAGGTGGCTCTACAGAGGCTGAGTGTACTCTCTTGTATTGGTCACTGAATGTGCCCTGCTTGTCAGCATTGAGATTTTCTACAGTGAGCTGCACAACAGTGACACAAAATGCAGAGGAAACAATTCACTGCAAGGAGAAGATTAGGTCTGAGTTCCTTTAAAAGGACACATTGTGGTCTTCCCCTAATGAAAGTCAGGCATCTATTAATAGACGCAGATGTTCTCTGGCTCATTATGGAAACAAAGCCTTCTTTCCCAGAGTTTTTCAGGAATGGGCTTCTCTTCACCCAGCTCTCTTCTCCCACTGGTTTTGTTGTGCTGTCTTGGCCTACACTAAAAAACCCAACTGCTCCCTGTGTAAGTCCCGTGTCCTCCACTGTCCCAGCAGTGTGAGTGGACTCTGTGCTGGGGTGCAGAGTCTCCAGGTGTGGGGAGATGCTTTATAGGGTTTCCCACTTTGTATAACTGCAAAGCTTGGCTTTACCCCCCTGCCCCTCCCAGGATATTGCTGGCTGTGAGGACCTCGCCCAGGCTCATCCATTGTTTGTGTGACATGATCACACCTACAGCTTTTTGTGCCTTTGGCATAATCCCTGTGAAAGCAGCTTGTTTCAAGTGTCACTGGTGTTATTTGGCTTTCCTTGCTTCCCCTCTTCAGCTCTCCCCTCCTTCCATCTTACAAGCAGACCACCTGTTAGACTCTACTGTACTGTTCCTAGCTTATTTATGCAGGATGTAGCAACCTTGAGAACTCCTTATTTTTAAACAAAACATATTTATATATTTATATGACATATAACATATAAATATATTATATATATAAACATATGATATAAACATATATATAACATATAAACAGTTCATATTTAACAGATTAACTGTTTTGAGCTGTAATACGAGGAAAAAATCAAACCTTCTTGAAAGATGTCACTTCACTCAGTCAATATTGAGTGTTTGATTCTCTTTGGAGCATAAACAAAAAGCAACCTAAAGTTGGCTTAAAAAATTTTAAAATCTCTTGCTTCTAGCTTTTAAGCTATTTTAGCAGTCTCATATCACACTTTTAAGCTTTTCTTCAAAAACATGACTACAATCATTCATTAAAATGCTAATCTAGGATTATTAAGCAATTACATTATTCCAAGACCTTGAAATTAACAAAAATCCAAAACATCTATTCAAAATTTATAACATCGTATTTCAACTTTTGCTTACACTTACCTCATTTAAGCTGTTAAATTGATCAGCTGCTTCTTTTGGTGAAATGCTTGTGCTCTGATCTATTCTACAAAACAAAATTTAAAAAAGCATTCAATAGATTGCCTATCTGTGCTGCAAATATCTTAAGCTTTTCATCCTGTGTGTATGTAATTTATAAATTACAGAATAAATTTGTTTTATTTAAGAAACAGCATTTTTATGAAAGTAACATCTCTATTTTTTAACTCATTCAAAACAACAGTGGTTTTACTGGAATCCTAAATAATACATTTAAACTGTTAATGAAGTCCTGGAAACTATGACATTAATATCTGGGCTCACTCTGTCATGTCAAAAAGTTCTACAGATGTATGATCTGTGACTTGGTGAGCTAACAGGGTTAGAGCCGAGAAAAAGCTCAAACACAGGCTTAAATCTAAGCCAAATTTCTCCCACATGCTTTAAATCAGGAACAAGAGTTTTCCCATATCACAGCCATAAAGAATAAATCTTTCCATATCTAAATTTGATGGATTTCAGGCTCCCAGCCTTCAGCTTTCTGCTTTTGCAAATTTCAGAAAGGCCCCAGGAGCCTGGAAATCCTGTAAGAGAGATGTCCACATTTTCCAGTGAGTGTCACTTGGCTGCCATCAGAGATGTCCACACCTTTGGTCTTCTCTCAGTGCACTGCTGCTTCTCCACATGGGAAGAGGAAAGGAAGGCCCTGGACCAGTGAGGGGCAAATCTCTTCCCCCTGGCTGTGGCCACTGAGGAGCTGTGCCCCACCCAGGCAGACGTGGCCCACACAGCTCCCAGCATCAGTGTTAGGTACTAATTCACTACACCAAGGAATGAAACTGAAGTCTGGAAACAGCTTCTCACAGATTGAGCAACCCCAGTAGCCTCCCACCACCACTCTGTCCATCTCCAGAACAAGCTGAGGCTTCCCACACCTGATTTCAGAGTCTGACATGGGTGTACCACAAGCTGACTCGACTCAGGGGAAGCAAGAAAACTGCAGCTGTCACAGAGAATGAGATTTGTCAGTGCTGAAAAAGTGCTGATGTCCGCTGGCCCTGGAGACTCACTCAGAGATGTGATCAAACCCAACACAAACCCCACATTTCTTTGCACAAAAAAATTCATATTTTTCTGGGCTCAGAGTCATCCCAGTAAAAAGATATAGCTGTAAAACCCTCTAGAGACCTCAAAACCAGAACAGAGAGATGCAGAGGTGTTTGTTGTAGTTCTTTCTGGATTTGTGAGGCATTTAAAGACTGAAATGATGGCTATGCCACAAACCAGACACATTAGATAGCTACACCACGGTGAACAACCACTTGGCTCCAAACAGGATCCAAGATCTGCAATTCCCATAGGAACAGAAATGAGTCATGAGAACAGCAAAAGGATTAATTTAATAGGAAAGAGTGAAATATTTGTAGTTTGGTTTAATAACATGTAAGGAGGAAGCTGCAAGGCTACAAACAGCTGAAGAACTAATTCACTAATGAAGAAAAAATATTTAGAGTGATTTATTTCATTGAACTAGAGCTAGACATGAGGGAAAGGATGAAAACAACATGTCAGATTTGCACACTTGTGGTATTCATTTGGATAACTCCTTTCAGGGTACATAACAGAGAAAATGGGAACTTTTTTTAATAAAATAAAAACAAAACATATTTTTAAAAAAAGACAAAAAACAAATAGTAAATGCTAGCAGCACTTTGTACAGGAACTGTACAAAGTTCTACATCATTCACAGCTGTACACCTCGTGAGTCCTGCACTCTGGAGAGTAAAAGGTTTACAGCAGCCATGAGGTACCACCTCTCTCATTCAGGCTGATGTTCTTGCAGCTGTTTTAGGATGCCTTTAATATTTCATTTTACTGTTCCTTTTACACTAGAAATACTGGAGTAAGATGTTCTTATTTATGCATTCTTTGGATTCTGGGGATACTGAAATCATTAAGATGAGCAATCATTTTTGTGTGACGAGCATTAACATTTCCAGTCTCATGTGCACTGAGCTGATCTTACTCTACACAGAAAGTTTTGGGGTGTGCTTTTTCATTTTCACCAAGATTAATTGCTCTGCTAGGCAAATGCAGGTTTTCTGATTGTCACCAGGCAACACAGGGCTTACAATTTAATAACTATAGTTTGGATCCTACTCTCATTAAAAGTCAATCACAAAATATCCATTAACTTCAAAAGCAGCAGGAACTAATTTTCCATCTGTGCTGAGTACATTAAAATTATTTCAGGCCTTAGCTGAGATTTTGAATAATTGCAGGCACCCTTATTTTGTATAATTTACATCCTCTAAAATAATGAAAATTAAATTCTCTCTGTGTCTACTGCTCAAATATATGTCTCTCACCCTCCTTTATAGACTCTCTTTGACAGAATTATCCCTTTCTCCATGACAGAGATGGCAAAGATGCAGTAAGTAACATGTACATTTGAGGCTTGTGGATATAACACAAAAAAAAAGAGAAAAAAAAACCCCACCTAAATTCTAATTACCATAACAGAGCTCCTACCAGACTTCAAGGGGGAAATAAATTTGCATGAGCACTGTGCTGTTTAAAAAACAGACCAGGACACGTGAATTTTTGAATTATGCACAACATCACTTTTAAACCTGCATAAAATTCAAATAAAATCACATAATTTTAAAAGCTGAGGAAGATGTTTGAAGATAACCTGAGCAGCAAATCCCCATCACATTTCCTCTGTGAACCCAGAAAGGAGCATTATATGTTATAATTTACAAATCTCACTCCAGCCCAGCTCTGGTCACACAAACCCCACCCCAGGCTGTTTATGTGTTTATGCACCACAACACCACACGTGCATTGGCCATGCCAGGGTGAGTCCTGCCCATCAACCTCACAGTATTTTGTGGAATGAAACTCCTTTTCCAGAGTCACCTGCAGTCTATCCTGGCCCAGCACTCCTCCCCTGTGTCCAGCCCAGGAGCCAGTTGCACCCTTCCCACCATGAGGGTGACCTAGGTAGTTAACAGCTCACCAGCGGCAGTCTCAGTTCCCTGGCAGGGCACTGATTCAGCCTGTCCAGAGTTACAGCAGAACACACCACGAGCACATCTCAGCACCCAGAAAACAGAAGGCTCTTTTCTGAGACCTTCCCAAATGGCAAAAACATTTGGGAATGTTCTAAACACCTCAACACGGGGCTGCAGGCGGATGCTTCAAAAGCACACCTATGAGTCCTTAGAAAGCAATGCAGAACTGCAACAGGCTTTGGGGTGAACATGAAATGCACACCTGCAACGAAAGAAAAGTCCACCTTGAAGGGTCCAAGGGCACGCCCTGGGCAGTCCCTGGGTGCTGGAATGGGAAGTCAGACAGACAGCCAGTGTAGCAGTGCGTGTCTCACTAGTCCCAGCCCTTATGCAACCCAGCCAGCATTGCTTATTCTTACTACAAGCAGCTCTCGTACTCAGCAGGCACAGTCCTTACTGGGGCTGCAGCAAGAGCTGCTCTTATCGTCTTCCTCCTCTCTCCTCTCCCCATCCCCCTTTTTGCCTTTTTTTCATTAATTGCATTGCAACCTTGCTCAGAGACTTTTCCATGCCTTGGTACGAGAAGTATCACTGGAACCATAAACACCAGTGTTTTAGTACCACCATCTCTGAAGAAATTGTTCTTAGGAACTGGTCAATCATTTCCCAGCTTTCTCCCTGTTCACCTGGCTGCCTATGCAGGTGAGGAAATGCAGCCTCTCAGGCTCTGCCTCAGCCATGCAGGTCTGCATGGGGACATCAGCACTTCTGCAGCTTCCCTGCTGCCTCCCACTCATTTCTGAGTTGTAGTTGTTCAACAGAAAGCCTGGAAACCACAAGAGTTCCCACCTGAACTGCACTCTCAAAATATACTTGCCTTTCAAACTTAAATACTGAAAGCCTTGCTAGAGCTTGGCCTCCCCTCAGGGAAGCTCAGAAACCTCTAAAGGCTCTGGCTGACCCCAAGATCCAGGGCAGCCCTGGGCTACCAGCATTTCCACTTCTGCAGAACAATCATAGGTCTGACAGCAACCATCACTCTACAGCCTCTGCCAAAAACAGAGTTCAGAATCACAGAATAGGGACCAGCCCTGGGATCAGATAAGTCCTGATAAATTAAACCACTTCATTCTCAATTTATTTGGGGAATAGTGAAGAGGGGGAACTTTCAGGAATCTTTCTTTGGCAGAAAACTTCACCCCAAACTGTACTTCTGAATTCCACACTGACTTGACATGCTGCCTTTGCTGAAGCATTGACTTTCCCACTGCCAGGGGGTGCTTTCTTTCAGCCTCCTCTCTCTGTAACAGGCATCTGAGAAAAGCACCAGGCTCTGCCCAGGTAGCTGCACACAGCCTGCAGCCCACTCCAGTTTTGCTGATTGCCTTTGAGAAGGCAATTGGCAGAAGCAGCTGTTGTAATCATGTGTATTGTTCCATACTGGCTTTTCCAGTCTCTGTTAAAAAAATTTAAAAAAATTAAAAAAAAAAAATTAAAAAAAAAAAAACACACACAAAAGCAATATCTGCTTATAACTTTTATCTACCTTCTATCAAGGTGCAGATTATATTGCACTTGTATCCAAACCCAGCTACACACAATGACCAGAGCAGTATTCAGTGTAATCACTGGAAATAGTATTGGAAATTCATGTTCTGGAAAAAAATGTGTAAAGGTTTTCTTCCATTCAGATGGCATTTCATCTACTAAATTGATGCTGATTTCATAAATCATACATGATAAACACCTCTTGAGGTTGAAACTCTTGCTTCACAGGTCAGGTACAGCTTAGCCAAAAACAAGACACTATTCCCTTATTCTTCTCGCTCTAAATCTCTTCAAGTCTATTCTTCCATTTCCCTCAAATCCCACAAAACTTTCCTTTATTGTTTCAGTGGTTACCATAAAATGAAAGTACCCCCTCAAAGAAACAATACACACTTCTAAGTCATAATTCTGTGGATTGTTGTTCTTACAGGCCTGGTTTGTTCTTCTCTGTCACACATCTGTTTATGAGAATCCCTTGTTAGAATATCCTAAACTTAGATTATTCTGCTTAACAGGAACTGTACTGAAAAGTTTTTCATATTTCAGCAGTCTTTAATCCATATTTAGACAAGTTTAAATGGTCTGGTTTTTAGCTGCCTCACAGATTTCTTAAAAACCTCTGTAGAGTTCAGAGGTATTTAGACCTTTAATCCCCAATGAGACTAAAGGCAGAGCTATAGCCCCCTGCAGCAATTAAGTTAAAGCAGAAGTAACTACAGGATGCAATAGAAACAATCTAACTTGATCCTTTATTTGAGACAGAAATAAATCCTTCTTCTCCTGTCCTCCCCCTACACATCTGATAGGGACACTGCTGCAGCAGTGTGCCCCCCCCGACTCCTCCTAAAGACCAGAGAGCTTTTAGTTTGACTTAGGGACACTAGGCAGGTGTCGTGTCCCAAAGCATTGCTAATTTTACCAGCAGCCCAGCAGAACCAGTGGAAGACAGTGAAACTTGGGTTTTGTGGTGGGTTTTGGGTTTTGGGCAGATGTGTTCTGCCCAAATCTAGCTACGATTGCTGCCTGCTGCCAACACTGAATGCTTAACCTTTGCATGTTCCACAGCACAGAAGGCAGGAAACAAGGCAGGACATCATGCCCTGGCAGCAGTGTCACAGCCTGTTGCTGGAGTCAATGCTGTGAACCTGGTGCAGCAGCCAGAGACCTGTGTGAGCTGACACATGCGCTGTCACCTGCTGTGGCCCTGCCAAGGCAGCACAGGGAGGGGGCAGCTGGTGGTGACCCTCAGGAGGGGTCACCAGACACAGCGATCCTCAAACGGGAGCTGGGAACTCCAGCCCAGGTAAGTGGAAGTGCCGTGGCACAGCTGGGTGGTGGGAGCATCGGTTCAAGGACAGCTGAAATAAATAAAGTGTGCCTTGTGTGTGTGAGGCCAGAGACCACATGTCAACACTTGTTTATGTTTCAAGTTCCTTACTTGAGAGTAAAGTCATCTACTTTGTTGGTTTTTTTTTTTTTTTTGTAATGTAATCAAACTGAAAGCTGGCCAGAACTGAGATTTGATCACTGTGCTTGCACAGCACTTAGAATGGTAAATCCAAGCATCTTTATTTAATAGATTTAGCCCTTTTGGATAGCAGGCTTTCTAAGGAGCTACCGTGGTGTTAAACAAGAATAAATAGCACAGTGAAAAGTGATTTAGTACCAAGCAGACTAAAAAGGCCAAACAGCTGAAGTGGACAGGGGAACTTTGCTGTGGTTGCTGTTTTATTCATGCATACTCCACTCTGGTTCCTGTCTTTAAAGTTCTTGTGTCTTTCATCACATTCCTTTCAAAATTAGCCAGTTATTTATCACCTACCCATACACATCCCACCAGCAGAGCCACTGGGTAGGTCTGACTGTCTGATACCACACTCAGGAAGCTCCTCTTTACAAGTCCATAGGATTCTTTCCTCACATAAGGAATGCCAGAAGAAAAGGCAGGCTTCCTAATTAGAAACATTTGCTGATATGCCGTGTTTCAATTGCACATACAAGCATTGGAGGGCAAAAGCACTTTGTTGACCAAGATAATTAAACGCTATTTCATTCTGCTAAGCCTTCGAGTGCACAAATTAAGGTCATTTACAATGTTGCCTCCTAAAAGCTATGGAGAAAGCAACCAGTTGATGTCACATAAAGCAGCAAAGTGCCATTGGATGGCAGCTGTCACTGCTGTCCCACTCCTGACTGCCAACAAACCTTGAGCCAGGGAGCTCTAGCTGTCAACCAGCTGTGCCCTGAGCCACTGAGCATCCCTGGGATGGACTGCTGCTGCTGCTTCAGACCCTCCAAAGGGAGCCAGAAACTCTGCCACAGGGCACCAAGGCTTCATGCACATCAAGACAAACAGCAGAGACCTGGCTCACCTGACAAAAACTCTGTGCATAGAAAAGCAGAGCCAAACCAACACCTGAACATGGGAAATTTGTAAAGCAGTGCCCCCAGATTTAGTAAGGACTAAATCTTATCCTTAGGACACACCTTCACTGGTCAGTTGGGTGAGTTGAAACCCCATTTTTAGCCTTTTGCATGGCCATGATGGATGAAAGTAGAAACTGTGACTTCCAATACTTACCAGAGCTGAGTTACCTCAATACCAGCTGAGTTATCTGCCATCAGGACTTGGCTAATGCCAGACCTGAGCACACAGTGCCCTTCCAGCACCACAACAAGCACAGTTGCAAGAGCACCCAGAATCTAAACTGTACATAAATGGATACCCTTGCTATAATCAGGTGGGAAGGTTCCCATTCCCATTGCTCAGAGAATGCAGCTCTGAGAAAGAGAGGCAATTCAGCACTGGGGGGAAAAGGAAAGAAGTGGAGAAGTATTTTTGAAACTTGGCACAGAGGAACTGAAGTTTCTAAACTAAGGATGTTCTTTCTGCTTCAGATGTAAGGGGTTTAAAGAATGATGAAATTTGCATTCTTATCTTTATCCCTTTCACTTTCTCCAAACAGTCCTAGATGTATAAATATAGAATACACTGCCAACAAGAGCCAGGAGTCTGAATATTTTATGCAGAAGGCAGCAAATGAATTAGCCTTTCCTACAGCTAATCAGAAGTGAAACATGCTGTGTTATCCCAAGTCTTACCGTGGTTGGAATCTCACAACTGCTTCCTGGCATTTCAAAGCCACGTTCTGTGCATAGTTATTAGCTGAGGATCCAGCCTTCCCCTGCCACTCTGAGAGGCCTGGCAACGCACACTCCAGCTCCTGCACAAAGAGAAACAAAAAGAAAAGCTGAATGCGCCCTGTCAGTACCAATCCAAGCTTGGCTAAATATTTTGCGTCAGGAAAAAAATGCTCCATGAGACCAGATGCTGGTTGAGGATCTTATTTTTTGGTAATAATCTGGAAACAACTGGAGAACATAGGAGATAAAATGTTCTAAACAAAGTAGTATGTTATTTCACTGGAAAACAGTTTCTGAAACCAAAGCAGACTGTAACTTTTCTGTTTATTACTTAAATAACAGATTTGAGCTTCAGAGCTAAGAGGTTCTATACAAAGAATTCTTTTGAAATTATTTACTCACACATCAGTAAGATTTTATTACTTGGGTATCATCAAAAAAATCTGGCTGACAAAGGCAAGTGCAGTTCACTTAAATAAGATATGTAAAATTTTACCATTTGCCTCTTTCCCTTCCCTAGCATATGTGTAGCTTTATGAATAGAGTATTACTCTGGGAGGAGGGAAAGGCAGTGAGGCGGAAAAAAAGCCACATCACCCAATTTGCTGCACAGAAAATAAAAAAAGCAATTTAGTCCAAAAAACTGAGTAAAAGAACAGGAATGACAAAAGTATCCATTCAACTCCAAACTTTTGAAAACCAGTTATAGGGCTGTGAAAAGATGCGCTTGGCACATCTTAATTTTCTTACCTATGAAATGGGTTGTAATATTTCCTTTGCATTGCAATGAAATAAGCTAATTAAGATCTTTGAAAATGTGATAATCAAAGTGGGACTTTTTTCCTACCTCTTTATTAGCTTTTGTAATCAAATATTTTAGTCTAATAGTTTAAAGAATTAAAATACAATGCGCTCTGCAAGACAACAGAGCTCCCTTCCCTGCTAAAGCAATGTACCTGACTTTGCTCCAGTTTCAAAGCTTGCTTGGATGCATAGAAGTCAAAAGTTTGGGTAGGACTGGACTCTTCAGATGGGAACTTGCAGGGCAGAGAGAACACAGCAATTCCAGGTGCTTTCTGCTTGATGAAGGGGAAAGCTGAGGATAAGAGCACGTGCTGGCAATAAGCCCTTGCTTGCAGGCTTGATGTTAGAGGACTTGGGTGGCTTTGGGTTGTTTCTGTATTTTTTTTTTCTCTTTTATGTCTTTGTTGCTGCTCAAAAATCATGTCATTAGGGTGTTAACAAGTAACGCTATGGAAACACCCTTGATGGAATCTCTGTTTCTAAAGAGCAGTGAAATCCTGATATGTCACCTACAGCAGAGCCCCATCTTCTACTGCATTTTTGTTTCTTTTTCACTAAAGAGGGTGACTTCTACAGTGAAACTGCATCATAATAAACATAAACAGAGTATACCCAGAAACCAGAGCAAAGCTTCCAGACTGCCTGATGTGTTCATGTGTTTTTGCAGCTGATGTGTCAATATCAGCTCTGGCTTTTTGATTACTGTGCACTTAATAATTTTAATGTCAAATTATTGGAAGTTCTTTGACATACAAGCAATTTTCACACTTCATTTATACTCAAAATACAAAACTTTACTCCGTGGTTTTCAGCATTGTCATCTTTAGGCAATGATTGTCAAGCCACCATTTTTATAGCCATTTACCTTGATAATAAGACTTTAAAACTGAACTTTTACTGTCTCTGCCTATTAGCTAGGAAGTTTGACATCCTTTTGTAAATATGTCCCAGTATCGATAGGGAATTTGAGGATGACTCATTCAAGAATCCATACTCGTGACTGTGCACCAAAGGTGAGTGACAGGACAAAGGATTGGGCAAGGAAAGCAGACTTTCTATTCCTCACCATCTGTTCTCACACTGACTCCCTGGAGTATGTTCTGGGCATATGCTTCCTCACCTCCTGAAGTCAAATAAATCCTAATTAACTTGATTTCCTATAGATGAGTGTTGCAGAATTGCTAAGGAAGCTGATGGAACCTTGGGAAAGATGAAACCAAATAGCTGGAGCACAATGGTGCAGTTGCATTCCAGCAGCCTCCTCTCTTTCCATACTCTGTTTGGAAAGGTTACAGCTGCCTCCAGAGTCAGCTCCTGCCCCCAGGGAAATAACTGCAGGCAACATGCAAAGTACAGCTTTACTCTGGTGACATTTTGCCATCTGATAAGTGGTCAAGTGAAGTCACCTGATGCTCCTCTTTTATTACACTTGGGTTTTTTAATCATCAGTGTAAATCTAATAACCTTTTCTTCATGAAGACCAAAGGCACATGACCACAGGGCTACACTTATGCCAAAAATATCAGAGGCACAGGAATCACACTTCAGCTGAGAGCCTTGTGAAGCTCAAAATCCCATCTTTCCTCTACTTGATCATAGCTGTCTGTTCCCTCTCAGTGACCTTCCTACAATGGAAACCCCTTGGATTCTCACAACTAGAAAAGCACACAAAAATGGTTCCCAGCCAAACAGACTTTAATCCTTCCAACACAGCAAACTTACTCATCTCCCAACAGCCTCTTCTAATTTTAAAGGGACAGTTCTCTGTAAAAGAAACTTATGGGCTTATGACACATAAGAGGGAATAGCAAACAGTTCCTTGGCTTATCAGAGCAACACCTTTAACAGAGATTCTGTCACTGCTCTGGTGTCACTCCTTCTGATGCCACAGAGAAGTCAGGCTGGGGAAGTGAGGAGACTGCTGAAAAAGCTCTCTGCCAATAATCTCAGGAAAGCAAGGATGAACAGTTCAATCATGATGTGCAGTGCATCCTGCTTTTCTTTCATAAATGCATGTGATCAGAAAGTGCTGCTTGTCATCAAACATCACTTATCCCATCCAGTGGCTTGATGGCAAGGGGTTTCACCAAGGAAGGTTCATGCAGTTGCAGTGTTTCATCACTTCTGTCCTTCCTAATTCAAGCCCTTGAGCCATGTGAAAATTATCTGCCCAGCACCGTTTTTCCTTCCAGAGGCTGCATACTTAAGTTGTGCTGGTGTTTTATGGCAGTCTAATTATATACTCAAAAAGTTTCCCATGAAATAATTTCACCATTTCCAGTTAACCCCTTGGGGTCATGTCAAATGCCACAGAGCAGAAAATCTGTGTTGTGCTGGCTTTCATTGGCTGAGAGGTACAGGCAGGACACAAACACGGGGCTCAGAAGAGGCTGAAAAAGCAATAGATGACCTCTGAGACAGACCTTGCCCCTTTTATGGCTTCTTCATGACTCTTCTTCCTGATCTGCCTCCACTTGCTCTTCACAGAGCAAAATTCCCATAATTTTTTCTGTTCAGCTGATAAACATGCACACCTCATCTCCCTGCAGGTTAAATAATATTTCCTAGTAATGCAGTACAGTTGCAAAAAACCCTCCCAGCTATTGCTTTAGTTCTGGATCAGCTCCAAAAGAACAGGCAAGAATTTTAGGGCAGGAGTTTGACATTGATATTCCAAAAGAGACTGTGAAAATACCATTTGCCATTTGGTTTTTATTTTTCTTCAGGGATTCAAAAAGGACCATTCTCACTTAGAAGGTAAGACATTCTGTCTAAAATGATGGAATCCCATTCTAAAATTGGTCCAAAATAATTCCTTGTCTATGATAGGCTTGAAGTACTTCAGAAAGAGATCTGCAAATTTCTATCCACAAACAAGAAGGGAGGAGAGACAAAAAGTAGCAAAATACATTATACAGCAAAGAGATGGAAATACAGACATCTGTATTTGTGCATGCAAAATTTTATGTAAATACAGACATCTGTATTTGCAAATGTCAGGCCTTGTGCCTACTGCAGACCAACAAATCTACTAATATTAATATTAACTATCTTGGATATGAGAATATTTCCAGCTGAGGGGTTAAATACGCACCAGAGCTCTACCCCTTACGCTGCACATCCAACACGACTTGGGAAGCATCAGGGAAGAACAAGGAATTTTCAGCAGCTGCTGTGAGGTGGAATTCTAGAGTCAACAGAGCAAATGTACCTCCAGAGACAGCAGCAGAAGTTTCCTCATTTCTAGTCTTCCTTAGTACCTTTCACAAAATTTTCAGTTCTGCTCCCCCCAGCTCAACCTAGGAAGATGGTGGGGGATAGCACTGCTACTAGTATGCTACTGCACTGCTATGGTCTCACTGTTTAAATATGAGAAAAACAGAAATTAGGGAAAAGGAAAACTATGAAATCCCTCTGTTTGCAACCAAAATACCAGTAAAAGAGATCGTTGATCAAATAAACAAACCAGAAACTGTCTAAATAAATATTTGCACATCTTCAGCTATGCTCTCCACTCACTTCTGAAAGCAAAACCCTCTCTGCAATTCCCTAGCAGAAAGAAACTGTTATTACAGGAGGGTTGCAGACTGCAGGTCCCTGGAAATCAGGGTAGATTACTGTGGGGTCTCAAATCACACCATGAATTACCAGGGAGTCCCTCTTTGCATTTCAAAAGTTGCTTAGACATTGTGCCACAAGCCTCCTCCTGGTAAGTTTAATTCTTTACCTGACTTTCCTCATGGCTTTTTCCATTTTCTAGCTTTGCAATGGGCTTAGGTTTCCTCAGCTTTAAGTTGCCCATTTCAGGCTTTAGAGCACAGTCAGTTAAAACCTGCTGCTTGTGCTGCTGGGTGTCTTGCAAAGGCAGCTGCCTTTCCTCTAAGACAGCAGAGTTGTCCGGGTAATTTTCTTTGTTATCATCATCTCTGTAAGAAAATAAAATTGAAATGCATCAGGCAGGATTTCAGACACCTGTCAAAACATTATGAAGGAAGAAGAGCAACAACTTCTTAGCTATTTATGGCATATTGCTTTTACTAAATTTAGTGGTCTACACATCAGTTATGGATCTAAACTATTGTTAGCATTATTACAAACTCAGCTGTGGAGCTACTTAAATGTTAGCTTTAGAGGCACTCTTGGGCTTCAGACCTACAGTTCACATTCCCCAAATAAAATCTGGAACTTGCTTTTTCATGCAGAAGAATTCCCCCACCCAATGATTCACAGTAAGCTATAACCTCACAACAATATCATCACAGACAGTAATTCCTCTCTACAACACACTGCCCTTCTGATGGTCTCTGGCTTTGAGGGCCATTGCATAAAGGGAAGGAGGAAGCCGCTCAAAGTAAGGTCTGAACAGCCAGAGATGTGTCTGGAGAAAACATCCTCCTGTGTAAGAGCACACCTGGTGGCTTAAACAGACACTGTTACTCATGGATGCTTCATCTGGGACCTGGGACAGACATGCTCAATCCCCACCCAGACTACAGTGTGCAAGCTCTGTCCAAGGAGACCTTGCTAGTGTCACCGACACCCAGTGACTCCAGCCTTAGCCTGCTCTCAGGCCTTCCACGGGGAGCACCTCCGTGGCACCACGAAGTTACCACAGTGCAGGAGGCAGGGCTGCCTCAGGAGCTGGCAGGGGCATTGCTGCTCCACAATCCCTGCCTGGAGCCTGGCTCTCAGCTGGGATTTCAGATGTTAGCTCCAGCAGGTAGCATCCTAATGGTTACCTGGGAGATGACCTCTCTCCTGGTGTGAAACTTCCATGGCTGAGGGAGTCAAGGGCTATTGAATTAAATCCCCCTGAGATTTAGTTCTTTTTTTCCAGAAGGCATAACTTGCTAGTTCAATGTTTTCTCCTAAGGATTTTGAGCTGCCAAACTCACTTTCCATCTGTGGCCCATCAGCATCCAGATGGATGCTTGCAGGGTGCCTGTGGAGTTGAATACCATTGCTGCCCATGCCTTCTGCAAGTGTGCTCCAAGGCAGTTGTTATAGTTACAGCTTTATAGCCCACGGGCACTCCAACAATGGGCACAAGTGTTGCTAATTTTAAGGTATCCTCTGATTTTAACATCTTCCTGAAAGGTTAAGTTGCATACCCTAGCAATCTATATGTACTAACATAGCCATGAGAGAGGCATGCCTCAAGAATACTTCAGTTAAATTACAATTTAAAGGATTTTTTTTTTCCAGACACACTCAGCAATGAGCATATCCTTACACAGTTGCAAAACTCTGCTTACTACTGCTTTGCACCAGCTGCTGTACAGTAAAATTCAGGGTATAAGCACCACTCCTGTCATCTGAATGACAGGAGTATGATGTGAAGTTAAGAATACAGACCATAACATACTTATATAATAGCAACAGTAAGTAATCCTCATACCGATCACACAAAAGCACAGAGATAAATATGTATTTCCTAGAAATACTAACAGCTTTTGCAGGTAATACCCCAGAAATTCTTCATTCCCTTAAGAATAAAGGTTTCTTTCTAATGATTTAACAGAAGCAGTCACAGTTTCACTTGCTGCCAATGGATTTCAGACAAAGTTTACAGGGGAGTACCTGAGACTGGAACTGCCTGCTTGATCTTCATGCACAGAGCCTGAATACCCTTCACACCTTGAAAATGAATACAAGATAATTATTGGTTTTCTGCCAGCTGCAGAAACAGCTTTTAATAACGTTACAGTGCAGCTCAAACTATAAACACATTTCCTCTTCTCCTCACGCTTTAATTAGGGTCATTTAATGCCATAGCTGCTCCATGATAGTCCAAATCTCAGAGGAAGAAGAGGCTTTGAGATGTTAAGTGTGCACAATTTGGTATATAATTTTCAGACAAATGCAAATAATTACAAGGAATTCAGATGTTACCATAAAAATCACAGGAAAATTACAAGAAATTCTGTATTCTAATTGCTTATAGTATACTTCACATTAACCTCAAAAATAATTAGACACAACTAAGGATGCCTTTCTCACAAACTCACAAAAATATTAACAATGATAGTGCAGTCACCCTTTATGCAGCTTTATCCCCAACTAAATTATGAAGTGAGAGTTAGTCTTAAAAAGTGAACTAGCAGTATTTTTTAGGATGCCTGAACCATTGTCATCAATTACTTCCTTTAGGTTACAAACAAAAGAATTGTCCTAAGGCTGCCTAATCAAAAGAGAAGTCTGGATAAATATGCTAAACCACAACCACTGAGAGCTGAACATGCCACTGTGGCTGCATGGCTGAACTTTGCAGGATGATTTAACTTGCAAAGCCCATGAGCAGTCTTTCTTCAGATAAATATGCATCCATAAGCATGCACTCCTAAAATATGCAAACCCCGAGCCTGGTATCGCTGGGGTAAAGTCAGGGCCCTCTCCTCACCCTCAGCTCATACTCACAGGGCACAGACACTAAGGAGGCCTGGATCCCTTGAAGTTTTCTGGCAGAGGAATCTCTTCATTATGGGGAAGCAGCCTGTACTTCTGCTGACTTGTTAAATTTTGAGAAGAACTGCCCCACTTAGAAGAGAGTACATTAAGTGACACATTCATAGCTCTGCGTTGCAATTTGATGGCAAGGGTTTAATATATTCCTCTTCCCCACCAGTCTTCTGCTGGTGTCTATATCAAAAGTCAGACTGCAGCAGAAAATATTTAAAGGGCCACTCAAGTGTTTACACTTCCTGAATACATCAGCATATGCATGAAAGCATTTGCTGCTCACAACTGGAGCAGAGAACTACAGTGGCAGATCACCCTAATCACACAATACTCCTGCAATGAGTGCAGCTTTTCCCACATGGCAAAGTGGGATGATGGATGGAAGACAGGGCTTGATGTGCAAAATGGAAAAATTCACTGTAGAAGTCTGGCTGCCTCTGGATGCCAGTCCCACCTGGCAATACCTGACTATCTCAGGGGAAGCAGCAAGGGGTGGCACAGAACACACTGGGGGTTTGAATAAGGAAGCCCAGTGTGAAAGGAACCAGGAACCTGGTTGTAAAACTAGAAGGAATATTTCAGAGGGACAAAATAACAAAAGAAAATGCATTGTGTGAGGAGACAGTGCCAAGGTCAGAGCTGGATGGACAGAGCTCCCAGCACAGACACAGGAAAAGGAGAAGGTGCCACCAGGTGGGGTGTGCACCATGGGCCAAACCACAGCCAGCAAAGTCCAGGGATCCCCTAAAGGGACAAACTCTCTCTCCTGGGTGTGCCTCAGAGAGAGGAGGTGTGAGGAAGCAGCTCTGCCACCAGTTTTGCTCGCCCTTCTCTCACCAGTCACCTCACTTGGCAGCCTTCAATCCTTGAAAGACCACCTTGGCAATGGGGAACACTCTCTGGAGGGACAATGGATGGCTGAGCACAAGTCCAGTGACCAAGCCAAGTCCAGTTAAGGAGCACTCTCCCTAACTGAGGGAGCTGAGCTGGCTGTAAGGAGGTGATCTCGAGAAGCAGAGCTCCTAACTCAGCACCCAGCAGCTGACAGAAGTCATAAAACAAGACACAACTTATAAACAACATGAGTGTGACAAAATGTATTTGAATAACTGGATGGCAGCAGATAGCAAAGATAAGCAATAATGAGTCAGAGAATACAACGACCATCATGAAATTTAAAAGATCCTGAAGAAGTTCAGAAACAACACACACTCAAATTTCCAACAGAAATTTTTGTCTGTGCAAGAATAAATAATAACCAGGAGGCTGAGAGCTCACTCACACAAGACAGTGTTTGAGGCTAGGACCATAGCAGGACCTTTAAAAAGATGAATTTGTGATATAATGCAATTATCCGTCACTGAAGCATGGAGTGTTTTTACCTTGATTTCTTAAAGAAATGTGTCTTCTGTGTTCATGCCACCTCTCAGCACATATCAAAACAAACATGCACACCTTCCTTTCCTCTCACCAACTTGTAAATCTTGTTGTCTAGCTTCAGCTGTATTTAATAGATTGGGTGATATTTGAGAGTTTGGTAAGTTTTTTGATAGTTTGTGGCCGTGTAGCAAAGAGACTTCCCACCAACCAAAAAACTGCAGCAGCATCTTCCTTACTCCTAAACCACCAGAGAATATGCCACAACAGCTTCAGGTCAGAAATCCAAATGGGTTGAGCTATATTTTAACAAAACCAGTGATGTGAATCCTCTCCCTTCAGTGCCCAATCCAGCTACTGACTGATGGACATCTCTTAAAAGTACATCCATTGCTGATCTTATGGCATGGGCCAGAGTCAGGTCAGAGCTGGGATCCCAGCCTGGATGGAGTACTGCTCTGACTCTGGATAGTCTGTCTCTGTGTTTCTTCTAGGGTCTCTGGGTTAAGGGCACCAGCTTCTTTAACTTTCTAGCATTTTCACCCTCCCATAGCAGCCATTTCAGACCAGAGTGAGAACTGCTCCCTTTTGCTCACTTGACCTTTCAGAAGCCCACATGAGCAGCTCCCAAACCAGGCTGCATGCACGGCTTGCTGGGAGCTTGGCACCCCCAGGCGCTCGCCTTGTCTGGGGAAATGTTCCTGAAAGTGCTGTACCACTGGCTTGATATCATTCAGGAAGCCCTGGCTTTGCCTTTGTCACAAATAAAGACAGAAATTGTTAAATGAGGATGTCTAGATGTGCATGGCAAACTCTCTCTTCTGCTAAATAAATCTATTTTCATCTGTTTTGAGAGCTGGTCAACACAGACAATAAGAGCTGAAATCAGTAAGAATTGTGTATCCTCAGCAGCTCTCAAAAGCAGGTGTTGCGGGATGACTCCAAAGGAGATTTAGGGAAGGCAGCTCTGGAAACCAAGTTTGTTCAATGGGATAATGTTTTTCAGATGTCATTGTTCACTCCCTTTGTTTTCTAAAAGCACATTTCTACCCCTTTGTTTGGAAATATAAGATTAAACATGAAATCCCACAAACAAGAACCAACAGCAGTTGAAATGAGGGAGATCCAACCCCTCTCCATCTCCCCAAGGGCAGGGCTGGCACCACACTTGCAGCTTTTATACCCCCCTGGTTTAACATGAAGCCCCACAGAGAAAAGCCATCACCTTCGGGTCCCAGAAACCTGAGGGGAAAGGCAGGCTTAGGGACTGCTCCAGGGGAATCTCTACAGGAAACCATGGATGTACTTAGGGACAGAGAAAAGGGAAGGAGAAAAAAATATGAAAAATAAATTATCAGTAATCTGGCTATTTTTCTGTGAAGGGGGAGCAACCCATAATTTTACAGACCAAAATTCATCACGTAACTAACAGGAACACAGGAAACGAAAACAAACAAGTATGCAAGCAAACAAAAAACCCCTCCATGATTTATTAGCTTCAGTTCAATCTTTCCATATCTGCCCCAGTCACACAAAATGTGTGATTAAATTTAAATATTAAATAAAGCAATAAATTAAATTATTAAATAAAGCAAGGAAATAGAAGCAAATAAAACAAAGCAATATAAGAGAGGGAAATTCTTTAGATCCCTTTGAAATATTACTTTTCCTGTAAAGGTTATGACAACACTTAGAGATGGCTCAGATGATTATAACTTGGCCTGCTTTCAGAGTGTCCCCTGTCCCCACAGCACTCAGCAGACAGCTCACTGTCCAGCTGGGGTGTTTTAGATTATGAGCATTTTAGCAGTGTAAAACTCACCTAATATACAAACAAATCCATACATCATTTTCCTCCTGAAAAACAGCTTGGCTCCTTACTGATGCAGAATCTTCACCCAAAAGCTTTTGAAACAATCAAAAGCATGCAAAGTGAAAATGCACAGAACACCAATATTGAAGTGGTTTAAACTAAAATTAGAAAAAGACTGTTTCATTTGCAATCGTTCCTAGAGGGTTTGCCTTTCTAACTTTCTAATGTCTCCCTTGTTCTGTTGTCTCTGTAAAACAACAAGAAAAATCAACATATACATCCTTATGATTATGATATATACAAAAGGCCCTCTAAGGAGTTTATGGAATTGATCACAAAAGAATGACGTTTTTGGAACTTGGCCTGTCTAAATAATGTATCGGGATTTTTCAAAATATTTCCTAATTTTTTTTTTTCCCCAAACAATGCTTGTGGTAAGTACAGACCATGTGTCCTTAGAAAACAGACATGCTTGTGTTTGACAGGATCATCAGAAATGAGCAATATTTTGACAGGAGGTTTATCCGACATTGAAAATCATGCACTTAAACATGTGTGATGTGAACCCAGCATATATTCTCCCAAAAAAGGTATTTCACTGCTAAATAGTCACAGAGCATTTAAAGGCAGCTGCTTTATGCAATCCTTCCCATACAGGCAATAATATATTTAGATTACAGAAAACTAAAATATATGACAGATAGCTTGGGACTTCTCACATACCACTTACAATTATTCCGTACAGTAACTAAACTCATCATTCCTGCTTAAAAATAAGGACATCTTTAAAGTGTTCACTTACTCTGCTAAAGCTGTCGTGTTGAAGGACTTATCTTGAATGCTGAAACAGAAACAAGAAAACATCAGATAAATCAGCAAGGCAGGCAGGCTCCCTGTATCCTCCTCAGTTGTAGGAACACATGCACAAACATGGCATTGTGAGGCACGTCTCTGTGTGCTCGCTCTACATGCACAGCTCTACCTTGGGCTGCTCTGCACATGCTCATAATCAAGAAACCACAGGGATTAGTCCTACAACACTCACAAAGCCCAGCCAGCAGCACCCAGAATTCAGGCAGGGGTGCAGGTAGACTGTGAGGGTCAGATCATAATCTTTTATAGCTGTAACTGTGCTGTTAATAAAGGCTTAGGTTTACAAACAAGTATTTGGCATTCTGTCCTTTTAATATTTGTTCTATGTAATTGGCTCATCAAACACAGGGGGTTTTTTACTTAAATAGGGTTGCCCAGCTAAGCTGTCTGGAGGTTTTATTGTTAAGTGGTCTCTTACATGCTCAGCTCATGGCCAAACCCCAAGGGATTCTATGAAAAAAAAAATCTGGCAGAAAGGACAAGTAGGAAAAGGTTATTAAGCTAACAGCAAGCAGTAGATGAAACCATTCTTGTGAAAGGCATAGGCTGCTGTGTTCCTGCAACAAAATGTTTCTGACCTGATGTAATACGTTCAGCAGGGTCAGCTCAGGATATTGCAAACTGCTGGGTTTGAGGCAGCAGTGGAATTCCCCCTTCAACAACACCCCTTAAATCCAGTGAGCAACACTCTTGGATCATCCTGAAATCTTACAGCAGCAAAAAAGAAAAAAAAAAATCCGACCAGCAAACAATCTCACTGCTACATAGCAGAGATGGGATTCTGTTGTTGTTGTTGTTGTTTGGGCTGGGGG
This sequence comes from Ploceus nigricollis, assembly GCA_013399945.1. Lineage (NCBI taxonomy): Eukaryota > Metazoa > Chordata > Aves > Passeriformes > Ploceidae > Ploceus > Ploceus nigricollis. Next base: position 866,269 of record VXBC01008935.1, on the reverse strand, counting down.
AGAGAAAGCAAAGCAGACAACGTCTTGTGAGCACTCCTGTTTGTGACAAAGGCATCTCTGAGACGCCAGCATCAAGCCGAGCAGGGATAAAGAGAGGCACCTCCTCCTCCTCCCGCAGCAGCAGCTTGTGCCTCTGCGTGGTGTTGACACACATTTCCCAGGCAGCAGTGGCAGCCAGGAATCACAGCCCTGACAATCGCTTTTCTTTCACAGCAGCACTAACAATGCATCGCACCTTCCCCCGTCCCAGCCTCCCTGCTCTCACACACACTATGCCTGCTCTATGCTTTCTAATACTTGTACATATATATCAGTGTGGATCATGGCATGAGTTACCTGGGGATCAGAACATCACAGCCAGTCTGCAGGGACCTCTGCCCTTCAGAGAGAAGGTTTTGTGAGAGAAGGAAGAAGAGAGAAGCTAAATTTAATGGTTAGTAATTAAATCCTGCCTTGAAACTGAAATTTCAAGTTTTTTCTCCTCCTGTTTCCAGTTCCATTGCTCTGACCATACAAATACAAATTTCTTCATCGCTATTCTATTTGCAGGACAGCAAGTGAACAAAGGTATTCTTCTAGATGGTGTAGGAAGTAAAAGCTTAATTTACATCCTCAATAAGTAGAGTGACATTAAAAATAAGTAACTTTTTTTTAAGGAATATATTCCAGAATGCTTAAGTGAATGCTTGAGTCTTATTTGAAATGGTTAGGCTGGGTTCACAGCTAGCACTTCAAGTGTGTAATAGAGGAATCACTACATTTAATCACACTGATAAGCATCACACCTTGGCTAGAGTAGAATTTAAAGGACTGGGTACCTACACACACTCCACAAGAAAGGAAGCTCTTACAAACGTGACTTCTCCATTTGTGGGTGCACAGGTCAAGGTCTAATTCTCTGCAAATTCATTCCCTGTGCAAATGCACTGCAGCTTTTTGATGTTATTCCTGGGAAGATAACAGGACTGAAGATCAGTTTGTAAGGCAGGGATGCTTTGGACTGAGGCCAAGTTTAAAGCATCATCACTTTTCTGTTGTTTGTCTGGACTTTGGTGCTGAACAGTAATTGCTAAATCTCCTTTAGGGAAGCACTTTACATTGCAGCTCACTCCCAAACTTCCACTAGTTTTAAAGATAGCACTGATCAGTGTAAGTGGAGAGTCTCTTCCTGTAAGGTTGTGAAAGCATTCAAAAAAATGAAATTTCATGTAAAACAGGCATAGTAATAACACATGCACATAAGTAAAGGCCAGGCAAACTCAGGAGCCTGCTTCAGGGCAATGCCCCTGTCAGATAAATGGAGCCACCCTGCTCCTGGGGAGCATGAGAGGAACTACAGTAGACTCACAGGAACTTTTCTTCTTTTACCAGATGAAAGTAATTTGTCTTTAGGGTCAAACACTCATTTCAACAGTGATGTTGGCTTGAGCCCTCTTGGCTGACCCCAGCTCCTTCCACCTGCTTCCCATCCATGTCCTCGGGGAGAGACCAGAGCAGGCAAAGAGCCTCTGGCCTCTCAAGGGAGAGCCAAAGGTGCTTGAACCTCCATCTCTGCTTCCTTCTAAGTCCCAGGCACGGAGAAAACCTACAACTGCTCTTAGCTCCTTATTTTCAATAATGACATGCAAGCCAGTGAGGGCCAGAATGTTACAGAACATCACTCTTTAGCACACTGAAAGTCTCAGTGTCAGATGTATTTCATCACCACATTCAGATAATATGCCAGGCTTCTCATTGTCCTGAAGTCTCAATGAAAATAAAGCTACATCTATGTGTGAAGTAAGCTTTGAAATTCCCCATGGAACAACAGATAAACTTTTAAGGGCTTTTTATCGTGAATTCATCAGAATAGGTATTTCTGAAATTCTGAAAATAAAGGCTTTTAAATAAGTTTTTCCTTTTTTCTTCCGAACAGCTTCAGTGATTCATATTTTTGCAAATCCTATGTCTAGGAAAAGACACTTTCTCTGCAGAAAAGCTTCCCATTTTATACCCAGTTTTGTTCTTACCCTCTTTTGCCAAGCCTTGCTCTAGCCAACATAAACATCACATGACAGCCCTTAGCTGACGACAAAAATGCCAGAGATCCCCAAAGCAAACATCTACATACATTTTGGAGACATCAAGATTCAGAAATATGTTGCTATTCACTTCTGGAAGTTTGACTAATATATTGCCTATTTATGGCTGACAAATAGATTGGTGTAGAAATTCCATTCTTTATTTGGTTTGTACCATCAGGAGAATTACTGCTAGGTCAGGAAGGAGAATGAAACAGGCATCACAGCATCCAGCTTGGTTTTGCACATAATAGAGACAGATATTCAAAATAAATTATATGTTCATAAGCTCAGAACAGCATTAGTTGGCAGTGCCTTACAAAGGCAGTGTAAGTCTGCAAAAGGAGAGAGAGGTAGTGAGGCAAAAGTGGGCAGAAATCGTTCTGGCTTCAGCAGAACAGGAGAGAAAAACAACCAAAATGTCACAAAAAAGAAGGAGGAATAGTGAAGCTCTCCAAGCTGCAGTTGTCTAAAAATCCCCCCCCCCCCCCCCAAGCCCACATCCCTGCAGGCTTTGTGGATCTTTGGGTTCACCTGCAGAACAGAACCTTTGCCTCAATTCCCCCAGTTTGCTCATCTCATTAAATGACTGTTTTCTTTTCGGGGCATTTCTGACTCAGACAAATGATGGGGCCTTTCAACCCTAACTACAGAATAATGAAGAATTTGTACGGGGAAATAAACTATATTTTAAAGGGGAAATTACACATTTACAAAGAACACTAAACTCTCTAAGGTTCTGGGAAAGTTAGTATTTTGCATGTAATATCTATTACCTAATGAAAAACTCAGTGCAAGCCTATAGGGTGTGATTAGCATTTATTGCCAGACCATTTTCTTTATTATTATTTGTTATTCCACAGAGTCCAAAGTGCCTGTGCTGGAATTGCTGCATCAAAAGCAATTATATTTTGCAGTGCAGTCAGGCCATACAAAGGAGCTGCCCTGGGCACTGTGGAAGGATGTGAGAGGCACAGTGTGACACACACACTGCAGGATGAGGAGCCCAGGACAATGCCCTCCAGCTCGGGGAAGAAGTTACTCATGTTCCACTACCCAAATAAAGGGAAATTTGGAATGATCTTCCCACTACTGTCTCTCTGGATGAAGTCAAGTCATCCCTGCCAGACCTGGCTGAGCTCAGAGACTCATAAAAATACTGAGCAAATTTGTTTTTCTTGGAGCATGTGTGTTCCTGCCAAGAAACAATACCCTGAAGTGCTCCAGCTGTCCTTCACCTCTCTCTCGAGCTGTACCCACAAGGAGGGACACTGAGTCCCACCTGTTTGCATGCACAGCATTTGCTGCCACGAACAGAACACCTTCAGCTCCACCGCTCTGAGGAACAGATAAACATGCTTCCTTGGCAGGTCACACTGCTGCTTCTGAGGCCACACTTCTGACTTTTCTTTAGGCAGTAAAGCAGTAATTCATTTCTGACTTTAGCAAGTCTGTTGTCTTCCCACACACAGGATTTTCTTGAGGGGTAAAGGCAGGAATCATTCTGCAGCAAAATGTTAGCACTGGGAATGGCTCCAGTGCCTTGCCCTTTCTTCAAAAGTGATCCTGCAGGACACTTTTGCTATTTTCCAATCTGTAAGGCATAAACCAAGAAGCTGCCATGTGAGAGAGGAGTCACATGCTCTCTCCTGTAGTGATAAATACTGAGTGCTACATGCCGCAGCTCAAAATATTCATGTGTTCACCGATTTGCTTTCTTGACGAGCAGCCTGCCTTTTTATGGGCAACATTCTCCAAGACACCAGCAAACATCTCAGGAGAAATTAAACTAAAATACAGCACTTACATGTAGGAGCCAGTTGGTGAGCACTCAGTCCAGCTTCTACATCTTTGATTTTCTCTGTGACCTAATTAGGACATCATCTGAGAGGGCAACCTGGGGGAAACAGCACTCAGCTGATCTTGCTGTGTGTCTCAAAATGAACTGACAGGCTCATGCAGGAAGAGACTCCAGCTGAGCATAGGTGCAGACACAGTTATCACAATCCAGTCTAGGGAAATTCCATAAGATGCCTTTCTGTTGGGTTGGGTAAAACTTGGTACACCTGCACAGACCTTCAGAGTATGAATATATATATATTTTCTGAAGATATTTTAGTGGGCAATAAAACTGCACATAATTCCTGGCTCAAGCCTTTTAAGCAGTAGGCCCATGAACCCCATACACACTCCCATAGTACATCCAAGTTTGCACTGAGGGGGGCACATCTACCCTGTAGCTCAAAAGGCACAGATCCCTGCTCCTTTAAAGGGAAAAATATCGTGGAGCTACACAATTTTTGCAGATTGTGGACCTCTACAGTCCCATAACTTGATCACATTTCTGCAGCCCAGGGGCACATACCTGAGCAAGTACCAGAAGTGGCAGTGGGAGAGCTGCCTCCAGCACAGGGAATTCCTGGGGCAGGGAGCCCACACCAAGCTCTGCTGGAAGGTCACATCACTCCTGGTGCCCTGCTCAAACAGCATCAGCTGATTTCATACAGGCCTCTGGTCTGAGGAGGAGTGCTAAGCTGGAAATACAGAACCATGCCTCTAATTTTGTTATTAAAGAACAAGTTGTTTCATGGAGTCCCATCAGCTCTGCTGAAAATCTCTGTAGAGATGCCCAAGAGTCATTATCCAGCACTCACAGGGCTGCATGGTAAGCCCAGCTGTACCAGCCCAAGTGGTGCTACTGACTGAGCTCCTACTCAGCTGCAGTGATTCTCTGCAGATAATTTGATACAGTCACAGAGGACAAAACTATTTCCAGCAGGTTTACACCATAGTCAGGCTAGGCTCAACACAGCACTAATTCATAACCAGTTTTTTTTTTCCTCTTAATATTGTAAGAAGGGGAAAAACACACACATCTCTTTAATTTTTATGTTTATGTTCATTCCAAACATCTATTCACAGAATCATATCCTGAAAGGCTTCAGTATTTGTTCACATCTGCCTGTAGCAGTGCACTCACCTATGAGGTACTTTGCTCACTCTCCTCCATGTAACTAGCAGACCAGTTCATACTACCTCTCATCACCTGTAGCTTTATCTCCCCAGCAGCAGAGAAGCCAGAATGATATAAAACAAAATCAATACCAATCTAGAGGACATGTATCAAAATCAACCTAAAGCAATTGCTGTCTAATTTCAGAGCTTATTCTCAGTGACATACAGAAGCACCCCTTTAATTAGCATTGTCCAAGAGTTCCATTATCAGCAATTATGTGTCTTCAGAGGACACCTGGCCTTCCCCCCAAGAATTACTGTGCACCACGTGACACTCACTGATTAGTCCTACTGATATCTGAGGGACAGGCCAGGTAACATCAAAAAACAGACTTGCCATGAATCCTCTCTAAGCTTCTTTCCAGTTTACAAAACCTGTGATTGGGTATTTCTACCCACTGACCACCAGCAGAAAACACCCACAGGCTGCTCTCAGAGGGCTGGGAGCTGTACCAGGGGGCCATGCAAAGCTTTGCTAATTACACCACCCAAGGATGTTACCCATAGTATTTATATCCCGGTAGCACTGATCCCTGTGACCACATGTACCTGAATTTTGGGTGTGAAGACAGACTCTCCAAGCCCCTGATTATTTTCTTTCTCAAGAGCTTACTTCCTATTTTCTATTTTTGTTGCACTACAGGAAAATCTGATACAGATAGATTATGAACTATTAATGTATAAACCAACCCAGGACATGAAATTGAAAATTACACCATTACGTGAAACTTATGTCACTTAACAACGACTTTATGCATTTAGATCACATTCAGAGAACTCTGAATAATCACTACTGTTTGTGTGACACCAGAAATGCTGACTGAAGTTCAGAAAAGACTAGCAATAAATGCAGCTACAAAAGTATAACCTGTACCTTAAGTCTCCTGTGTCATAATAAATAACCAGAACTGCTTTTCTTTTGGAAACAAAAGGAAATACAGACAGTAACACATGTATGCTTAGCAAGGGATTTAGATTTACTCTGCATTTCTCTGAACACTTGAAATGTCTGAAAACCTAAAGATAATATTCCTTCCTACATCACAAACAAGGAAAACCAAGGAGTCTCCATTTGCACACGTCAGATACAACTGTACAACTGTACATGGGATCCCACAGAGAGCTTTCTAACCCCATTCACTGCAGTCAGTTTCTATACATATAAATCTTGTTACTCTTTTGCCAAGTGCTTATTAATTTCAGGGGCTAGTATGGTCAGAGAAGCAGCTGATGTCATTAAGTCAAAATGGATGTAATGTGTTTATTTATATGCTCTTTTCTGAACTTGCATCAATAAATACAAACCCAAGACAGATCCAGCTTCTCTCAGGCCGCTCTGGAGCCCATTCTGAGCCATGGAAAAAAATCCTACAAAGAACTACATTTAGTCAACTTATTCCTGGCTGTCAATTCAGACATAACATTTCTTCCCAGCCATCTTAATCTCATAGAAAGGAAAAGATGTCCACATGTCAGAAAAGAAAATAATGTGGTGGACAAAAGAAAGAAAACTCACATTGGGGAATATAATAGGAAGGCACAAGCAAAATCCAGAATAAAGCCAGAAAATATAAGCAAACAGTCCCAATGTAAAACAGGTATGATGGGCAGCTGAGGGAGGTCTTCTGAGCATTAACTCATCCATTTCTGTGGGGGTTTATAAAGCTCCAGTTGCTCATTCTCATTTCTGCCATGAAAAGTCCATGGAAACAAATCCTACATTTTTTTTCCAAGTTGTTTTCTGAATTATTATTCACTAAATGTGTAGTCAGTGACATTTGAAACCCACTGATTCAGGCCATTAACTTTTCTAATACCATGATCCATTGACATGAGAAACATCTCATCAGTTATACCATATTCCCCTGCACTTGTATTTCACTGAAATGCTGTGAATAAGCCATCAAATAGCATCCACAGTCAGTGGTCAATTCCTGCTCAGTTTCCACCATGCTGGTTTAATTTCTTCTGCTAGCAAATAGTCGTCCTCTGTTTGGCTTCTATTTCTATGCAGGCCCATGATCTGTGCTTGTGTGCTACCATGCACTATTTTAATTTACCAGCAAAATCCACAGCTCCCCAGCACAGACATAAGTTTGTTCTTCCAAAGTCTGAGAATATTTTTAACTTTCAATACATTTTGGGTTGCTTTGGTTTTGTTGGATTTATTTTTTGGAGTTTTTTCCCAGCATTTTTTTTTTTTTTTAATATTTAGGGAAAGACAGAGGAAACTGTATTTCACCCAAATGTCCATTCTCAGCACATTGTGTCTTGAAACACAGTGAAACAGCCAGAACTGGTCACAACACTCTGTAGAAACTAAATAATACAATCCTATTACATAATATTCAACTTTGTGGCATAAAATCAGAACCCTACAGAAAATATAAGAAAATGGCACATGTTATAAAGCATAAATATCTTATACACACATTCAAATTTATTTCCTCATTACTTAGAAGGATTTTCTTTTGTACAGTAGTACCTTGGGGCAGGGAGGAGAGGAACCTGTGGCAGTCACTGGAGCAAGGACCTAATTTCTTTACAAAGCTGAGGAAATATCCACATAACCACACACCATCTGTGCTCCTGCTTTTTTATTCTCCTGCTGCACTGCCTCCTGCTTAATGTGTGTGTGTTTATCTTGTGGGCTGGCTTGGCTGCCTTGCTCAGGAGTGTCCTGAGGTAGCACCGAGCCCAAGCCTGTGCCAGGGCCACCAGGACATCTCCTCTCCCTAGGAATGGAGTCTCCTGCCCCAGACACCACGATGTGAGCCCTGGCACACCCAGGCCACAGGTGATTTACCATCCATGGCACCACAGAAAGGTTCTACCAACAGCCAATTATCTTCATGGGGATAAGTTTAGTATTGCTTCCAACTCCTACGAGGAGATGATCTTCCAAGGACCAAACCGCACTGAACAAGACTTTGCAGAACAGCTTTCTTCTCCTTCTGGCTTGGAGCATCTCACAGGGGTCTCCACAATCAGCTCTCTAAAGTGCTGTAGCACACAGAGGGCAGCACTCAGCCCCTCAGTTTTGCATTCCCTATTCTCTTTTTCAGTACATTATTTGTTTGAATATGTTCTCATCCCATGTTTGCAACAGATTTTAAGGCTCAAAAAGAATCTGAAAGCAGTAATCTTCTCTGGGAAGACCTCGTGAAACTTTACAACAGCTGTTGACACTGAACAAATGACCTCTTTCACATAAATTTGGTCCCAATGCAAACTATTTGTTACTTGGATATTTCCTGTATGGATCTGCTGAAAGGGAGCAGAACCATGTGGGAAAGAAATTTATGCAGAAAGCAGCTTTACCACTTTGCTATCTATGGCAGAAGGGCAGTGCACATCACTTCTCCCTTTTGAAGCATTTAAATCCTTTGTTGTAAAGCACATCAAGTGTTCCTAATGACATGATCACATTTTCTATCTCAAATTTTAAGTCCCCTGACCCTTTGACAAACTAGAGAAAATTGGTTTTGGTTTTACACTAGTCAGAGAGTTGTAAATATAAGAAAGATATTTTCATTCTAATTTTAATGATATTTTCTGTCTAGCAGTTCTGCAGCATCAATCAGAAAGATACCCATCACAGAAAAAAGTTCTATTTCTAGGTGAGCTATCCATTTTAAGAGAGAATTAGAGTCTTCATAAAAATTCTCAGAAGCAGAGCCAGTGAAAAACAATAACTAATCCTTTAAAACCTGACTGTAATAAATTTTCTTTTTTTTTTTTAAGATTACAAGGAAAAGATGTCTTGCCTTTATATTAACAAAAATGCTGACAGTACTTCTTAAAAAAGAGCAATGAATACTGTAGTCTAAATGTAGGCATATTCAGGAATATTCAGAGCTACAGTATCTTCCCTGTCTTTGCTGAAGCTTGAAGAACTGCAGCCTACACTTTCTAACCCAAATCCAGGCTCTCAAACCCACATTTAAGCACCTACACAGTTTCAGATTAATTTTAGGTAGCCACCAAGCTGAAAACCCTTGGCCAATACATACACTGCTAATTCAGTGTCTGGGATGATGGTTGTAAAGGCTCTGAGATTATGCCTAACACTACAGCTGTGTTGATGCATGCTCTCTACAAATATAGAAAAAAAATCCTCCAAGACACCCAAAGTCAGCTCCAACAGTTATTAAGGCACCAACCCAGTTACCATCTCAGGGCATATTTGTCCTTCTCTCCCACCCCCTCGTTTTTTCTGTTCCTCACAGACCTTCTCAGCTCTGATTAACTACCCCAAAGTTCCTGCCTCAGCCCCTGGGGGTGCACAAGGGATAATGCCAACCAGGACAACTCTGAGTATTTCCTACCAACCCCACAGAGGTGGTGCCAATCATGGGTTGGCAGTGAGGGCCCTTGCTCTCTCTTCTCTCCCCTCAACGCAGCACTTGGCAGATTTCACATCACTTGTATCATGCAACCAGCCACTCGAGTGTTTTGAGAGAATGGGCTGAAAAACGACTTTATAAACTGCCCAGTGGGTAAATGTGTTCAGGCAAAGCAGGGAAAAGCCATTCTCCAAAGCTGTACAGTTCTTACCACAGCATTACTCATAGCTGCGTGGAGAAACAGGAAAACCGGATCATCTATAGCCACCAAAAAGTGAGCGTGACTCAATTGGAGTGACTCACAGTTCTGACTAACCTGTTTAACAATTCTTTTTAAAAAGAACCACTTTTGAAATAATTTCTGTGTGTTCTTCCTCAATTGCTTTCCACTGCACAGTTTAAAGTGATTGCCAAAGCACAATCACAGTGCAGATCTAAGCAAACCACAACGATGCATAAATGTATCTTAAAGCTTTAAATGAAACATAGTAAATAAGTATTAGGCAGATTTGTCTAGAACCCAGCAGATTATTTCTTAGTCAAATATAAGGCAAATCCAGCTGAATGCCAGGTTGGGAGGATGAAGGGTTGAGTCATGCTCTGCCAAGTGCCTGTACCCAGCCTGCAGGTGCACTGCACTCCTCACATTCCTGTTTTGTGCAGCAAATTTCCACCAGAATAAAAAAGCAGCTGAGTCCTCTCCCAGAAGAAAAGCAGCTGGGGTCAGGAACAGCAATGCTTTTAAGGAGAACTTGAGGAACAGTCACATCCCAGCATAAAGCAGTTTGCATTTTTAAATCAATAGGGATATTGTAATAGAGATGGAAGTTTAGAGTTCATTCATATTCATTATTAGCCCACTCTTCAATACAGGGTAAATATTCCTCCTTATACGCCATTAAAATGAACCCCCACTATTAAAAATGTTTATAAAACCATAACTACTCTTTGCATCTGCAATGCAGAGTAGACAAATTAATTTATTAATAGCTCATTCTTGTAAAAAGTAATATGTCAAACAGCAAACAGGCTGGAGAAAAGTAACCAAATGAAACCCATTCTCCAAGTGCATCATCCAAGACAGGAATTTTCTAAATTCACCAGTTACCACAAAGTGTCCTGTCCTCTGCAGCAAATGAGGCTCATATCCACACAAAGGAGCCAGAACTAACTGAAAAGGCTGGGAAATCAGCTGAAGAGACTTAAAGAAATTGCCCCTTATATGGTGCTTTAATTCACCTGGTGTTCTACTCTATCTCTTGGAGAGTCTGCAGAGGTACCACATTTCAAAATTACACTTAACATCTAAAGCTACACATGCAATAAATCATCCATGTAACATTCCTCAAGAGTCACTAAGCAGCTTTATCTGACATTGCCACTAATAGAAAAGAGGATTAATGGACTTTGCTATTATTTATTACCCTCCCCTTGACTGTAGAAAATACAGTTGTTTTCCCCAGGTTGTTGCTGAATGCCTTGACCCAAATCCCTCCTTACAGCCTTAGGTAACAACAAACAGAAATGTTGTTATTTCAAGGGTTAGGCAGTAACCAAGGACAGATTAAATTTAATCCATACTGAAAGTACAATTTGATTGATGCATGGATTGATTGACAAGGGCTAAGGACCAGTCAAGCATCTCTTTCTGCTGTCTGGAAGAAAGTTTCCATGTCATTTTTTTCAGAAAATGTTTACTTATGTGTGCTGATGAACTCCTGGTTTTCCACTGTCCTCAGCACCCTCACTCCCCTTGCTTGTGCAGTGTATACTTTTAAACAGATCTGGAACTGTTCCACACTCAAAAGTGTGATTAAATTATTACAACTAATGCAGCAGTCATTGTAATATATAATTTAATCCACCTTTAGGAGTTTCATCTGATGCATCAAAGCTGCAGAGCCTCTGTATATAACAAATACGCCAATGCACAAATATCCAAATACATTCTGATTCACAGCAACATAAGACTATAAAGCATTTCCACCAGTTTATTTTCAAGAGGTGGTCATTTCATTTCCTTGGAAAAATTACACTATGCAAAAACTGTATGATGCAACCCTGCATTCATTAATATTTCATTTGTTGGCAGAAGCTGGCTCCAATTTTCAAAATCCATTATGAATGTAGGGAATGATGCCCATGAAAGAGTGAGTCACAACACTGCTCCCACTTGAAATAAGTCATCATCGTCAACATTTTTCATAATGTCCTCTGATCTGTGCAAAAAATAACTTTCCACTTAAATAGGAAAAGTTTGACAAAACTGGAAGCACATGTTTCAGATATAATCTCAAAAATAGGGACCTTTTCTGATATTTTTAAAAGTAGTCTTAACAAAAGGAAATATTTATTATCAGCAGCAATCTTCTTTCACAAAGTGCACAACCAGAATAACACCAGGACAAGCTCACTCCCATGGCAGTGAAATTACACACAGAACATTACGTACCTACTTACAAAAGAATTACTACGAATTTCAGAGAGATAATGAGGAATTCCTGAAGACCTCAGCCAGCTACCCAGACAGGCTTTTATTACCTGGCTGCGTTGCAACAGTCTGCAAAACCTGCAAAGGAAAAGTCCCAGCAGCTACCCTTGCTGTTAACTCTTGATGTCTGTCCTACAGAGAGGTACAGAGGAATTCACCACCAGCAGTGCAGCTCCACTGCTCCCAAAGCACAGGTCTGAGATGGGCACAGAATATCCAGCAGCACTCAGCCCCAGCCCTCAACCAGGCATTTCCCTGGAAAGCCATTCGTGTTTTAGATGGGGGACTCCTCCCCATGGAGCTCCCAGGAGATGCAGAGCTGGATCAGCCTTCTGCAGCAGAAAGTTCTGCTGGGCTGCATAGGCACCCCACCTTTGCCTTGCTATCTCCTACACTGTCATTGTATTTTCTTCACCCGCCTCATCTCCCACTTGCAAAGCTGCTGGTCTCCTCAGGCTCTCAGGAGGACAAATCTTAGAAGTTGTTACTTAAGGTGTCCCCTCTGCAATTAAAGATTTTAAGGAAATAGCCTCAAAACTTCTCATCTAGAAGCAGACTGCCTTGTTCTTCCACGAGTCAAAAGGAGATGAGCAGCATGTCTGCTTCCAACCTAGGCTCATTGCCATCATTTGAAATTGTCACTGTAACATTGATGTAGACAGCACAACCCATTTCTTGGTACAGAACAGCCATCTATGCCATGAAACACCCTAGGAATCTGAAGAATCACATAATTCCCATAAGTCAAGCCACCATGCAGACATCTGTGTTTCTATATAAGGTTCCACAGTGTGCAGTTTTCTGAATATAATTTTTGCTGCTGCTTAGGTCAACAAGACCTCAGAATTCACCCAGTTGTAAGATTAGAAACAACCACACAACTATGAGTACCTGAAAACCTGTCATTAATCTACTAAAACATCCATATAAATCCATTTCAGATACCAGCATCTAACAAAGGCACGTAGCAAAGTGCCTTCCTTCTATTACTCACACAAACATAAATTAAAATATATCGGCATCATTTGAATCCAACTTCACATGGAGCTACTTTGAAGTGTTTCTAGCATGACTTTGCTAAATTCCTAGACATTGAATATGAGCCTGAATATTCTTTTCCAATTGCTATTCAAAGTAAGATCAAAACTGGAAAGGACTGGAGTCACAAGTGAAGGGATGAAAAAAAGTGGTGTTGCTTTTTTAAAAATCAGTCTAAGAGAACTGAAGGGGACAGAAGAAAGGTGATTGCCTGGCAGGGACCTGCTGATGCTCTCTGGTTTACTGACACCAGGGCAGTAACCTGCTAAATCCCCCTTGTTCCACACACCGGGCATGTTAACAAGTCTTTTGACTTGTGGAATCAGAGCCAGGCTAAGGACAAGATAAAAAAAAGGAGAAACAGCACTGGTCTTACAAGTGAAAAAAAAATTAGAAGTTAATGAATTGTTGAGTGTGAGCAGAAAATAAACCCATTAAAATATCATAAAGAGCACAAGTACCTCAGGTCATGGCTGGCAAGAAGGCTGACAGAAACTGAATTGGTCAAGTGGGCTGGGAAAAGGCACTGAAAGAAAACAGAGGAGAGGGGAATCAGTCTGGTGTTGAACTTGAAAAAGAAAAGACAGAGAAGTAAAAAGATTGAATCTTGAAAAGTTTCCTGTAAGCACAGAATCAATTAATTATGATAACAGAAATATTAGACTAGAATAAAAGGTACTGATAAAAGCCAAGTTAATTTATCTTTCCAATATTTATAGAGACACAGAAATCCTTTTTTTCCCCCTCCAAAACCTGTAATAAAGTCCTGCAAACCAAACTGTTTAGATGAGACTTCTTGTGAGTGACCCATTGTTACTGTGCAGGGTAAAGACACTGCCATGCTTGACATCTTTTCCAGCTATAGCTAAAAATAGTCTGTCAGATCTCTGAACATTTGCAAACCTAATTATTCCAAGGCAGAAGTTTGGACTGATAAATATGCTTGATTTGTTTTGCATTCCATCCAAAAAAATCAGGGACGTTACACCATCTTTTTCATTGAATTGATGCTCAAACACAAAAAAGCCATCTGGAAATTCCAGCTATGGAGCCAAGTCCAGTGACTGCTCTTTAACCTCAGGACCCCAGAGAGTAAGGACTCAAAGCCCAGGAAACAGATACACAGACAGCAACATATGCAAACAGGAAAACACAATCTGCATTTCTCCTTTGTTTCTATATTCACAAACTGCATTTCTGTATCTGCAAATTATCAGTTGGTTGTGTAATTATGAATGCTATTCTTATATGTATCAAATCATGATAAAATTAATGCCAATTGTATGGAAAACTGACTTTTTTTGCGTGTGCCAATTTTGATCTTTTGGTAGTTTGCTGGTACTCTAGGGTTGAGAATATTCTATGGAGTACAGTTTATAAGAACCTCTGCGAGTTTGAAACAACTAGAAATAGTTACAGCACTGACTGATAAGAATTCAAATTAAAGTTAGAATTTCAAATTTAAAAATTAGAATAATAAAATTAAAAACTTTTTTTTGTACCCATTTTCCTTTCTGGATGTGATCAAAACCAGTTTGACTTAAAAAAAGAAGTCATTTATTTACAGAATTGTATGAAGACTTTTTCATGTGCAACTACCTCAGATGGGTATAAGATGTATACTGTGATTTACATCAGCCACAGAGAGATTTTCATTTTAATTCACTCTCTCCTATTGCCAGCTCTAATTTGCAGATGTTGTAGGCTTTCAGCCTAAAACAGAAGCAGAAATTCTGGCATGTTCCATGTTTGGAAAAAATTAATATCTGCAATGATAGAGGCTAAACAGATAGGACAGATGGGCAGATGAAACCAAGGGACAGAAATAAATTATGTTTTCATGTTACCTGCTGAAGAGAAAACCTTGCATGGGTTTCTAGAGCTAAACCAAAACCACACTTTTCAGAACTCCATCACTTAGTCATCAGTGACAAAATGATGAAAAAAGAAGTGAAAAGTACCAACACAGTACCTATTTTTATCCAAAATAAAACATTTCCATTTGCAGATTTTTTTAAAGAGATAAATTATTATACAGTCCATGCAGGGATTTAGAAGGAAAAAGTAAGAAAAGAGATGCTTACCCTCTCCCTCTATTTTCAGCCCCTCAACATCCTACCATTCCCATAATTCATGCACAAATCATTCCAGGAACCACAGCTCGATCTCTCTGTCCTGGAGTGTGAACATGAACCTCATCTGTTCATTCCAAAGAGTTTGGGCTCTGTATCCCAAACTCTGGGCTACAGAGATCTAATCACTCCTGACCTCTCCTGTTA
Organism: Ploceus nigricollis; assembly: GCA_013399945.1. Taxonomy (NCBI): domain Eukaryota; kingdom Metazoa; phylum Chordata; class Aves; order Passeriformes; family Ploceidae; genus Ploceus; species Ploceus nigricollis. The sequence goes on along the minus strand of VXBC01008935.1, from coordinate 851,040 downwards.
AACTGCTCCAGTTTGTACCATAATTCAACACAAGGGAGGATTAGGCCTCTGGATGCATTTCTTGGTTTAGTGACACCCAATTGTCCTCATGAATCCCATTCCCCAAACCTAAACACAACAGAAATGCTTCAATATCTTAGAAAATAAAAATTACCTGGGAAGTTAGGGACTAATCTTTTCACCAAATGCAATCTGCATAAAGCTGCACTTTTCAGTCAGTCTCATTATTTTTACAAGGCACAGTCAAGCTCAGACACACATTGCTGAACAGAAACCCAGTCAAGTCATCCTCTGGCTGGAGATGACCCAGAACTGAAAGAGTTGTTCAGGAGCTCTGGTGCCATTCCTGCTTTCTGAAGGCATCTTGCCATATAAGTATGTTCAATAAATGTGTTCATCACTCACTGGGGGGAAAGTCATGCTCTGAGTTCCTGTCCTAGTCTTAACACACCACTGAAACAAGTAGATACTCTTCTGGAGGATGAGGGAAAGGTGTGCCAACCTTTTTCCACAGAACTTTGTCAGACAAAATGAAAAGCCCAGTGCCGTTCAACAGAGACAGCACAAAGCAGCCAATGCCCTCCCTCAGCAGGTTATTAAACAGATATTTATAAAGTATTTTGCACAGAAATCCTAGATTATAATTTTCATTTGAGAGAAGATCTTTATTTAGAGCAGTGACATAGAAAGTAGTAATAAGTCCAGGTTACCAGTGGAAGTGTATTGCTTCTAGTCTGTTCATTGCACAGGCTGACAAGAGGATGTCACAAAAATGAATATAGATGCATCCAGTTTTTCTAATATTCACCATTAAAAGCATCAAAGATTTAAAACTGGCACCAGAACTCAGTGGCACTAAGTTTAATAATCTGACTGCTTGCAATAACTTTCAGGACCAACATCATTTTACAGGTAATTTTACAGTATTCATTAGAATTCTAATGGAACTCAGTTGCATTGAATAATACAGTGCATAAAGATGTTTTAAGGTCAAATCCAGCATACAGCAATTAATAGAAAGGTCATAAAGTGAGAACCAGCTCAGGATGGAAGTTTAGTTTTGACTGTCATAAGTCAGAAGTGTTGGTGAATGGTTTATTCCCAGGGAGTTAAACAAAGGAGATGTTCTTCCTACCTGGTGTACCATATGCATTTTCACTCAATATTTCACATGGGGCAGATGAATCACATGTGTCTTGATCTTCCCTCATGGAAAACCTTGACTCATCTTCCCAGCCTCTACTAAAAACCTTAGCATAAGCAACGAGCACCGAGGAACACAAAACTGATTGGCTTATTAACAGATATAAATATTTTCAAGTGAATATTTGTTTAAAATAACGAAGCCATAAGCAGCATGGCCTGAAACACTCAAATTTACAGCAAGCTGTGCCCAGCACACCTGCAGAGGGCTGTGGCAGGGCAGCTGATGCTGCTCAGGCCCCCAGCTGTGCAGCTCTGTGCATTAAGAGCTGCATCCCACATGCAATGTGTGCCTGCACATCTCACAGAAGCAGAGCAGGGCTGCTGCCAGGCCCCTCGGCTCCAGCATGCCCAGCACACTCCAGCTGCCAGGTGCTGCAATGCAGACTTGTTCTGCCTGTCTAGATGTTCTGTGGGAAATTGATCCGGCTTATTTATGACCACTACGCTGTCAGAGAATCAGCAACTGCTTTCTCAAGTTCTAGTGATGGGCTCCATTAATTTTATTGAAACATAAATTTCACGTTAGAGTTTTGATCTCTCATTTTGACAAAGACATTAATTCTCAGACAGAAAATTTTCATTCTTTCCTGCTAGGATACTGTATATATTTTCTATTTCAAATTAGGGAGAGCCTCTATACATTCTAATGATATATTATGCCTTGTAATACTTTCATGTACAGTACGCAGTCCCAGAGTCCCTAAATTATTCATCATGATGTGCTTCAGAAGCAGAATTTGTTCATATCTCTTTAGGTAGTTGGAAGCAGTGTAGCTCTACTTAACCCATTCCACACACTAGCAGAACTCATTTGGTTAATTTTAAGCAAAATAAGTAAGTCTTTTTTTTTGGTCCTCACATTCACATTTTAAGTTAATCTAGGAGGCACAAATCACCCTATTTTACTTTCAGTTCAAGCCTTACAAACATGGACCTCACAAAAGCTAAGGAACTATGACATGACAAAAGGCAATGTGTAGCTAAAGATCAAAAGAGAAAGAGAGAGAAATTAGCTAAGTGCTGGAGTAAATCCTTCAGGGATGTTGCTCACTCTCCATCCCTGGTGGGGAGATCAGGTTGGACAAATGTCTGTAAGGGATGGTTTAAGTGGAGTTCACCTTTCCTTCAGGCAGAATTATGGATTAGATGACCTCCTGAGGCTTCCTTCAGACCAGTGAGGAATTAGTTTACAAACACAGCAGCATCAATCACTGTCTTAGCAGTGACCTTCCCGGCCCTTGAATCTCTCAGGATGGTGCTCAGGAGCTGCAGCTTCTACAGCAACACCACAGAGCTGCTTCAGCTCCTTCCACAGGGCAAAGCACTGGCAATCAGTAGCACTTCTGAGACTTGCTATAACTTGTGCATCTCCTCCTTCAGCTGGCTGTGTCTCACCCGGTAAGACAAAGTGTTCTAAAGCATTTCAAGCAACAGGCTTTCTAGCTGGCTGGCAAAACCTTTATACCTCATCTGGTGAGAAAGAAAAAGCAATGTACTGTCAGGGTCCAAAAAGTTGTGAGTTTGAGAGCTGCTTGAAGGGAATGAGGACTAAGGGAAGGCCTCCTGCACCTGCAGGTTCCTGGCACTGCCCCAAGACCATCTGTGCAAAAACCTGTGGGAAGGAGAGATTTATATATTCAATGTATTAAATCTTTTTTTTTTTTTCTGTTCTGCTTCGGGGCACTTACACTTCTCAAAATCCTGTCACCACACAAACTAAAATAATGCTTTCTATTTTAAAGTTCCCTTAGTAGAAGCTAAAGGATGGTAACAGCTCCATGAAAGCCAGGCATTCATTTTTATCACCTCCTCAGTGCCCAGTATCTCCAGGTCAGAAACAGGTTTTCAATTTCCCTTTTGGCACCCACAGCAGGCCTGTTACAGGAACACACAGTTCTGTGCAAGCAAAAAATCCAGAGACACAGGCAATGTCTTTGTGGAGCAGGCAGACAGAAACTGATTTTCTCTATCAGTTGTGCACTTTAGGGGAAAATGGGAAAGTTTTAAAGTAATTTCTTATCCTGAAACTATTCATTCAATTATACCTAAAATATGGCTTGAAAAGTAATAGGAAAACCACAGGAGAAAGCATTTCCAGAGTTACTTTTTTTTCCTTTCTTACCATACACCTCAAATAAATGACAGCTGATATAACAGAAAAATACCCTAACATATCTGGAGAAGTAAACAGGGAGCAATTCAGAGAGAACAAGACTGTACTTGCATTTTATTTTTTTGGCTTTCAAGTGAGCACTTGCCTGAAACATTATGAACTGTCAGAACAGAGCAGCAGCGTACATTTCCTTTTTGTTAGGAGAGTCTTATTTCTGTTTGTAAGAGCTGATTAGCCCCAAATTGAGGGAAGAAGACAACAGCCCATCCTGCACTAAGGGAAGTGCTGCCATCCTTCACAGTGGGCAACAGAGGTCAAAGCAGCAGCTGCTTTGTCAGACCAACCAATGCAGAATCTATTGCACAATTTATGTCTCATTAATATGAATATTAGAAATGTTTTATTACTTCCCACATTTTCAAGACTTAGGTCAATTAATTCCCAAGAATTTCAAAGCTTCACAAAAGCTCTTTGAAAAAAATTAGGGATTTTTTGGCATAGATTTGGTTGCAAAATCTGTGACCAGTATCATATCTAGACAACCACTGTTACTGTAAATACAATAAAAGGCAAAAATTGACTAGAAGCAATTTTTTTCAGCATTACTTAAGAGGCCACTCATCTGATAAAATATATAAAAAGTAGAAAATTACTTTTGAAAAGGAACATAGCATTCTAACAGAGAGTAATATAAAGTAATTCTTTCAATAGCATGAAATAAAATATCTAAAAGCATAATGCCAAATGAAAACAGAGTGCAAGTTCCTAAGACAGCAAGAAAATGACCAAAATTATTTCACTATTCTGGAAATTCATCACAGTATCTTTGGTACCTGATTAAAAACAAANAATTTCTTTATGAAAACTCCTCCTCAATATAGTCGTCCATTGATATTCTGGACTAAAATTTCCTCAGAAAACGAGAAAAAAAAACCCAAAACAAAAAAACCAAACCAAAACAAAAACCAAAAAAAAACCCACAAAAAATCCCCCTAAGATGCTTTTATTTATATGTACAGACATACACAGAGATACAGTTATGTTCCTTACAGGTATTCTCCCTGCCTTTTGATGTCCTTATTTTTAACCCCACTGATAAAGTCAGAGCTCTATTCCACTTACTTATTACCTAATTTTTCATTAAAAGCTACCATGATCACCAGCAGGACCTGTGCTACATCACTGAAGTGGAATAAAATCTATTTCTCATTGAGTTTTGCATCATTGGAGCATATAAATGAATTCAGGATATAAAATTATTCAGATGATGAGTACCTTTAGGATCAAAGAGCTTCACAGCAGATTAGATAAAATGCAGTAGCTCATAAGTGAGCTAAATTTTCAGCTGTGTTGATCTGTCTTTAAGATTTTGGATTCTAAATACCTATATATGTAACATGTTACAGTAGTACTTTGGAAAATGTTGCAAGAAATCACCTTCTATAGTGTGCACTGTGCATACCAGAGTCCTAACTCATCCTGGGAGCAAACATCCACAGGGAAGTGGGGGTCATCAATAGCAGGGTCATCTCTGTGGCACATCAATGTTCATGATGAGTGGCAAAATAATCAGAGATTTTCTAAACAATAAGGACACATACCAAGGGCATCCTGTTGTGACCTAACTCAGATGTTAGGGTTTATGCCAAACTTAAAAACAAAGCAAAATAATGGAACTTCTAAAGTATCTCAGTTGTCTAAATCTACATCAGAATTATGCAGATACTTATTTTGCACATTTTCAAGTATCACCACAATGCCTCTCCTTAAAAATAGACAAAGAAATGCATTTGAACTGCAGCAGTACTGTCTTTAATGGTTTGGTGTTGGTTTTTTTTCCCTCTTCTCATTGTTTATAAAAAGAATAAGTATTGACATCTTGAGAGCTTTGCAGTTGTCCTGAAGTCATTAATCTCTGGCTGACCTAATAAAATCAGACTTTACTTATATTTCACTGATACCTTGTAATAGTCTTGCATGCATCCCTCAGCTTGTTAGTTATTATATTTGTACCAGAGAACATGAACTATGACACTAGAAATAAATCACTTTCTTTTGTGGAGAATAAAAACCACTGCTGCATTTAAAATGTGAAACATTTCAAAAAGTGTCTCATTCTCTATTAGCAGTACCATGAAGAAAGTAAATTTTTTATCCTTTAAGTGGAAGCCAGAATGGTGACTGTCATACAATTACAGTCTCACCAATTCTACCATGAGACAAAACAAGAAAAACTCTTTAAAACAACTCCCTCTGCCAAGAAAAATGAACCTTCCTAAACTATTTGAGAAATTTCTTCTTCCATGCAGTTTCTAAAACGTGACATTTTCTGAATTTGACCTTTACATATTCACATTCTGGCCCTTAATCAATTTAATTTCTATGTAAATATAGGAGTGTATGCACAAAATGTTTACAATAACTAGAGAAGCATTTGTTGCTACCAGTTTGTTTTTTATGTGTTCATTGTGCAAAAGTACCACTACAAATACAATTCCTACAGAAGCTGTGCCCTTCTGTTCCCAGGGAAAAGACTCTCCTATGCCACCACTACCACTCTTGATTTTTCCATTAGTCCCCTGCACAGGCTGCTCCTCTATGTGAGAAATGCACCTGGCAAGACACTGGAGTGTTCAGAAATCAATAGAAAAGGAGCATAAAATGACAAAAGAAATTACCCTTACGTGAATTATTTGTTTTTCAGTTCCAGCCCTTGTGTTTCTCAGTAAAAAGCACAGGCCTTGATGGTATCTTAGTTTTACCAAAACTAGAAATCATGCATGGTTTGAGGACAAGCCAGGACAACCTGTGTACAGGTACACACTTTGTCTTATGCTTATTATAGATCAATTTGGGGTTTCATTGCATCACAAACATTAAAGAAACCATTTACAGATTGTTAATTTTACAGCTCATGAATTATGATTCAGCCAACTTACATCCACCTCATCTCAAGAAAGAGTGAGACTTACAGTGAAGTTAGCAGATTTAAAAAACCCACCACTAAGCCAAGGCAGTACTGAAATATAGGTCAAGGAAATGAGAAGAGTTCTTATGTCCGGAACCCCTAATTCAATTTGCCTCATGTTCAAATCAAGAAAAGAATCAAAGATTAGCAACCACTCAGAAAAAGTAACATACAGCTAAAATATAGGTATGTGTAACAGATTTTTGGCAGTTCTAGCTTTGACAGAATTCAAGTCTGTAAGTTTGGGTGGTTTATTTATTTTGCCTACAGTTTTTAATTTATTTTAGCTTAATTCTTAGGTATTAATCTGCTTATTAAATCCCACATGCCACACTGAAACATCCTACAATATTTCAGTGCATTTTGATTTTTGCTTTTTGAAGAGTATACATAGTTACCTTCTCAGTCTTGTTTCTTTCGAGAATCTTTGTAGTTGTTGCCACATTCAATATTATAGAAAATAAAACTTCACATGGCAATGTTGAACCCAGTAATCATTAAAGAAAATCACCCCACAAATGTTTCTTTTTGTTTCTGTGGAATATCTCATGATAAGTACCCCAACAAATGTATCTGAGGCACCTCAATCCTCCACCATAGGTTTATGGATCCCTCTATGCAGGCTCATCTGAAGGTGCTGACACCCTCTGTGTCTTCAGCCTCCTGTTTTCTATTTATTTATTGGCAGGCTGGGATATCATTTTCATTTCTTGTCTTGGGCAATTCATAGGCTAAATTAAATTTGCCTCTGTATTTCTTTTTTGAGCAAGACAGAAATACAATAATTGATAGCACATACTAAATATTCCTTGAAATTGCACTGGCAGGAAGTCAGAGAATGATGTGCATGGGTAAACCACTGCCACTCCCGGCCTGGCCCAGTGAGGGACAATTATTTTCTGAGTGTGTGGCCTGAGGACACTGAAATGATTCTCATTAATTCAGTGACTTTGGGCCCCTTTTGGTATCAAGTGTGATTTAACCGCCTCCAACTGACAGACACCTATATCAGACATTCCTGCCCCACAGTGTTATTAAATGTCTGGGTTTTTTAATGAGAACCTATTTTATTGCCTTAGTTTTTGATACCATTTTAGAAACTTTCAGAAGGTTTTGAACTCCTTGAGCTTGGAACAGTACAGAAGGAGTCTTTGCTGGGGGCAACCATGCCATGGAGAGATTATTCTTAGCTCTTAAGAAAACCAGACAAAATATTGCCTCAGTCGGGATAGGAAACTGCCTAAAAATAGATATCCTAAAAAGGATATCAGAAATCTTTCCTTTTGTCCAGTCTGTTTCTCATATGAGTGAGAAACATATCATATCTCTCATATCTCCCAGCACAAACACTCACCAAATGGAGCTCAGACTCTGAGAAGCAGGAAACATAACCCCTCAAAATCTTGTCCCTAAAAATTTCATTTCCTGCATTTTCCAACTGGTTCAAAAGCCAGCCAGTAGAAGAAGTAACCCAGCCTTCCTCCCCCATCACTACCTTGGCCCTCTCTGAAAGGCAGTGGCCAGGCAGAGTAAGACGTTGAGCCCAGCAGTAAAACATGCACAGTTAGCCCCTCGGCACTGCTTAGGTGGGCCATGAGAAATAATAAATAATAGCACCTATTTATCTGTTTCCACAGGACAATTATCCAGCCAAGGGTCCCCTGGTGGATACTTCTGAACTCCTTGAAGATAATGCAGAAGAAAGAGGAGATTGCTCAGCTTTTGGCCACCTGGATCACACTTCCAGTGTGAATTGATGCACTGATCCGCTGAAGGGTTGAACCAATGCCTGAGGTGTGAACTTGCTGCTGTTCTTAAAGGAATTTGTACTTTAGCCAGCTGCAGCAATGTTAACAGCATTAGAAAAGATGCTACAGTAAAACATGGCTTGAACATTTAAACAATATTTTTAAGGCTTCACTAAAAGCTGAAATATTATCTCCATCTTAATATACATAAAGCTGCAAATAAACTGAAGGTATTGACATATGTTTAAATGCCAGTATTTAACATAAGGAACAATAGCATAACAAATGCCAGAACTGATCAGTGCTCAGAAATGTCAATGTCATCTCTCAAATTAGGCAAAAAAGACAATGAAACTGTCTCCCTCCCTAACAGAACCGTTCATTCCTAGTCAGCAGGAACATGAGAAAGAATCTCTCTGACAAAAAAACTATTTTTGTCCTGACCAGCAAGATATAATGACATTAAGAATGCCCAAAACAAGAAGTCCAAGATAGACATAGATGGATAAATCTATCCTTGTGATCTATGTCAGGATATGAAAAGGAGACTTTAGGAAGAGCCTAGAGTTCCTGTGCAGTTGAAAAGAAAGATTTAATAGAAATTTGAAATATCTGACAATTAAGCAACAAAAATGCCATCTCCTCATGAGAAATTTAAATTCCCCTGAACATTCTTATTTGAAAGACAGAGAGAGAGAGAAAAGCAACAGTCAGTGACCAACTCAGCTACCTGTGCTGACCAGGCAGGTGAGATGGACACTTGGGGTATTCCAGTAGCATTTCAGAAGAAAAAGAACTCCCTAAGCATCAAATGTCTCAAACGTCCCCCCTAAAATTAAGCAAAATGGCAACCTTATCATAAAAATATGTTGATCATATGAGTACTCACTTTCAGACAAACATGAATATCTCAGTCTGATGTCCAGGCAATAACGAGCTAATATATTTTGGCCAACTTAAAATTGAACTGGGAGAGAATGCTGCTAATAAAATAAACAACATAGAGGTAATTAGCTTTCTCAAAAAAAAAAGCTTACCACCCTCTGAGGTGTTGTCAGAGTGCTGATTTCAAATTTAACATGAGCACTGTGAAACAGAGAAAATGATGTTACTGGTGCATGTTTTCACTCAATTAATATGAAAATATGTGTAGTCTGACACAAGAAGTCAATTTTTACAGAAAAACACAAAAAATAAACTTAAGGGTTTATAATTTGTCTATTTCCAAGGATTTCTAGCATACCTCTCCTGGAAACTTGCAACCACATCTGCTGTAGTCACTGCTGCAACTCTAAAACAGAGGGTAGATAAAGTTAATTTTAAACTGGTTAACACAACAACAGGCACTTCTTATTTTACTGTAGTGAGGCTGGAGCTCAGCATGGGCTCCTTTTTTCAGTGTTTAAGCAGCTCCTAACTTGATTTTTATAACTTATGTGGGTCTCCACAGCTGCCTAATCCTAAACTGCCCTTTTCCTTACATTTCACAGCAGTTCCAGACTGCAGTAGACAAGTAGACACATAGAACAGAAACATTTAGAACAAAAATCTCCTGTAAATCAAGTCATAAATACACTCTACAAATATATAATAAGAAAAATGCCTTGCTGCTTTAAGATGTACTTTAAAATGAAGCTTGTTTTGTCATCCATCTGAGCAAACTCCTTGGAAAAACACTGAAATGGACAGATGAATCTAATTCAAAGAGGGAGAATGAAGTGTTAAGAAGCTCATATTTCCTTGGTGACCACTTAATAATATTTTCATTAACCTGCCTCACACCTTTCAGCTCCACTGAAGGGAGACTGAACAAGCTGTCCATCACATATTAAATCGCAGGACAAGGCACCTCCTCCCATCCTGGAGCCTGTGTGCTTAGAGAACCCCTAAGTTTGATGCACCTCTGGCTCCTGCAACCCTTCCTTGACCTCATCTCAGCCCTGGCAGGAGCAAGGTGCAACCTTAGCCCTTACCTGTCAGCCCAAAAATATCTACCAGCATCACTGCAAAGCCAGCCTGTGTTTTGCCTAGAGCTCTGTGACACCTGAGGCTGTGTGCTTTGGGTGGATATTATCCAGGAGCCCACCCACTGTGTTCCTGCACCATCTGCTTTCCCAGCAGAGCCACTTTACACTTTTACAAGCCTGGTAAAATCTTCTGTGGTCTTCCTAGGTGCTCAGATGTGACCAGACTGAGGGCTTAAAATAGTCCTCCCATACATTGCAGCAAATTTTCCTATTTACCATTTTAATTATATACAGCTTCTTTAAAAATCTGTTACCACCTTTCAGGGCAGTCCTTTCTTATATGAACAAATCCTTTAAAATGAAACGCACAATAAAAACTAGAAACCATGACACAGAACATTCCCACATGACCCTATGGGCTTTGAAGGGATGAAGTTGTTTAAACAGCTGAGAAAAATGGAAGCACTTTTTATACAAAATTGCAATTTCGAAAAAAAAGTAGTAAACTTTCTGCATCAAAAAATTACGAAGAAATGCAATATACAGAATTCAGAACATGACTGGGAGAGAGAAAGGCATTCTGGCTACTGCTCTGAAAGCCCCTGTCAATTTAATTCTTTTCAGGACAGGTGGTGAAAGAGTCATTGATTTGCTTTTTTAAGGGAGAAGCATTAAAAAACCAATATTTTGGCACATTGAGGATTTTACTGGAAAGACTTATCCATGAGAAAACATCTGCAGCACACACTTCTAATAAAGTTCTCTGTCACTAAATTACATCTTTAACCTACAAATGGTAAAGGTTGAAAGCTGACAATTGTAAGGGCTTAACTAAAACTTTTTCTCGGATTTTATTTCGTAAAGAAGGAATATATAGTCATAAGCTAACAAAAATAAACCTGTGGTCTGAATTTCAGTGAGGACATTGTCTTTCCTGTGACCACTTTAATACAGTCTCCAGAACAACCAAGTGAGAAGCATAAACAGCAAATTTTTCAGAACTATCTCTGAAGACACCTTAGGATTTTCCACACTGAATCTGAACCCCAACAAGATTGCAATCATGTATTTTCTGCTTCATAGACCTGCCAAGATAAAAAATACAAAATGCATTTGTTCATTTGTGCTCCAAATGAAAGAACAAAAGAATAAGTTATCCACTTATCAGTCTTCTCAGAGATGAAAATATTTCTCAAAATCATCAAACCAGTTATATATCACAATTGATTTTAAACACCTTAGCAGCATGATTGGATATTTGCCTACACTCAATGTAACCATTGTCTTTTCCTTTTAATATTTAAAGTCTCCCACTTTCAGCCTACTAGATTAAGTGCTTTGCAGAGAAAGAGTCAAAAGAAGTAGAAATAATAGAATAGAAAATAGAAATTGCAAATAACAGCCATTTTTTTGCCAGCCATCAGAAACATCAGAGGTGATATGCAAAGTTAGCCAATGTGAAGTAGCTCAGCATGAATTTTCCAATAACCCAGGAATATGCTATTTGTCTGGAAAACTACTGGACTTGAAATCTAGGAAGAAAAATGCCTCTGCTGATAATCCATTTCAACATATCGCAATAAAACCAAAACACAAATTCAGAAAGTTCACTTTTACAGCAGTTATAGTGTGAAGTAGTAGCAGTGTGAATTTTTGGTTTTGTTTGGTTTTTTTTAAGTTACTCCTTATGAACCCCTTATATAGGAAATGGAAAGTAAATAATCATTAGTTTTGAGAGATACTCTTATTTTTCTATATTGCTGTGTTACTTGGAAGACAAATACATGCAACGTATATGATGCAAAAATGCCAAAGCTTTTGGAAACACTGAATGAAAATGGAACATTCCCTGGGAAACACGATAAATGAGTGTCAGTGCTTCACACAGAAATCATCAGAATATCAGGGAAAATAACAAGCAGTCATGGAGAAAAACAATAACCTTAAGTACTAAACTGCAGATGGATCAAGATCCATCCCCCACCCTTCACACACACAGCAGCCTGAGCCAGGTGTGACAGCTGAGTGCCTTGGTGCCCCTCCTGCCCTGGCCATAAGGTCTGAGCCCCTTTCAGCTCCTGAACACACCATGCACACCCCCAGAGTCCCCCTCAGCCACAGCTGCACTGCCAGGGGTGTGTCTGCCCTGCCCACCTATGCTCCAGGTGCCACCTGGGAGCCTGCAGCCCACATTTCCTTCCTCAGGGGCAATGAGACTCAAGGAAAGACCACTGAGCACGGACATTTCCAGAATCCGAGCAGGGCGCAGAGCTGCCCTTCTAAACCAAATCCAAATCTCCTTCCTGTAGCCAACAAACTGGAAAGGGTATTCTAGTGCATACTTGTCCACCATTACAGGTCCATGCTGGTGTGACTTTACATGACAACGAGCTCCAACTGGAGTGGCACAGGCAGGACTCAGATGTTGGATTGGATTTAAGATGATTGGATTTAAGGACACAGTTTCTAATTAATTTATGGTGTTGGCCATATGTAAGAAAAGTTCCACAGCTGTTTCTCAGAATTATAGACTACATAAAATGCAAAACACATTTCATCATAAATATTAAAACACTTAAATGTTCCATGCACAAGTGAAAATGAAAGAAAGAATTCCTTCTTCTTCACCAGGAATCTGGGCTTTTACTAATGCCTTCCCTTATTCCATCCAGGCATAAACCTGTGGCATGTGAGGAGAAGTTATTGAGACATTTACTTACTAAAAATTTTCTGAGCCTTCTCTGCAGAATAAAAACTTTGCCTTCAAACCAGCTTAGTAAAAGCAAAATGTTGCCCTGTTAATTAAAAAGGGCCTCCACAGCAATCCCCACTGGTCATACCAAAAGCTTTTAGACTTCATCCTGTTAATTACCCTCAGAAATGTTTTATCACAAATGTCCAGTACTGTAATAGAGTGAAAAGCAATGCCAAATATTATTTTTGTTAGCCACCAAAATTATTTCATTACTTCATAAAGAGACAAAAACTTAATTGAATTACTTCATTTGAGTTAAACATAATTGAATCTTCAGACCACACGAAAGCCAAAGCAAAACAGACAGTATTTCAACCCAATACACCAGGGATTCAGGGAAGTTGAAATACTAGAGCAAATTATTAATTATTTCATAAAATAAAAGGAAAAATCAGAGGCTTTGTATATTTGTACAGCACTATATTGCTAATGCTGTAAAATTGCCTTCAATTCTGGGTTGAGAGCATTTAATGAAACTTGGTAACTAATTTATTGGCCTAATAATCCCCTCTTCACCAATCTGATAGAAATAACAGAAACACCTTTCTGGCCATGTTCATCCTCTCTGGAAATGTTTTGAAATTTGTTGCAGTAAATAACTAGCATTCTCATCCTCCTGTGCAGAGAGGTTTTTGTGCCATTACTCTCAATTACTAAATTACTCCAAAAGAATTAAATGGAATTAAACAGTTAGATAGCTTGTGGTATCAAATAAATCATCGAGAAGTATCAGGGAACTTCTTTCCCATCCCACTGAATTTCTATTCTCAGTAATAAAGCAAGATCTGATCCAGAGTTACATCACAGACCAGCAGCCATGGAAAATAACATTACCACTGTTTTCATGATGATTCATATCTCTAATTTTTGAATTCTCTTGACAGTCCTCCTGTGCCACAAACAGCATTAATGTCACACTAGAAGAAAACCACAGATCTTAAGTGCCATTTCTGAGAAAGGAGTTTGTAAAATTCATTATCTGTTATTTCCCAGGCTAGGCCATTTTAAAAGACATATCTGCAGGAGAGTAACAAAGTCAATGGACAACACAGCTCTTCAATATTGGTCAGAATAAGAAAGCACACAAAGAGCAAAATAAAAACATATTTGACCATAAGAACTAAACCTAAAATATTCCATATTGACAGCTCTCATTTTAGGAAAAAAATCTTTGCATACCATCTTTCCCATGCAGTCTGAGTCATGAAAAATGCAAAATCCTAAAGTTAGGGTAGAAAGCCAAAATGAATTCAGATAGTTGAAGAGTTCTGCTCTCTAACTTTGTTTCAGCAGCAAACAAAATCAGCTTTGAGACTCTTTCTTTCATCCTCTCCCTATGAGAAGAACGATTTGCTCATTAACTCCCTCTGAAGCTGAGGAGCAGCTCCAAAAGCAGAGCCCAGTTCCCGCAGCTGCTTAGGCTGCCATAATGTGCTGCCATTAACATCAGAACGACCCCGTTCCCTGGAGCCAAGGGCTGCTCCACACACAGCCTGGAGGAATGGCACACGCAGAAAGAGCTGGCTATTTATATATTTTGCATCTGCTTTAATTACACTATCACTACAGCACACAACAGCAACACGATTTATAAAGCACTGACAAATTTTATGGTATTGAAAAGCCCAATTAGCAATTCTCACACCATGGGCAGATTTTGTTTGATTCAGCAACAGTAAAAGAAAGAAAAATTTAGCAGGAAAAAAGGCTCAAAGGTATGTGAAGTTCCAGAGAAATCCAAGTCTCTAATGTAAAGTATATTTAACACATGTTTGAAATCTATTCTCCTCAACAAGGGCTCTGACTTTCAGAACGTGCCTCTTGAACCCATTCTCTGGAATTTTCCCCTCATTAACATAACTGGTTTCTCTGGAAGAGAATTTTATCCCATAGGAACCATCAAGAGCTAGGAGAATATGCAACTTTATCTTAGCAAGTTGCATGCCATCATAAAATATTTCTGAATAGAAATACAATCAGCAGCTACGCTTGGCAAAAGTAACACTCAAATGAGAGTTACCAATCAACTCCAGTTAGGAAAACCCTGGGGTTTATACTGATGTCACATATGATATTAAAAAATCCACAAAAAGTTCACAGGGACTGCGAGCTGGTCTTGAAACCATGAGAACAAGGTGCCAGAGCAACAGAGCAATGATGAGCCCCCAGGAACAGAGTAGTGGAAATCCTTATTTCATTGACAATTAATTGTTTAAATAGATTCAAGCCAAAACTATAATAGAGTATAAGGTTAAGTAATAACTTCACAGCAGCAGATAGGCTGAAAATAGGATCTCAAGTTAGCTGAGACAATTATACAGCTAAAAATTACACTCCTAGGGAAATTCATGTATGTAAATGACAGTAGAATGAACTGGACCCAGACCACCATATATACGCTGTGAATTTTGTTATATAAGTGTGAGTTACCAAATCACCTGTTTCTGTATCATTCTTTGTTACCTTTTTGCATAAGAGGCTGTGCTTGCATCCTGAAATGAGTGATGCCTGACACCCCATTCTGCAGAATGACAACAAAACCAAATAGCTCACTGAGATATTGGTTCTTGCACACAGGGTGAAAGAACCCTGCTTTAGGGACAGCCACATCACACAACGCTTCCCTGTGGTGCTTTATACACCTTTCACCCCTAAAGTATCTACTGCCCAAGGTAATTCTACTCAGCTCCCAGTCAAGATATGTCACCAGCTGGATCAGAGATGCAGCCCTGTCATTCCAGAGGGGTTGAGGCAGGTGCACAGCTATGCCAGCAATGAAACCTTGTTCTTTGATAGGAGAGACAGACTCTTAAGTGTGAAGCAAAGCAAGCCCAACCTCAGCCTTTGGAGGAATTATGAATTTTCTAGCTCAAAATAGTCCCTGATGTAAACAGGACTGACTTCACTTTTTACATAGACTACCCAAAGCTCTTAAATTACATAATTTCTGTTTTCATAAGAAATCAACAGGAAAACAGTTTCTGTAATTCTACTTCTTCACCTCCAGCCTGATATGACTGCCTCATGATCCTCAGAGCAGTTTCAACTCTCAGGGATATGTATTAGTGCCTGCCTCATTCAATTTACCATGGCACTGTTCTGCTGAGATACAGACACCTGTTTTACAGCTGTGAGACAACAAACTGCTTGACAGCAATTAAGGTAAAACTTTGCTTTGGCATAAAGTCTGGAAAACTGCTATTTCCTCAGTCTGTCATGCTCTCTGAAGAAAGGGTGAGATGTTAGCAAATTTTAATGACTGCTGTTAAGGGAAAATGAGGGATATTCAGAGAACTATACTTGCAGATTAAAATCTGGTAACCTAAAACTTCTGTGGCGTTTTACTCTCAAAGTCTCAAAGCTGGAAAAGAATCCACTGAGCTACAATTTATGATGATTGCCAGCAACACTTTCCAAGGATTTTGCACATGTCACTTGTTACTGGATTTAATTTTACTAGACTGGATGAAAATTATTCTCTTTTGTTTGGAAAATACTCAAAAATTCTTTCCTTTCTAATTTCTATTCTTTCTAACAGTAAAAGTTAGAAATTAACTTTGGCACAATGCCTGCTCAGAAAGTGTAGTTCCATAATTTCTGTCTGCATTCCCATTAAAACGATGTGAAAAATTCCCTGTGGCATCTCCTGTGTCAGTATCCAGCAGAGCTGAGTTGGCTCTGGACAGTGGGTCACATTCCCCATAATCATTCATCTCTCAGAGGAGGTGTGACTGTGTCTGCTTGGCCTGGATATATCTATCCCTCCATGCCCACAGGCAGTGCCCAAAATGACTGCACTTGCTTTCTCTTGACCAGCCTGATTGCATAAACAGAAAGAAATCCTGTTACAAACATTACTGTGGGAAAAACAAAACCACCACACAACAAAAAAAACAAACAAAGCCCCAAAACTTCAAAAGGCCAATGCAAGCAGTGGAGTAGCAGTAAGAGTGATGAAAACAGGTCATTCTAAAGGGATGTGAGGGAGCCAACACGGTGCTGTCACACCACATCACACATCACTCTGCAGTAAGGCTGTGCAGGCACACCATGGGAAGCTAAGATTAAGCTAATAAAGTCAAGCTAGAGCAAAATAATATGGATGTATTGCCCTTTAACCAGGTTTATTTGGGTTAAATTCATATCAAGCAGCAAAAAAAAAAGCCTCTTAAAACCAAAGGAAAGGAAGCTTCATGTAGAATTTTACATCACTTCTGCTAACACCAAGGTAATCCCATGTACACGAGTATGCATGTGGACAGACATACAAAACAGTGAATTTCTCAAACATTCTCACCTAGAAAATGTAAAAGTGGTTTTGGGAGACTAATGCAGAGCCAAGAGCTTTTACTGATTAATAGTCTTCATCATTGACCTCATTACCAAGGAAATCTGAAAACCAGAGTGTTAATTTTCTGTATTTTGTACATGAGATGACAAAAAAAAAAAGGAAAACCAAAATAAAACAAACAAGCAAAACCCTAAAAGTACTCCCATTGTTTTGCAAGAGGCATGAGTATCTTAAGCTTACTCTGTAACCATAGATTTCTAAACCTTGGTGAATCTTCCTAAAAACAAACAGCAGTTTAAAATATAAAGTGTGAACAGACAAAATACCAGATCAAAGGAAAAAACAGCATGAAAAGCTTTATCACACATTTGCCATTGCTTGTTATTTTTTGCCATCTTTGGTCTTCATTACAAATTGCCATCACCTTTGAATATTTTATGAAAAGAATATCTGGTGAGCAAAGGAGGGAAGAGAAACATCCACCTTATGATCTCTTCCTTCAAAATACACTTCATCCATTTCAGACTTGTCTTGGTGGACCTGCCAGTTTGTTAATCCCTAGGCAGTTTCTGACAAAACATCCTTGATAGATGTGACAAGGTATGTCAGCTTTGTATCATTAATATTTTGTACTCCAAGGGCTCCGGTTACTCTGCACATCTCTTTCCAAAAGGCAACACGATTATTCTGGCATTGGAATAGGGAGGACAAAAGACCAGTTTCCCATAACAACAGCAGTGCTATTTGAGCCTGCTTGATCCAGCAGCATTTAGCAGCGTGCACAGCCAGCCTGGTGACACTGCCCTGGTTACAGTGACACAGAGTGTATCTCCAGATACTTTCAAATTTAGCCAGCACAGCAGGTAAATCTAATTCAATTTAATAATTAGCTTTTACATTAAAACAGTAATAAAAACCAAAGCCCAACAGGATGGATCTGATTTTTTTTCTAAAAGAAAAACATCCTGCAGCATTTCAAGACTCCTGAATATGCTAATAATCTGTCCCCCAAGACAAACACTTTTATTTGCCCTTAATAACTAACTTAATATAGGGCTTAAAACTGCCTGCTAAGCACACTGTAGACATCCATCAAACACATTTCTGTATATCTGATTCCTAAGCTGAGAGATTGGTATATGTCCTGAACTTAAGCCTTTATGAAGCATAACAGAAAATCAGTTGGCAGAGATCTTGTGGCATCATACTGGTTTACTTTAACAGGGTGTAACAGTAAACAAAAGACAGCTCTCAGTACACAAAATAAAAGTCATAGAAGTCTGTAACTTGCTCACCTACAGTGAGTTGTCCTTACTTTTCCATGATAAAGGGAATTTGATAAATGTTAAATTACTGGGATAAGTTTCAGTTGTGGAATATAAGAGCACATGATTGAAGTAACTAAAAAAAGCGACGCATCATCTTATTTCCTCTGAAATTCTTTTGTTATAAAAGCAGCAGCACAAAGACATTCCAAACACAAAGAATTCCACGTCAGGGATGTGAAAGAAGATGCATGGTAACTGGCCTTGCTGTCAGTTCAGAACTGGCCATCAATTTGGGAAAGCTAAAATAGGATTCCTGTCCTTTCCCAATCATGTACTCTTGAGAGGATCATTCTTTACTGAAATATTTACTGAGAAACTGAGCAGCAATTCCTTGTGCTTAGATTTAAAGAAAAGGTGATTTTATGGCAACCAAATACCAACATTTTGGTTCAGAATCAGGAGGCTTCACAATATTCCCAGCAGGCTTCTTGATTGCAATACTTTTAACTCTCACAGAAAACTGAGGCTACAGCTCTCTGTCCTACATACTGATTTCATTGGTTTTGGTGTTTGTGCAGTACACACCTTTTGGGAAGCAGACTGTCACATCTGAAAGCTGTTTTCAGAAGTGATCTTGGCATTGGATAATTGTTTTAGACCAACAGTAGAGCTCCATGTAAATAATGCCCCTGTTTGCTGGAGGTCAGCTCACTTCACCCCAGTGCTCCAGTCCATGCTCAGACAAGACACTACCTCAGACTAAATGGCCAAGTGATTCGTTCATCCTTTTTTTCTAGAAACAAATTACTGTGCATTTTCACTTCAGCAGAGTGACAGTAACAGACAGGTGGGGTTACAGCTTTATTGACTGGCCTAAGGGCTTGCAGAGTGAATATTTACCAACAGACTTTACTTAATTTTGTTGAAATGAATACAAACAAGTGAGGAAATTCACATCAGCAACTAGCCCACTTGGCAATACTTCTTAAACAAATAAAAAAGCATTGCTTTCAAGAATGGCATATTCAAATTAAGTTCCTGGGGGAAAAAAAAAAGCCTTTTTCTGACCTTCATCAGACCTTGGTTGTAAAAGAATGCACACCCATGAACTTAAGTTGTCTGAGAAATGTGAATCTAGATGTTTCAAGGATACAGAACTTAGAGTTCTGTAGAAATTTCAATTAGGGTGACAAAACCATAGCACAAGAATTTTCCAAAAATATTTGAGAATTAAACAATTTTTAAATTCAAAATGTATGGCACAAACACAAAACAGAAAAATTTGCTTTAATTCCAGTCTTTCTCTGAAGGGATTTGACCTTAAATCCCTGAGAAGAGTGCCCTAGCTCCATTAAAGTTCAAGCTGAGCAGTCACAGCCTGATGAGACGCTCCGGCACTTACAAAATATATTTACACTTTTTTTTTTTCATTTTTATTTCTCCTCTCATTGCAGCTACTGAAGTTCAATTGTTTTATAACCCACATGTGTTGCAGCTCATGTTTATTTCACTAAGTTATTGTTAAATGGTTCATTCTGTTATGCCCCCACATTTTCCCCAAGCTGGTTTATCCCCAAGTTGTACCCTCCCTTAAAGCTGTCCATCAAGCTATTCCCCTCCCTTTGTCCTAGTCCCTTCCCTGCCTGTCAAGGTGACCCTGCCCCTTTTTCCTGAATGTTCCCTGCCACTCACCCCCTGGGCCAATCCCCGATTGCAACACCCATTTGGAATTCCCCTAATTCACGATGTCCCATTGGCCCATGTGACCTTTCCTTCTCCTCCCCCTATCCTGATTGGTCCTACATCATTGATGTAAACCCCTGGCTCCACCCTTGAAGTCCCTCTATTGGTTGATTTTCTGTATCCACCCCCTGGTTTGTAGCTGTATTTAACCCCTTGCACTGATGTGGTCATGGCTTTTTTTTTCTATCTGGTTTGTCTGGATTCAGCTTTCCCCATGGAACTTCAGGACAGAGAGCCTCCTCCTTCACCTGGTCTCTGCCATGGCTGTCACAGCGTGCACTGTAGAGCTTGCAGCTCTTCAGGTTCATCTGTGGGCAAACCCCAGTCCCCAGCTGTTGCCCACTCCTGTGGTGGCTACTACAGTGTACAGAGCTAGCCCAGGTTGTGGTGGGCTTTGGCACAGATGGACATCCAAAGTGTTACTAATCAACAGTATGACAATAAGAATTTAAATTCAGTGTGACCAGAATAAAACAACTGCCAGTTGTTTGGCTATGATCAAAAATGTAGGAATAAAATCCCCAGAATTTCTGCCTCAGATCCAGCAGTGAGCAAGGAGCATGTGCAGGTCCCCCATCAGACCTAAGCAATCACTGTGATTTAGAAGATGACCCCGTCATAGAATAGATGATTGTTTCAACAGGAGTTGGTAATTTCTATACTGACAAAGGCTTGACATTGGGAGGTACTGTCTGCTGGCAAATGGAAGCAGAGCTTTTTTAAATATCTGTTAAAATCTTCTCCCTTGACTTTTGACTTCCAAATGATGTGTTACACTCCCTCATTGCTCTGCTAGTATTTGATTAGCTTTTGGGAAATGCCAGCCTGTTTCTGCTTCAATGGCTTTGTTTAAAACTTTGAATTATCTTTCCTAGTTCTCAAAAAGCTATTTCCTACCTAATGTGGTTTATTAATCTGCTGCATTACTGGCAAAGCAAACAGAATATTAAGTGGCAGTACAAAATATCTCGGAAATACTTGAAATTGTTCTGAACCATAACATCTTTTATTCAGCTGTTTTGCTGGAGAGTTCAAAAAACTTGGTCTCAGAAAAAAAAATCTCAATATATCTTAAAGACTGGATTGTGTACCATGATTTTTCAGTGGTTTGGCTATTAGCTTAGCATATGTATTTTACTCCAAAATGCAAATGGGGTGAAAGACATTACTGTGGTTCTAAGGTTTATGGGTAAAATACTCCTTTAAGAATTTTTTTCCTAAGTTATATCCCTGTGGTCAGACAAGTCTGCTGGAGAAAAGATGCAAAGAAGTCTAGTCTTGGGGCATAACACAATGCTGTTTGCTTAGAGAAACACCAGCCTCATAAAAGCCAAGTCTTTCTGACAGAAACATAGCAAAGGACTTCAATTATTGATATATTTACTGATTGTTTCTCCACCAACTGGTGCAAGTCCACACCAGTGCAAATTCATTAAATGTTTCCTGACACCAAGCAGTTCCTCCTGCCCACTCAGGTCACACACACACGTGACCCATGATTACAGGGATTTTTAAGCAAAATAAAACATTATAGGAATACTGAGAAAAAAACTCCACACAAACAACCCACCCAGTAATGAACAATACATTTTTTTGGGAGTCAGCTGGTGACAGTGGCCTGCATTTATCTGTCTACAGCTGATACATATCAGCATTAAGATTTTGAGAAGTTTCATTCTTTAGGTTGTTCCTCCAGCAAATCTCCAACAAACCAACTGTAATTACATTAGAGTAGTATAGTATAAAATTTTCTTGTGAGAGATCAAAAGTTTCCTTGAAGCAATTAAAATAAAAGATGCTGTCATCCTACCTTAGCAATGTGAGTCTGTCCCCTCCTGCATCTTCTGTGTTGCCTGCCTGTGTAGAGAGGAGAAACAGAATGTACAAGGCTGGATTTCAATTCCAGACCAGTTTGGTCACTGCTCACTTGTGCTTTCTTAGCTATTTTTGGGAGGATAAACAGCACTTGTGGCTCTTCCAAGCATTTGCAATGTTCTTATAGTCAAGACCTCAGCCCTGGTGAAGGAGCTGGACATGCTAACAGAACCCTAATAGAAAACATACTAGAGGTCATTCAGGAGTCAAAGGTCATCCCCAAAGTTCTGATGTCATCCTGGGTCATAGGTCACTGCAAGAGGACAAATGGTCCTCCAGGATCAAAGGTCACTGAAAGGTCAGAATGGGCTCAAAATGGTGCCAAAAGGTCAGAGGTCATCCAGAGTTCAAAGGTCACCCATGTGGTCAGAGGTAACAGAAAAGATCAAGCAGCCACTTACAGGCATCCCAAGGGTCAGAGGGCATCAAAAATGTCATACACTCCATGTATTAAATTCCCTTCTGCTCAGGGTACCCACAATTGTACACAATGTAAGTGTGTACAATTGAGTTGTGATTAGCCTTGTAATTGGTAAATATTATGGCAAAGGGAAGATAGAAATATAAAACAGCAAGAGCTCATAGTTAAATACAGGAGACATCTATAAGAAGCACCAAAGTAGCCAAATGGGAAGGATTTTAAAAGTCTCTCCCCAAATCAGCTGGAAATTCTGTCATTTAAGATTAAGCTCCCTTTTCCCTTTGAAGGACCTCAGTGGTGCTATTTTAAATTTTAGAGATAACAGAGTTTTGAATCAGATCTTGTGTTATCTGAAGCCCAGACAGTAAACCATGTAAAATGGAAACTGGGAAATCTGTTCTAGTTTCGATACCCTTTTCACTTTTTGTCCTTTTGTTCTTTGTGATTTTTCCTGACTCTGCTAGAAAAATAGAAAATTCCAAATACTCACCAGGTTGCAGTATAGACACAAAAGTGTTATTGCAATTACATCTGCTATGTGATTATTATGTAGCAGAGAAAAAGCCTTATCCAATCAGAGCTGCAGAACTTGTCATGCACAAAAAGTGATCAGGTAACCTTGATCAAGCCTCAAGTAGTCTTAGAATAATTATCATGGGAATGCAAAACTTCTGGTTTAGTCCCAAGTCAGGGAAACAGGCATATGCCTAATTCCAAGAGATTCAGTATACTAAGCAGGCTGGCAAGCACTGAACTGCCTTGTTAAATAAAGCAAGACCCAAATCTTACACACACACAAAGCACTTAGTGCCTGCCAAGTGGAGTTTCATGCACAGTGCTGAACTACAGAATTTCCCTTCACTTACAAGCTTAATGCTGATTATGCTTAGCTGAAAAGGAAGATAATGAGCTCAAGAGCTCTCAGATCAGTGGGTTGGCACGTGAGAATGCCCACCTAGAACACCAAGTCTCTTCATCTTCTTTCTTTGCTTTCCTACCTTCATACATGCACATAAATCACAGTTTCACTATATGTTTCCTGACTGTAAATAAGAGATTGCCATTTTTTTTTATCCTGTCACCCAAAAGTACTACTTCTCACTTTCCAGCATCACAGTGTGCTGGATTTACCAGCCAATACTGCAAACTGTCTGAGCACTGCAGATACTCTGGGGCAAGGAAGACTCCTCCTCAGGAATTCCTGAGGGCTCTTCTGTCTTGGGTTATTCTAAAATCATAAACCCAGGAATGTCCCCTGCAAACTCCAGTGAGTGAGTGCATTTTGTCCCACCCCACCCAGCTGCCTTATTTTATTCTGTACTTGCTCCAACATTTTGTTAAACATCTGGGGACTTATGCTAGGCCTCCCCTTTCCCCTGCAGTGGCTGCAGTTCCCCTAGGTTAAAGAGTCAGCATTATTTCTGTTCAAATTCCCTCTGGAAAGATCAGCTTTTAATTAATTACTGCATGGTCTTCACTGGAACCTTTTTGACAAGAGGCACTAAGTGTTTTCTTCCTGAACTTTACAACATTAACAAAGAAAATAAACTCTCTGTGGAAGTGGCACAGCTATGAGCACAGAGCACACACGACATCGCTGCACCCTAAACACACATCACTGGTTTTTAATCTCACATGGATTTCTGCATAAGAACTGAGGTTTCTCCAGGGATCTTTGCAGTTACTTAGTGTAAGAAATTGCTGTAATTAACAGTTCAATCAAAATTTAAAAATATATCCCTTGCAGCCAAGGAATCTGGAGCCACAGAAAAGAAGACATCTAGAAAATAAACATTTTGTATCTGATAAAGACACAAAAACACAGTGATTTTTTTTTCCCTTTCCATTTAAAGTTAGGCTTTAGGTCTAAACTTTTTGACTTCTTTCACTAATGGTTAATCCACTGCAGGATGGTTCACCAAGATGTTGCATATTGCGTTTAACCAAACTTCTCAAAAAAAAATGAGTAAAATGTGCTGAAGAAAAACCATTTGTTTGACAGCACTGTTCTAAGTGAAAAACTGCAATGCAAAAAGATAATTTCAATCAGCACAGTGCATTGAGGGCACCTTTTTTTACAGCATCTACTTATACAAAAACACCAGCTCCAAAATCATCCTCTTCAGTGGCAAGAGTATTTAAAGATAAGCTAGTACTTTTTGAAAATGCACACCCTTACAACCTGAAATTTTCCCCATGGTGTTTTGGACATAACACCTTAAGTTCATTCTGCTAACCTTTGCTATGACAAATGTTTTTCTGGTTTCCTATTAAAAGAAAATAATTATAAAAGCACTGTTGAAAGAGAAGATGTAACACCGAGTCTCAAAGAAAGACTGCATACATTTCTGAATATAGCATCTCAAAATTCATAGCAATATGAACCGCTGTGAGCACACCCATGTGATAATTTATTAAAACAACTTTTGAGAGATGACATGGTACAGACAGAAAATAACAGGCTTCTTACAGGTACAGCAAATCTGAGTCAATATCTGACATTCCTTTTTCAGCTACTCTGCAGCTATCTCGGCACTTTCTAGAACCAGGAGCTGGAATTTTCATTCCAAAGAGGAACAGAGCTCAACAATAAATGTATTAATTCTATTAGTGCATCTTCTCTGAGTGTGTAACATACAAGAATTCCTAAAAACTTCAGTTTCACTTTTTTAAATTGGGATTATGTTGCAGTACTCAGTAGCACTGTCACAGATGTTTAGCTTTATTATGCTTATGTTTTTTGAAAGCTATTATTATGTATGATAGACGTTTAATAATCTGAGGTCAGGTAACATCAAGAAGGTATTAAATAAACTTACAATGGTAATAAATATCTTGCTAGTGAACCAGCAAGAAGTTTTGAGCTGAATTGTTTTAGCATGAAAGAAAGTGAGGTATATCTTACAAATGTAACCTCTACCTCTACTACTCAACTGAAATATTTTATCTCCATTTTAAGCAAGATGAAAAATTGGTGTGCAATTTGCTGTTGAGAGCTCGCCTCTTAAACAGAATCTAGGAGATTTGGAGCAGAGATACTCATGATTTTATCCTTAAAAAATATATTTAATGTTGAAAAACATAATTTGACCAAAGAAAAACCCTATGATAGAAACAGATTAGGACAAACATGTCTTGAAATGAAAGATATTTAAGTATTCACTATGACAACTATTTAAGTCTTTAATCTCAAAATTTATTAATGGATCTTTTGTACAGAATATCAAAAATTAGTAGAGGCAGAAACATTAGGTTTTGACTGGGCCTTCTCCCTCATTCTATGGCCAGAACATATCAGTCCAGCTTTCCTAGAACAGAAATTACGAGCAGCCTGAGGTTACCTCAGTTGACAAAAATTTAATGACATATTGTTATTTTTAATTTTGTGGGCAGTTTGTAAAAACTCCCATATGCCTAAATGTTTAAATGTTTATTCTTTTAACAGAAACAGCTACTTTTAACTTGAAAAATTTCACTCAGCTGATAAAAACCAGGCAATCACTCACTGTGTTATCAACTCTTGAAACTGATACAACTGTGAACTCAGCATTTCTCTACACCGAGCTGACTAATACAAACTGAACTCCTACAAAAGGCTTTCCAATTACCCTGATTAAATGTGTCGATAGTAATTTTTCAATTTGTTACTTGTTCTGCTCTGTTACTTGTTTGCTGCACATTAAAACCTCAGTTTGGATATGTTACCTTTCTGCTCTGGCCTGGCTCCTCCCTCCCTGCCCCAGCCCAGACGTGCCACACAGAGCCAGCCCTGTGATGCCACTTCACTCTGGTGCTCAGAAAGCACCTTCAGAGGGTTTGCTTTGCCCAATAAAATCAATTGCTTGTATCATCCCAGCACCTCCCGCTCTTCACAGACTTCTAATGAGCAGCTTTCAAGTGGCTACTGCACAATAGCTTGAAAATGAAACCTGTGCAGGGTGGAAGTGTTTGTCCAGTTCAGTTACTGTTCGAGCCAGCCTCAAAGTCAGCTTTCCACCTCCCTCAAATTTCAGCTGACACGTAGCCTCAGAGCACACAATTGCTTTGGCACACTGCTTGCTGCACAGACAAACATTTTGAAGACTCAGGAGTTCTAACCCTTCTCTTCCAGTCAGTCTCTTTTCAAAAGTTCTTCCTAATGTCTCACCTAGAAGCTTCAGAATTGATTTGTCTTACTGTGCTCATTAGCACTGACTTTTTGGGGGCAAGGAGCAGAAAGAGGATGCATTTCAGTACTGGTGTGGGGTTTGTGAGCCAGAAACGTGGACAGCTGCAACAGTGGAAGGGCTGACTTGGTTTTGAACACCATAAGCTAAAGTCTAATTTGGGAAGCCTGTAGCTAAATGAAACATTACCCCCATTAGCAATAATTTAGTGCAGCCTAGTTTGGGAAAGAGACGTAGAAATGCTTTGGAAACAAATTTCATTGCTTAAAAATAAAAACCATCAAACATCAAAACATACATGCCAAGTATTTGGGCATGGACACGTCATACAGAAGAGAGTCTGGACAGGGAGTATATTCCTACTCCATAGATTTTTCAAGGTATTGCACTGTCTGTCAATTTCTCCACCTTTTGAGAAACTCTTAAACCACTTCTGGAAAAAAAAAAAAATCTGGAGAAAATCCTCTCTGCTCCATAATCTGTGCTTAATTACCAAAAGGCTGTGGGAGCCTGACATTGCTCTCCATGCAGGTAGGCACTGCTACCAAAGTTCCCCCTTTAAAGAAGAGCAGTGTTAACCTGCTGGGCATTTGAAAACCACCTTCATCACCAGACTTCATCTGCACAGCTGTGTTTACACCTGCATGCCCATTTGCTATTTCCTTACATTATTTCCAGGGCCAAACATCTCACCCCACAGAGCTCAGGCAGGGTGGCAGCTGCTGTGAGTGCAGTGCCAGAGCAGCAGCTTGTGGAGCCAGGTGTGTCAGCAGACTGACCACCAACAGGGACATCAGTCCTGCCCAGCACACCTGGGATCCACATGGGGGTGGAAAACAGGAGCAAAAAGGGAGCATGGCTAAGGCCAGCTCCCAGGAATCTTGTAAATTCAAATTTTGCAGTTACTCCTGTAACTTCTTTACACAGCAATAAGGATTGAGAGGGGCTATTTCTTTTCCTGCAAAAAGAAAAGGCTACAGCCTTCTGCACAACCCCTCCTGGAACACAAGCCATTGTTCAGCAGATAAGAGAAAATTAGAACTGCATTCACAGCTATTTGTAACTATTTAAGTTAGATAACAGAGAGGGCAGGAGAGACTCAGTCCCAAATGGTGGCACGTGGGGAAAACCGTTCTGCTACATTAAAGATGTGCTTTTAATTAACTTCTCTCTGAATGATTATAATTAAAGATTTTACCACAGGTCTTCTTAGCATAATTACCTTCTATTTCCTTGCACAGTGCCCATTCCCAGGAAATGGGAATCGAGATTATTTCTTAATTTAAATACTTCCTCAATTATTTTAAAAGTTATTGCCTTTTAATTGTTTTATTATTGTGATTTTCTTTGGTTTTTTTTGTCCTTCTCTGATTCTTACAGGCTCTTGCAAGACCTCAGAAATATTGTTCATGCGGTCAGGTGCAGTTGTGAGCAGTTAACAAATTATGGGTTGCATTTTATTATGTTTGGATCCAGAAAAACAAGTTCATAAAGAGAGCTATAAACTTACTTTTGGATTGGGAAATAAATGGCTCATTTTTCTCACTGGTGCTGAACATATGGTACAAATTTTTTTCAGTTTTATTCTGCAGATTGGTGTCTCCTTTACTGTTGCTTTTGTATGCAGGTCTCATCAAATGGCCTTGTTACACCTCAGCTTTTGCCATGTGCACTGAATGTAAAAGATTGAGCAGCTATCCTGATTTATTTGAAGACTAATTGTGCAGATCAGTGCATTCAGTAGTGATTGCTTAGTTTCCTACTAATATTTCCATTGATGATATAAAGACATACTGGGAATTGGCAAATGGAAAACAGGCCAGGGGAAAGAGGCTCCTGCTTCCTCTGCACTGCAGATACACTGGGTCACATTTTCCCATCAGTCTGAGATTCCTACTGCAGTGTGTTATTAAAACAGAAAGATAGAGGTGGCTGAAGACAGGATTTCACCAAGGAAGGGGGAGAAAAATGCACAAAAGAGAAGGATTTAAGGCAGAGCCTTGCCCTCTCTTGTATCAGTTCCTGTCAGCTCTGCAGCAGATTTAGTATGCAAGATTTCATTCTGAAATTCCTCTTAACTGTATCTTCCAGCCCAGGGAAAACAAACAGCAATAACCCAAGAATAAACAGGATCATCCATCATTTCCTTATTCTTATCGCTGATGATGTTATCTTTATAGTGAAATATTATCCAGCCAGAGGCAGTCTCTGGAAACCAAAGACACCTTTGAAGTAGCACCCCTTGAGACAAAGCACCAGCATCAAATGGAATTTGTGCTGGTTCCAGCTTAGCAGGCAGAGTCTCTGGTGCCGGTAGCACATTCACAGAGCTATCAGTGCTCAGCCCAGCTAGGAAACCACTGGCAAAGAGAGCTCCCCACATTGCTGCACCTGTGTGCACCAGGGAAGTACCAGACAGACAGACAGGTGAGGCTGTGGGCTCTCCTGCACATGACACAGCATTACAGATACTGACCTTCCAGACATAAGTTTGAATTGAGCATTTCAATTTAATAGACATGTTAAAAAAATAAAAATTAAAGGCATTTAGAAGTTATGACTTTGTAAATCTAATGCCAGCTAATGCTTCTATTATACTCTCCATCACCCCACAAAAAGGCATTTTATAGATGGCATTTTATCATCCACAACAATTCAGCCATCTCTGTAGCTATTTTAATAAAATTTTGATAGTAAATGATGCTAGTAATCCAATTATTTCTAAGTCATCATACGCCTTTCAGTTTTGTCTTTCTATGTTAAGGAAATCAACAGAGAACTGAGGAAAAAACCTATTTCCATCCTGTAAGTATTTCAAAGTAAATAAAGAGAATTTTCCATAAATCTCCATTTGGGACTCTAACTCCTCTTTCCTTTCATTTGAACTCCTCCTCAAAATTGAGTATCTGGCTGTAACTAGATAAAAATTCAGCATTCTTTGAAATAAACTTTGGGATTTCTGTGTGTGAGCTTTCAAAAAAGGCAGAAAAGTTCTGTTTATTTAGACTCCTGTTTAGAATAAGACCTTGTTACTGTTGGCTCTTACCAATAAAGCCTTTAGCATAGGCAGCTTTTGCCAAAAAACACTGAAATTCTTCCATGTAGAGTAGTTCACAAGCTTTTGGCTGTCTTGTTCCCACAGTGCTTCATTAGCTGCAGAATTGAATAAAATTGATTCTGTTTATGTAAGAACTGATATTAATAGAGCCTGTGCATGCTTCCACTGTCTGCCATGCAAGGACACACAAAATAACCCATTCAGTTGACTCATAGGTGAAACCTTCTGCTAAGTGGCCACTGAGGTGAGGAGGGTTAAAAGAGAAAACAGAATTTTCACTGGGGATTGATTCTGGGGACACAAATGAGAAGTAGAGAGACAAAAATCACATTGAAAGTAAGTAGTAGGTCTAGATTTCAGGAATTTTAAATGTTTAGCCCTACAGAGCCTACATTCTACCTAGTGTCACCTCCCATCCTGCTCAGTATGTGCTAGAGGAAATCTGTGTTCAGTTCGGTAAATAAAACAAAAAATAAAGGGATACAAACTCAAGAGGACTGCTGAATAAGCCTGTCCCTATGTGTGCATCCCTTTCCCAGTGCTTCTCCTTGTTCCACTGGGAATATTTGCCTGAGATATGTAGGAACCTCTTCAGCAGCGTCCCTGCTTAGTCAAAACTCAAATTTCACTCCACCCTTTCTTATACTGAGGAGCAAGGTTAGGAGATGAACCCAAAGAAACAAGTTAGTTACCAGGTTTAATCCTTCCACTGTCCACTCAGCAGCCTGGCTGAAATCTGTCTTCCTGACCTCTGGCAGCAGCTTGCATTGCTCCTCTTCCCTGCTCCCAGAAACAGCCAGGCTTCCAACCCAAACATCCTGGAGCAGCATCACGCCTCGTCTGAGCAAGAGGAGCACAAAGGCTGAGAGGAAGCAGCATCCCTACTCTTTGCTCACCTGTGGGTGATGTGCAGAGCCAGTTGTGAGTCAGTTTCCTCCCACAGGATGGGGAAGGGAAGGAAGGGTGAGCAACAGGTACCTGAAGACAAGTGTTTGGCAGGGCAGGAGAAGCAAAGCACAACTTTGCAGAGTGACTCTGCTACAAAGCACAGCAATCCCCAACCAGAACTGCACGAGCTGATGTGGCCCCAGGCATACCCTAAACATCCAGCCACCTGTACTCCAAAGAGGCTGTGTGCCTATAGAAAAGCCTAGCAGCTAGGAATCCACTGTGGGAACATCCTAAAATTAATATAAACTACAGAAATCAGAAGAAATTACAGCTTGTGTGAAAAAGCTTTCATAATACACTCCACAGTGGGGTAAAATAAGCTGCTATTGGCACATCTCGGACTTCTAATGAGTCTTTTCTCTCTTTTGGGATTGCTGGGAGCTGCATGTAATTGGTGTCAAGACTTCCACATGCTCACACATTGGGCTGTCCAGCTGAGGGGGAAGGTCTTTGTTCTGAATGCCTGCACAGACAGTCCAAGCAGAGCTTTCTCCAAAGAAAGTGCTGTCACTGCCTGGAAAGAGCTCGTGGAGACAGACAACTTGGAGACATGGCAGCTCTTTGGCTTCTCGAGAATGACAAGAAGCCAACAAACAATACTGATTTTATATTCAAATTCAAATGAATCCCATCCCAAAGCAAGTGTTTTTAGAATGTTTGAGGAAGATCTCTAGCACGCACAGATTTTGAGAATACAGGTTGGCATTCTGTAGGGCAATCAAGGAAATGTAACTTGAGCAGAGCTGGCAGAGAAACCCAGCTCTCCTCAATGTGCAGGCTCACAGAGCAGATAAAAAGGAAAGCTGAGATGGGTTGGAAGAGATTTGAGTTCTGAGACAGAATGTGCACTGTGTTGTGGGAATAAGTGTAAAGTAGGTAGCTAATGAAAAAAAGAATCTGGGAAAAAAACAAAGAGAATGCAGTGGGGTGGGGGGGGGAATGATGGAAAATTGTCTTTGCTCTTTCAGATTTATCCTGACAATATTGTCATAATTTCATCCTTTCCCAATTCCTCTTTCTGGTCAAAAAAGCTAAAACTAGCAGACAAATTCACAGAAAAATATTGGTAGTAAGCTTGTCTGGCCTCAGCCTATCTCGCTTACTTGACCTAATTACAAAGATTTTTATAGGGGACCACCAACACATTATTCAAGAAAAGTAGCACATATGGAGAATTACAAAAAGAGTAAACAACATGAACCACATGAAAAACATAAGCAAAGGGGTCAGATTTTAAAGAATATTTGAAACATTTAAAAGTTACAATGTATATATTTGAGCTGCCTTCAGGCCAGTGTCTGAAAGCATAATTGACATGCATGAAGTGACATGTTGGTGAAATCCTCACCTCACTCTGTTTCTCAGCAGCACTGCCTTTGTGCTTTCCCCATTTGTGGGGTGTTTTCTATTGATGATAAAAGCACATCTCTGAGCCTGCATTAATACAAGTACAGAAATATCCTTGGTCCAAGAGCAACAGTGAATGGGGGTGTCTCTCCTATTCCCCATCTCTTACCCACTGGGCAAAGCAGAGCTGAGGCAGAGGGCTTAACAGAGGGATATCTTTTCTCTCCTCTTTTTGCACAAGACAAAGAACAGTGGGAATTGCTTTTTTAGTTATGAAGTTGTGGACTTAAATGAGCACAAAGTGGTATTAACCACTGGTTCCATGAGTTCACCCTCACCGAAAGCAGAATGGCATCTGTAAGAGCCCTGTATTTGCACTGACAGCATCGTTGTGCTGAGAGCCAAGTGGGAAACCAAATCTCTGTGATTTTGTTCTGCTGGTTGAATAAGGCACATTACCAGTCCAGTTCTGATAAGAAATTTCATCAAGGACATAATAAATAAATCCCAGAAAAGCCTTATCAAGCCTTGCATACAGACATACTCCTTTCCTTCCTTAATGAATTTAGATTCCCCACCTAAAAACAGGCCTGGCTGAACAACTGCCTTTGACCCACACTGATCAAGCAAAAATCATGTGGTAAAAGAGCACTGAGTCAGCAAAAGCTTACTGAGAGAGCTACTGAGAGCTACTTACAAAAGAGCTACTGAGACAGCAGGTATGCACTTCAATGCTGCCTTCAGAGGTGAAGGAGAAGACTCACAAAAACCTCAGCAAAGATAAGGTAGTTCAGGAGTAATCTGACTTCTCCAAGGGGAAAAAACCCCAAGTCCTTAAAACTAATGACTCCTGCAGCTACTTTGATGGCATCAAAGACTTGAAAACATCAAATATAGTGGCCGCAGAGAGAATCCATCCCTGTGGTATCACTATCTGTTACAGAAGAATTTAACCAGCTGGTGAAGAAAAACTTAAAAAGGGATATGGAAACATAGTATTAAAAAATGCATACATCATATTGAACCATTAATTCAATTCATTCTACAACGTGCCTGTGTCTGCCAGTGCTGCAGTTAATAGGGAGCACATGAAACTCAGAATGCAATTAAGTCTTGGGAGAAGCACAGTTGGAGGCTGTGGCAGTTTCTATGGCAACGTGGAAGGCTCAAGACTAGTAACAGGAGATTAACTTTAAAGGCAAGATAAGTACATAAATATAGCTCTCGTTTACCATTTTCTCTGCTTCCAAATGGGCCATGTATTTTCAATTTAAACAATACAGAAATGCAGTCAGATGTTCTACTTGCTATTAACTAGGGCAAAAATAGCCTTTAAGAACACCCTGCTATAAAATTCTGACAATTTCAGATTCGGGGAGTCATCTAAACTCCACTAATTAATTCAATCAAAATGGAAACACTGGTCTTGAATGCTGCCAGATTAGAATGAGGCTTCAGGATAGAGAGCATGACAGCCATAATAAGAGTTTGCTGATGTCAACACACTGTATGCTTTTGAACAAATCCTTTTGACGTGGTTTTCTGGATTACGCCTCAGATCAGGTTTTAAGTCTCCAAAAGAGTGAGGGCAAGATTAAGAAAAAAATTTTAAGCACTACAGACCTTTTTTCTTTCCTTCTTTCTTTTAAAATATTCTCTTCAGTAAGAAAGAATATATCAAAGAAACCTCATCCCAATTTTTTTCCTGGCACTTTAGAGCTTATATTCAAAGGTTCAGCTGAGACTGCAGTCACCTTTTGAACTCCTGCCCACCTTTCTTACAAATAATAAAAAAAATGTTCATTAAAGAGAGACCACATCCCTAGTGCAGTCAGTTGCTCTGAACTTGTTTACGTCATCATTTAAAAACAGCTGGTAGATGCATAACACATTGAGGAACATGTATGTATCCAGTGTGGGGAGAATGGTGCCAGAAGAACTGAAAGCAGTTACATTAGCTAAATTAGCAGTTTAATTAGCAGCCACATTAGCAAAATTGCCAGTCCAATGTGATTTAACCCTCTCCTGAGTAACACAGATCTCACACTGGCACCTCTGCACAGCTTCCGTTGAGCATCAGATTCCTGGAAGAAAAATAGCACCACCCCTACTACACTATTATTTGGTGAATTATCCCAGTGCGTGGTTAATTCACAAGGTGCTCCAAGGATTACTGTGGAATAGCACAAGTCCCTTGGGCTGACCCGACCATGCCCTCAAACCCTCATGCAGTTCTACTTGCATGGTGAGCATTTTTGGTAGGAATTTGTTGATTTGTTGTCTGTTTGAAGAAAGAATGGAGACACCCTGTGAAAATGTCAGAAAGTCAGGTTACGTAATTCAAATGTGCATTTCACTTCACTGAAGAAATTCCAACCTGCCCATGATAATATCTAAGCACCACCTAGAGTAGGGAGGTTGGCACAGCAATATTAAAGGCTGGACTCTATGATCTTGGAGGCCTTCTCCAAACTTAATGATTCTGTGATTCTGTTCAAAATGGAACCTGTGCTCTGCTTCTGCTGTGGTGGGAGTTTCCCTGTTGGATGTGCAGAGTAGAAGAAAACACTAATCTGTTATTTTTTGTCAAGAAAAGGCGTTGGGGTGACCTAATTATGGCCATCCAGTACCTGAACGGGACCCACAAAAGAGATGGAGAGAAACTTTTTACAAGAGCTTGTACTGATACGACAGAAGGAGAATGGCTTCAAGCTGGAAGAGAATGGGTTTCCATTCTTAGGGGAAGAAAAGCCAAAACAAAAACTCAAAACCAAAACAAAACCCACACTTTGGAGCAAGACCAGCAGAGCCAGTCTAAGATGTGTTGAAGTAGGGAAGAAATTTTGCCATCCCTCTCTACAAGGAGCAATATATATATCACCTCCAACAGTGGTGATATATAACCTAAATTAGAGTTAGGTGACTTCTCCTTGCTTCAGTGCCATTTTAGACCAAGAAGCAATAGTTTATAAACTATGAAGTGAATAGGAGTAGTGACAATTTCCTCCCATTGGTTTTAATTTAAAAAGGAACAGGAAATAAAAATCTCTCTAAATAAAAATAAGGTATGTCCCCCATACCAAACATTTGTCCTACTTTGTCACATCGGTGTTTTCAAAGAGGTATATAATACCCTGACTTTCAAGAAAAAGGATTTGTAGAGGAGGCAAAAGGGAATAAGGAAAAGAGAATACCTAAAGACCTTGTTTCCAGAATTAATATTTTGTTCAGAGTAGAAAAGCTACAACAGGGTGAGATGAGGACAGCACTCTCCACTTCTTCATTGAAGTGTAGGTTGTTGTCAAAGAATTAATTTTTCCTTCTGTTTTCCATTACTTTGCTTTTTTTTTCTCCCTTTCAACTAATTGAAAAGCCACAATTGAAGAGTATGCAGGGACAGCAGCAACCCTTCAACTCTGAAGTTCATTTTGGCTAAAAAAAAAAGAAATCCAAAGCTATACAAAAATTTCAAAGAAGGAAAGATTACATACTGTAGAATCCATTAAGTGGGAAGAAGTTGAAGAGATCCATCATCCCCCTCAGTATTCTCAGGAGCTGACCTGTCCTGTAATTGAAGTTACCATATCTCACTTTGAAGAGTTTCTTGTCTCTTTCTGGAGTGGCTGTGTCGGTGCCAAGCTTTTCAGGAGAGACAGCTTATTAAGAGTATAAAAAATGCTGCCCTCCTTTGCTGCACGTAAAGGTCTTAATTTTTTCTTTGATTTTCATTCAGAATGAACTAATCTATTTTAAAGAAGTAAAGTAGGTTTCACTGGAAGAAAACATAAGAATAACTTTGAAATGTGTGTCTCAGGTAAAAGTTCTCAGCAAAGGGTCTAAAAACAGAAACCAGAGCAAAGCTTTGCAAAGTTATTTGTGTGGGGGATTTGGTTGTTTGTTTTGTTGAGGTTTTGGTTTGTTGATTGGTTTGGGTTTTTTTCTAAATTGTGGTTTAGCAAATCCCTAAGCACACTTCCCAGAAACAGCATATCAGCATATCTGTGAATTTTCAGCATACAAATGAATTAATCTGCTCCTGGTTTTGCTATAATGAAGCAAACTGACTTCATAAAGAATGACAATTACATGGGTCTGGATTTGCTGTAGACATTGGGAACAGAAAGACTTTATAAGGAATGACATTTTCCTGGATCTGACTTTAGATTTCATCTACTTATGCTCTCTCTGGTCAGAAAGTGCAATGACTGTTACCATGTGAATACAGGGAATAAGAAACACTGGGAAAGAAGTCAACAGTGTTTGCTGCTGCTAATGTTTAACTCATGCTCCAGACAGATCCGGAAGGAGATTTTGGTACAATACACAAATTACTGAGGAGAGAAAGGCTCAGCTCACTGGTTATCTAGACTTCAGCAATTTGCAGGTCTGTAAACAGCAGTTTTCACAAGTTCTTTAGCCTTCTAACATAAAGCATGCTTGGTGGTTGCAAAGGTTAATTTAACAGGTACAGATCTTTACCATTCTGCAGCCCATTTAATACTGGTCTTAAACACAATTTATCTTCTCCCACGCTCCACCCCAACCAGCATTTTGGTTAAGCTTGGAAGGCATCGTGGAATATAAATGATCAGCAAAATAGCCAGGAATTAGACTAAACATTAACGACATCAAAGGAAGAGTTGGAAGAGAAGAAAAGCAGCAGATCAGTTGTTTAACCAAGGAAGTATTTTGTTCATCCATCATTTCTTCCAATTAAGTAGTAGATTGCTTCCTATACTTTCTTAGAGAAAATATGCAAAACACAAACATATTTTTATAGCTACTGTATGGTTTTGAGTTACAGTGTGCTCCCTGTATCCAAATCCAGCTCATTCTCTATTATTGCTGCTTAGTCCTCTTGTATTGACAAAGGAAATGGTTATGAAGGTCAAATCTATCCATGGAATTCCCAGAGAGTCTGGAAATAAAATTAGAAATCAAGGAACTAAAAAATACAAAAGAGTAAAGTAAAGAGTTCTAAATCACAATTTCTTCACTTGATCTCCACTACAACTCTATGAAAATACTAAAGATGTTGCATAAATCACTAATAGACCAAAATGTTTCTTTCTGGTTTCTTTAAAGTAATTTTCCTCTTCAGTGTAGTCCCATTCATCTTAATATCTTTCGTGAAGGGCAAAAGAACACACAAAAACCCTAAAGTTACAGATTTTAGGGCCTGTAAAGGGCACGCTATGACATCTTCTGTCCTCATAAGCTTGCACAGCTTTCCCGCTGTCCTGCCTGCAGGGTTTGCACAGAGATCAGCCTTTCCCTGACCCAGCACCTCTGCTGCCTGTGCCAGGCAGAGGTCCCAGCACTGCCCATCTTGGCTAGCCTTGGCCTCTCTTGGCCCCACCATGGGCAAGAAAGAGCAGAGGTCAGTTCTAAGCTGTAGAAGATCTGGCTCCCTGCTCTGCCCAGCTTCGCGTGTAAGAGCTACCCAAAAGCTGAGCTCCTGTGGCTGCTCTCACATGCTGACACCAGCAGCTCCCAGGCAAAGTTCCAGCTGCTACTGGAAACAACAGTGGATCAAACCAGCAACCCCTCAAGTATGTCCTTGTCCTAGCAGCTTCCAGAAAACTCAGTCCTGAGCAGCATTCTTTGCAAAACCCTCTCCAGGCACAGCTGACCGGCCCAACATTTGGCAGAGCAGCCTAAGGTCCACACTATGATTCCTTCACCAGGCAGAATCCTTGTGAGCACATCTGCAGTCCCCTGGGAATAGGGCAACATCTAATTAAAGCAGATGGTCAGTGAAAATTCAAAGGTCAGGATTTAAGTTGCTGACAGAACCTCGGCTTCAAGCATCCATCTAAATTACCAGCCGTAGAAGCCAACCCATGCATGCAAAGCCAACTGCAGTAATATTTCCTTAAATCAAAAATGGCTTTGGAATGCTTTTTTCACTTATTCCTCCCCAGTTTCTTTCCACAATTTTATTTTAAAAAGATGTATCAGTAAATCAAAGCAACTTGGACATAACTTTTCTAACCACAAACCCCAGGGAACAGGTGTAGCACGCAACTTCGCTGTACATTTCCTTTCATTCCTCATAATTTTTGGCTCAATTGCACTTGTATTTTTACTACAGGCATATTTCATCCCTTTCCTTCTCATAACAGAATAAAAAGGTACCCAGCATTTGATAGTTCTGGAAACCATCTAGCAAAAATGCTGACTCATGGACATGCATTTCCATTTTTACTTGAAGCAAATAAATTAAACACTGCAGACTCCACTGTACAGAAGAAAACCAAATAAACTGGGCGAGAGGGAAACTGCATTAGGTTCTAAGATGCTAATGGCCTTTCAAGGTTCAGCCGAGCCTTTCTGCATGCAAGGCGATAAGTGCTAGCCCCATTCTTCTCTCGATTGGTGTTGTTTAAGTGCTTAAGGGTGTTTGCGTACTTGCCAGAGTAGGCGAAATAAACTAATTAAAGAGGGACAAAGCAGTCTATGAACTGTCGGGTGTGGGAGAGGCAGCGTGAGAGGAAACTGTGCATTCAGAATATGCCTATTAAATTCACTGTTGCACAGCTCTGTAACTAACTACAGTTAAATGATCTACAATTAAAAAAAGTTGATTTCCTTATTTTCCCTATTTTTTTTGACAGTGAATTTTTTTCAGGTTTTTATTTTGCTCTGCATTTCTTGCCTGATTTTCTGAAAACATTGCTCACTTCCGACCCTAACCTTGCATGAAATGAAAAGCCACTAAGAGTTTAAAATAATCTCTTTCATCTCCCCGACTGTTACAGCCACAGATAAGTCAAAATGCGGAAATATTTGATGCTTATATATCATAAGCCTTTCAGTACAAATACATTTTATTTCCCAAAGGCTTGTTTTTCTGTCAAAGACTTCATTTTTGGTGTTTTTTGTGAGAAGTCTTTAACATCAGCAAACAAATCAAATTGCACGAGTTCACCAAAGAAAAGGAACACAAAAGTGGTAAGAGATTTCATTGGCAGCCCTGCTCAGCTAAGGAAGGTGACACAAGCATAAAATAAAAAAGGGTTGCATTTCATAGTGGTTTAGAGGTGAATCCATACCCTTCCTTCATGCCTCTCTGATATCGATTAATTATCTGAGGAAGGAACAGGTTGATGCTCTGATACACTACAAAAATAGAAAAGTAATACCTAATTTTAAGACAGATTCTCAGAGCACATTAAAGGGTTATGTCCAAAGGACAGCTCTGGAGTGAGAGAGAACAATGCTGACACCACGTGGAAGAAAATGCTGCTGGCTCCTTCCTCTGCTGCTAACTTGAGATGCCTGAAAATCTTACACTTGGGTCAGGTGTTGTGGTAAATGTTTTAAGCATCAGAGGAAGACCACACACATCCTCTGAAACCAGAGATTTGTATTATTCTAGTGGGTACACCAGCAGATTAATTATAATTCTCTTCCTTGTAGTGTAGCTGATGTCTGTGAGCAAAGCAACTGGCTGCTGCTGCCATGAGCACATCAGGTACTGCTCCCCTTCACAAACTGCAGATAAACATCCTTCATCTGTAATCTATACAAGTTCTGTAAGTCTATGATGGGAGCTTTTGATGTGCTCCATTCTCAGCCAAACTGAAAATGGGCATCCACAGAATAAGTAACAAAGCTGAGACTCCACTGCACTGGTTTCTATGCCCATACTGCCTTCAAAACCATTTTCCAAGCCACAAAAGGCCTGTGTCAGTTACCAGTTTTAGAAAGACCTTCCCTTCTCATGCACTTTGTATCCTTATGGAACAACACCCAGTGATCAGTGTGAGCAGCTCGTGGCACTGCCTGAGCTCTGTTCTTGTACTACTGACTGCAGTAAAGCCTCAGCATTTCAGCTTGAGCAGCTGCCCTCCTCTGTGAGAGAGCTGCTTGTTACAGTAAAGTGGTGTCTTCATTTGTCACACAGTGCACACCCTCTCTTGCCAAGCTCCTCTCCTAGTGCAGCCTTGCCCAGANAAAAAAAAAAAAAAAACCACAAGCCACAAACAGCCAAAAAAACCCCACGCTTCTGTGTAATGGGAAGGGGAAAAGAGAGAAAAGTAAACAGCAGCACAGCCCACAGCCCACCTGGGGGGTTGAAGTGTGGCAGCAGTGTCCCAGAGGAGTTGTCCAGCAAGTCAAGAGACACCCCCAGCAATGCTGGAGCAAACATTAAATCAGTGACATTTCCTCCAGACCCTGCAGTTCTCCACAAGGGGAGAGCAGGCACACTTGTCCTTTCCAAGTTACAGATCTCCAGTTCAAAGGCCAGGCTGCTGCAGACCACAGGCACAGCACAGAAAAGCTCTATTCCTTCCAGCCACAGGCAGCAAGGCTCTGGCACTGAACCCCTAGAAGGAGTAATGAGCACTCCAGCCACATCCTTTGAGCTGTTTCAAGCCAAACTTCCCCAGCCTACAGCAGTTTTCATCAAATCCTTATGCCTACAGTCAGTAACATATTCTGCTGTGCTTGTCCAGAAGAGAAGAAATACATCTTTACAATTTATTGGCCACAATGTTTGTGGGGGTATAGGGCCTGCCTACTCTGATCTCTATGAATGGCATTTTTCATCCAGTCTTCTGGTTTGGTCAGTACTCAAACAGAAAATTAAAATGCAATGTTTAACGAATATTTTAGCAAATTTTAAAAGATCAGAGAAAATAGTTTTTCTGTGGAATGGCAGCAATCCCTACAGATACACGACAAATCTCCTGGCACTTCACATGGCATGTGCAGGGTTTGCTATGTTCACACCTAAAACCAACTAAAACATACCACTGTTAAGGAAAAAACTTAAATGAAAGAAAGTAATTAACACTTCTACAAATAGGAAATGGAACTATGCTCTCCTATCCAGGAAAAACTGTTTTGACAAGACAATTTAGTCTAACCTGGAAACTTCAGATAGTGAGATAATGTCTCGTTGGTTGGTTGTTGGTTTGTTCTGAAAGGTTTCAGCTAATTCAACAAGAATTGTCATGGGATTACCAAAGTAAAACATCAGTTAAATTATTGCTGTCCTCCACACTGAGGATATTCCATTTGAGAGACCACAATTCTATTTTATGACAACTTCCCATGCAAGTGAGGCACCACATTTTTTTTTTCCACAGAACAGAGTTAATGCTGAAACATCCATATCCTCTTTGTAAAAAGCTAAGCCCACAAGATTAACAAAGCTCTCCAGACCACAAAAGCCTTCCCAATAAAGCCATAATTCGAGCAGATAAAGTATCCATGAAATATTTAGTTGCACTCTTCTGACCAGCTCCAAACCACACTACAGTTTCAGATTTTCATTCAGAGTTGTCTGTGGTCAACCTGCAGGCCCAGGATACTGTCCAGCTCCACTTCCCCACCCCCCTGGATCTGTGCAATCCCTTCATAATAGGGGTCTAAGATTGTACAGAGCAGCCTTGCTGATATATAGTGAAGTGTGCATGAAAGGACAAAGCAAGAGAAGAGAACAAGAAATGAGACTCCTCTCCTCGGGGTGTGGGCATTTCTCCTGACCAAACCCATGCTTTAATGGAGATACAAGCAGTGGCTTGTAGGCACCCATAAAGTCATGCTCCTGTTTGTTTGCAAGACAAAGGTTGTGTGCCTAAATCAGGAAGGATTTATCTATGACTTCTGTACAAAGAGGAGATACAGAAGCACATTCTTGGAATAGATTAAAAAAGAATCCATATTCAACTTTTATCTGGAATGTAAGAGGCAGAATTTACAAATTGCTATTAGCAAGGTTTGGTTCATAATTAAATTACACTATAGAAGTTAAGATAATCCTGCACACCTCCAACACAGCTATTGATATTCCTTGGGTTAAACACAGTTATTAGAAAGGCCTCAGGTCAAAACAGACACCATGGTGCCTAACCTCTTTTTAAAGAATTATTTAATCCAAGCATGAAAATCAGTTTAATATCAGTGCAGCTTTTGGGCTCGGACAAAAACTTATAGGACAGCTTTAAATGCTAGTGAATGCTCAGGAGCAGGGGAGTGGAGGGAGATAAAATCAAAAAATTTTTAAAAATGCATTTAAAAAACCCCACACACAGACACAAAACCCCAACCTGGTAGGATTTTGCAGCATTCTGACTCTATTTTAAGTGGGGAAAAATACATGTACAACCTAAAGGAAAAAAGGATGAGTTAAAATACATCATGGCTGGGATAGAACTTTAAACCACTATCTTTATATCTAATTGGTGGCTGTGAATAGCCTACTGTCCAGCCTAGGGTAATAGTTCTGAACTACCAAAAACTTAAAACCAAAAATCCTTGTCCTAGTCTGTCAGTCTGAATCAGCCAGCATGCACAGTATAAGTGGTATGGCTCTTGGAACTTTGACACTAAGAGCTCTGCTCAGAACAATCCATCTGCCCATTTCAGCCCACAAACAACACAGCTGAGGGTTAAGTCTTGTCAGCTCTATGGCAGGCCTGCCAGATTGGCATGGCTTTAGTTTGCCAGAGCTCAGGTTAACTTTAAAACATTGAAATAGGAGGGAAAAAAAAA
>VXBC01008935.1:769221-808640 GCA_013399945.1 Ploceus nigricollis | reverse complement strand
AAAAAAAAAAAAAAAGACAACCCAACAACAAAATAAGAGGAATTAAATAGTCCAAATGCAAGTATCTGTGTAAAAGCCTGTAAAAACAAGTTTCATTTCCAGGATGCAACAAGGAACCTGAGCCAGGTTTGCCATTTCACTTTTTGCTTGCTTTACTGGAAGAAAAACATGGACTTTTAATATGTTTAGTTTGTAAACCTAACTTTGATGTTTCTAGTTTAAAGGACCTTGAGCAATTGTTATATTATGAAAGATGAAGGGTACCTATCCAATGTACTGGGTTTCCTGCCAAAAATTACAAAAACAAGATCAGCCACAGAATACTGAATTCCCTTCTCACCCACAGATGGGATTTCTTTCATAAGCTTACCTCAGAGCAGGAGAGTGCCCCATGGTTATGCCTTGTCTGAGGCTTTATTAAAGAACTTGAAAGCAGCTTTTCAGCAGAATTCTTTCCCACATCACCACAATTCCAGACAGACTGTGACATTTTGCAGAATTACAGAGTGAAGCTGGTTCTAAAACAAAAGCACTGCAAGTGAAAGCTGGGCTTCCTGGGTTCTCTAATACCTTTCCAATTTCTTTTAGCTGCTGATGGTTCTTCTAAACTGTTGCAAACAGAAGCAGATGTCTTGGGACAGCTAATATTGTGTGCTCATTTGAGTACTGGTTTCAGAAACTCCCAGAGGTGGTAGTGACATGGGACTTCTTCAGGGAGAAAGGGGAGCTGGGAGCATGGGCTCAACATTGTCTTAGTGTGAAACAATCCTCGTGTTTACATTTTGGGGCCATGCCTTGTGGTGTTGAAGCAATATTTTAGAAACATCCTTTTATCACTATAGTCTGTTCTTTATACCTGTGTCTGTACAGGTTTTGTTTTCAAAGAAAGCTTTCAAGGATTATTACAGTCCCAGTATTCTCTTTGGGATATGTAATATGTTCTAAATACTGACTTTGACTTTGTATTAAAAGTCTGCTAGCTTTCCTTAATAGGGATACTTGGAGAAAGAAGGCAGAAAATTAAGGAGTCATAAACACAAATACCATCACCCACACTTACATGCAGTTCTGATCTCTTCCACAGTCCATCACTTGACCTGGCACACTGTTGCTAGCCTCACCGTGAACCTCAAGGATCACAAAACTGCACTGTGAAGTATTAAACTGCAGGGTTTGCTACATTTCCTTCATGTCTTTTTCCAAAAATCCATTTCAAGTTAAGCAGCAATGATACACCACATCACAAAGTGAAAACAAGATTTATATTGACCCTCTCTCTAAACCAGGATTTGTCTATCATGTTTCTTCCACCACAAGGTTTTCAACAAAGAGGCAAAAAAGGAATCAAAGTGCTAACAATGTTTTAGAAAAGAAAATGCCCAAGGAGAGGCTGGAACATACATAGTGAGTTCTAAAAAATAAGAGAGGGGTTTCAAACCTTCTGATTTTGCTTTCCTGCATCACCAGTGTATAGACAAACACACACACAAAATAAAATGTGCTTCACTCAAGGAAAAATCCAGTGGCTTTGATCTAACAAAGCTCAGCATTAATATATTTAAAGTAGGACAGCTTGGGATTTTCTTCTGGACCTTTTGCACTTGCATTTTTTTCCAAATTAGAATTTTAACACTCATGTTTCTTCTCTAGCTTAGGTATATCATGTATATTTACATTGCTGTCTACAAGCTACAGTCATTAATTATGCTATGTGTAAGCAAATGTATTTCCAGTTCTGGGTTTCAACCTAATGAAGCACTTTTCATTTCTTGCTGTAACTTTCTTACCTGAAGGCCATCTGCTTGTCTCTGTGAGAAACAAGGGTCCAGGTCAACAAAAAGCATCTCCTGGTGTTGGAGCAAATACTGTAGGAGGCCATTGTAAAGCCTTTGTTCTTCACAAGCCAAGGGACTGACAGGAATCCTAAAGGAAGAGGAGATGGATTAATCTTAGGAGCTCTCAGGTCAGGGGCTGGTCATGGGTGACACAGGGAGCCCTCCCAGTAGCCAAGGTAATTCAGCAATGCAGCAGTTGCTGGGACAGTGGCCACTTGGGGGTTCACAACAGTGGGACCTTCACAGGGACAGAGCCCCAGCTTTGCTGCAATAGTTCACAACACA
This sequence comes from Ploceus nigricollis, assembly GCA_013399945.1. Lineage (NCBI taxonomy): Eukaryota > Metazoa > Chordata > Aves > Passeriformes > Ploceidae > Ploceus > Ploceus nigricollis. The sequence continues at coordinate 806,520 of VXBC01008935.1, read as the reverse complement.
GTGAATCTTTGTGGCAGCACAGCAAAGGAGTTAGAAGCTGACAGGAACTCAGACATGAGGTTTGCAAAATCAAGGGTGAAAAGGACAGGTGAAAAAAAGCTCCCTATCAATCTGCCATCGCTCGCTGGCATTGGGATGGGATGGAAAGAGTAGGTTTGTTACCTTCATTTATAAAGGTGAACTTTGATCACCAAGGCATCTGGTCTTACTACCAGAACTGTCCAGAATAGGTACACAGGTTACCACAGGTAACAAACTGGTTCAGTGTATTAATTTATAAATCCACAGACATGAGACATATTAGGAAGTGGAAATTCCATATGTTCCCATTAACCATGTTGAGTTTGCGTTGGTTTTTTTTTTTTCTTTCTTGCTTACTCTCCCCATGTTTTTGGGGCTCTTTTATGAATAATAGTTGAATTTTTACTATCCCTGTCAAGTCAGAATAATTCAATTAAAAGGGTCCTTTATATAGGATTTTAATCTAAGTCCCTGAAGGACTTGTGTATTCCTCCCTGCCAACTATTTGGAAGCTTGGAGAACATTTATATAAATACTGTGCCCTTAATGGAGCTTCTCCAGCCATGCTGCACCAACTCAGTTACACCCAGCACAATATTAATATTTAAACAAGAAATTCATAAACTCTGGAGACTAAAGTGGAGCATGAATACAGTCTTCTGTTTGCCAAATGAGTACATTCATTATTCATTTGCAATTTTAAAGTACAAATATACACATTGGGCCCAGTCCAATTGCTTTCATTCGTGTTCCTCTTTTGTAAACTTACTGTTGTTTCTGTAAGGACTTAAGATTGGGCTCCTTTTCAAAGCAGAAGGTTTAAGCAGAGTTATAGCCAGGTACAACATAGAGAGATTTACAGGATGAACCACTGTGTCATCAGTTCCTTCTTTAGGATTAGTTAACATTTCTCTTTCTTGCATTCCCATTTTTCTTGGGATGAACTCAGTTTCTCCACAATAAACAAGGCTGCTTGTAAAACCTGGTTGACTGAGCAATAGCCTTTGCTGCATACAACAATCCTAAGAGATTATTCATCACTTACCCAAACATCAACACCCTCAGCTCACAGGCCAGACAAGCAATATTTTTAGTCCTTTGTCTTCTTTTTCAGCTTCTTTCATTAGCTTAGACATCTGTTCCTGAATCCACCTCTACCAGCTGTTAACTCCTTACCAGAAGGAGCACTGCACAAGCTACTCAGGAAGATAAATGGCTCTCAGACCACTCATTGAGTCCTCCTTTCCCTTATTAGCAGCCTGTGTTTGAGTGCCCAGTTCTCATTCCATCCTAAAACAGATCTAAACTATAGACTGGGATGAGACAGCTGACTCCAAATATCAATGTCTCATCAGCAGATATTCATGGGTGGCAACAGGTGTGCATTCCAAATATAGAGAGTACACTTTTAGTTTTCTCTTCAGCCACCTTCCACAATGACTTTCAATTAATTTTGTGAAATAATCACTTCCTGCCTATTCAGATACTTCTGCTGCTACCAGAAACTGCATTATTGGTGACAGTAAAGGGGAGCCAGGGTTCTACACTGCTAAATCCAGGCACATGATCCTAGGAAGAGCAGAGCTGCTGAGGTGTATTCTGCACTTCCCTACAAAAGCCCCATCATCAGTTGTAGTACAAATCCCAGGATAAGAAATAAGTAAATAAGAAACAAGTAAAACTTGACCATCAGGAATTAGCTACTGGTTTTCTTGAGTGAGTCTAAAACTTTCAAAGCTGCTTTGCCACAAAGTGCAGGCTAAAAAGTCTACACAAGTCCCTTGCCTTGGCTTTGCCCAGGAGATCTGCCAAGGTTCCCTACCGCCACAGGCTTGCTGCAAATTTACAGGAACAATGAGTCAAAGTGAGTGGAAGCAAACAGCTGGCTGGCTGGAGTCCTTGTGCACTCATGCAAGAATTGCTTACTGAGACCAGAACTAAAAATCTCTTTACCAAGATGAAGCATAACAAAGTATCCATGGAAATTTAAGTAACATCAGTCAGATCTCTGATAAGAGCATTCTCCTAAGCATTTACAGATACTAGGAGAACAAAAGTTTTCCATTATCCTCTACCTAGACTTTCAATATAATACCTCTGCTAAGCCTTATCATTTTTGTGTTACAATAACCATAGCTATAAACCACAAACTATGTGCAGTTTAGACTTATAATGTACAAAGTTTAATATCTACTTTTGTGGTCCCAAGACCCAAGAGGGTTCCATGTTCTAACTACAGAATATCTCTACTCAGTCACTAAAGTGAAACTATAAACATGACAGGTCTCCACAAATAAAAAGCCAAAATATTGAGATAGGTGATAATCATAGACAGAATTTACATTTGAATATAAATAGGTAAGAAATTTAAAGTAAAAAGGCTCATAAACAACTTTGTTTAGTTGTTTAGTGTCAAAAAAGGAAGAAGTCATTTCACAAAAATGCAGCTTGCCAGAATACATGAAGAACAGTTTTAACACTTGCAATGAATTTATGCCATATGAGGAGCTGCTATTACCTCCAGAAGGTTAATTCCAGCAATTGCATGGAGCACACATTTCTGCAGATTAGATCTAGAAGCAGTTTTTTTCCATAACCTTCACATTTACACTGAACAACTATAGCAAGTACTACCCAACATGTCCCAATTTCCTACACTCTGGCTGCCAAATGTTTCATAATGTGCCAGATAATTGCACTAATTCTTGCTCTGAAAGACATAAAGGATATTTATGACTTTTTCCCCTGTGTCAGCAGATATGATTTGCCACAGCTGACTACCTTGAATTTTGCTGCTGTACAGGACAATACCAATGATTTATTCTGAATCATTGAAGGCCTCAGGTCGCTCAGCAGGAAGTGGTATAGAGCAATCTCACTGACAGTGCCAGTTTCAAGGCTCTCCTCTCCACCCAACTACCAAAAAGGCAATTTTTCATAACCCTAGGAGGTGACTCAACAAGCACAGCACCAGTCAAATGTTTTACAAAAAAAAACCCTGAGCTCCAGATTTACTGGGTTGTCTCCCAGAGCTGGTGAGATCAGAATGACTGTAAAGAGGTGAAGATAACATTTATAGGGCAGACATACTTCTATTTATGGTAGCTGTTGTCTTGACATGTCACTGGCAGGGAAACCCTGTGCTGATTGCTTTCAAGGCTTCTCAGACAGGTCATTGCCACAAGTGCTCAGTTTAGCACTGAATGTACTTTAAAATCAGGCAAAGGCACATTTCAGAAGTAGCTGGGCCATGTCCCAGAAGAGTGGGATATTTAAAAACTGAAGCAGCTCATCAATCAATAAGGGAGCACACTGGATTCTTATGTGCAGGTACAGGAATCAATGGGCACACATTGGGATAATTTGGGAATGGAGATAAAGGAACAAAGTCTTCTTGCATGCATGTGCATGCACAGAAGCCCCAGGTGAGAGCAAATGTCACCTGATGGCAGAAAAGTGACAGTCAGTGAAGTGCTTTTCAAGTTAATGTGGGGGCCAAGGGATAGATTCTTGGTGAAGGCCTTTTAGCATCAGCCAATGCTCATAAGTATCACCACACAACTAATCCAAACACTGATAAATAAACCTCATCTATCTCCACTCATTTACTAACTTTAGTATTCAGATATTAAGGATCTTGGGGTCTGGTTGCAAAACTGCTTTGTTGCATTGCTGAATATCCTCCATAGTGAGGATTTTTTCCCAGAGGACAGAGTGGCATAGTTCCAACCACACCACATCTTGTTAGATTCATTTCCCTTTCTGTGCTTTTGTTAAAGATATAAACTTGTATCACGTCCAAAGGTCAAATTCTGGGAGACCTGGTAATAAACCCACAGAGCAGGAAAACAGAGACCACATATAGAGACCTGTGAAACAGCAGCAAGGTTTGAAAGTCCAGTCCACAAGCAAAGCCTGTCACTGATGCTGGGCACCAATTTTGCTGAATATATACTTTAAAAATTAACTTGGCTTGCCATAAAACACCCAACTGAATAACAAGGCTTTTTTACTGCTTAGAAGGTATTAACTGCTAATAGATATATTTTCTAAAGTGTCATTGGCTTGTAGTTCATATTAACCTGGCATGGCTGTGATCCACTAAAACAAAGATTTACAAGTTGTAACAGGTATAAATGTTTTAACATCCTCTAGTGTCAACAATGAAAGGGAAAATCCTCCATTATCTGATCACACTAGGCTGTTCCTTCTTGACTTGCATGGCATGTTGTCCCACCCCTCCTTTTTAGCTTCCAGTTTTGTGCCCACTCACCATCACCCCACACATGACTTCTCCAGCTCCAGCCAAGTGCTCATTGCTTGCAAGCTCGGCTGGCTCTGCTTAGATGTCAACCTGAATTTTAGTGGCAAAGGCAGAATGAGTTGCTTCACTTTCTTGATAGCAAGGATTCATTTCTCTGATATCAAATGCTGTTACAGGGTCAAAGTGAGGGTGAGCTTTTCAGAATCAAATCCAACAACTAAGTAGCCCCCACAGCCAGCACTTATCTTGGCTCAGAAAAGAAAAGTAGCTGTCATTAAACAACTCTCTATCCCTCATGTCTCTTCATATGGTTTCTTACTTGAGGCTTGCCCTGTCTAGTCAGTGCCCAACAGAATCAAAGCGATCAGCCAGCTCAGAACCTGCCCCATCTGCCCATAATACACCATATAAACGCTGAACTTACAAAATACTCCACTCTCTATTGGACACAGAGTTACAACAGAAAGCCTCCCTGTGAGGTGTGACCTTGTTGTGCTGTTTGAGGCAGCTGAATAGAGAGGACTCACTTGAACAGAGCAGGTCCAAACACGATGGCCAGGTTTTCCAGAGTCATGAAATTCACTGCACTGTGGGTTGCTACCTTAAACAGGAAAGCAGACAGGAACTGAAGGAGGTTTTGATGGGCTTTGGGCAGGCAGCTGAGCAACTGTCTCAGGTTCTCTATGCATTCTGTTGTGTTGGTTTTGTGCTCTGGGGAAAAAAAAAAAACAAACCCAAACTTAACACAGATATTCCTCATACCAACACAATTTCATCACAGACATTAAATATAAGTAAGAAGGAAGGTTTTAAAATATATTAGAACAAAGTGAAGAGTAAATACATCCCAAACAAGGATTTTGTACACTAAATTTTGGCATATGTTTTTCACTTATGAATATTTAAGAACCATGGATTTTCCAGATATTTTACACTCACTGTTTCTGATATTTTTCCTCTTAAGGCAGAATCATCCAGCACTTGCTGCTTTCCTAATGAAATTGCAGGCAGGAGTCATGTACCTGAATCCTCAAAGCTGCCTTGAAAGACAGTGCAAGGTTGTCAGCCTTGACTCTCCCAAGAGATTTTACACATGCTGTATGGTTCTCATTAAGAGGAATGAGAAATTGTAGCCTTTCAGCCCCACATCATCTTCATTTCCTGACTAATTGGTAGCTCTCAGACTCAAAACATCTTTGCTCTATAAATATGCAACTGCAGTTACACAAGAGATGCTTAAAATTCTAAATTGGGGATACTTAACATTTTCTTGGTTCTCATTCTTCAAAGAAGGGTAACAAGGCAGAAAATGGGTTCACAAACAACTCCATTTGATCAGCAGTTCCGTATCAGCAGGATAAATTCTCCTGGTTACTAGAATTGAGATGGCAGTACTGCTCAATAATTGGCAGCTGATGCTCAAATTTGCCATAGATCACCAGGACACATCTGCATAGCTTCGACATTGCTTATAAGCAAATCATGCCCTTGAGGGTAATTTTAGCCCTAAAAACACATTCTGCACAGGCCAAGGCCCATGGTGCTCAACTGACTAATGAGTGAAATGGAAAAGGGGATGAAGAGGAAAAAATAACTTGAAAAAATAAGAGCAAGACTGTCCAGGGTAGAAAAACAAGGTGCTTGCAAAAGCTCCATAGGTCTTTCTGCATAGACTTTCACAGTTCATGAAACTGCTTCCTTTCTCTTTCTTTGTAAACTCTGTACACGGGCACTTCCAACAAAAGCAGCCTGCAAAGTAACCCACAAAACCCACTTATTTGTATGCAAACACCTGAATTAGCTACCAGTCAGGATCACCAGGCAGACTGAGAACAGAGCTCAGCCACTGGCATGAATGGGGAACAGGCAGTGGCTGCTGGGGTGCTCTGGGCTTTGCATGCTGCTCCACACACTGCTGTCCAAGATTATAAGAGAACTGATAAAATAAATGCTAACTAAAAATACAGTTCTAAGTAAGAAGAGTGGCATGCAGAAAAACCTCCTTTAATGGGGAAGGTTAAATAGAAAAGAGGCTTCAGCTCAGAAAAGAGAGAAGGGAGGCAGTGGCTATATAAAGACACAAGCAGTATTATGGTGGTGATTACATTAAAACTAAAAATATTATCTCAGTAACTAGTATGGTATACAATTCAAAAAAGAAAGCATGCAGAAGTGGAGTTTTCTCAAAGAACACAGGATTGGATTGCAGGATTAATTGCCACAGGAAGGAAGGGAATCCAAAAGACTTAATGAATTTTAAAAAGACTGTAGACAAGTTCATAGATGCCTGGTCCCTCCAAAGCAATTAAACATCAGCTTCAGGTTAAGGAAACACAAAACCTTGTTTATAGAAAGTGTGATGAACACATTATTTGTCACTGTCAGGGAAAGGACAGAAGCTTGGAAGGTGCCCATTCTGTACCTTGGAAAGTTTTGAGCAAGCCAGAGCAAATATTGTCTGGAAAAACAGCCACTGGTAGTTCTTTCAGAAAGAGCTTCAGGAGACTGGCCACAGAATCAACATCTCCATCCTTAATAAGGTCAACTTTTTCCCCTTGATTGTACTTCTGCCTCAATTCTTTGATTTTATTTGCTGAGCCACCAATCCGAAATATACCGACACGCTCCAGACCTGTGTAAGAAATACAGAACGGTAAGCAGTGGTTGTTTACTTTACCACATCTTTGTGATGAGAACTGGAGTTCAAAAAGCAAGAGCTCCTTCAAGAAAGCACAATAATTTTAAATAAGGACTTTTCAGCATTTACAGCTGAAAAGTAAAGCTTAAACAAAGAATATCAGTTTCCAGAAGGTGAGCAGGAAAAATATGAACTTACCAAATATCTCCAGGTACTCCACCATCTGTGTCACGAGAGAAGGAACCCCACACTGCTTTGGATCCTCTGCAAGTGTTTCCAGAGGAACACCAAACGTGCTTCTTTCTCTGCTGAACTGTAGATCTGGTGACACTTTATTTGTTGTGTGCCTAACTTGTACAGAAGAGAATGATTGCTGGGGAATAAAAACAGGCAAGTGGTAAACAGTGACTGGCTTTTATTATTTTAACCTCCAAAGATAAACTTAGGTAAAATATTGTCTTTTTTGTAGCATCTTAGTACAGGTTTTATTTCTACTGTATATCCTTAAAATACTAATATTCTTCTGTAGAGCTGAGATGAGACCTGTGATGGGGTAAACTGCAGTAAAGCCCCCTCACCCCTACAGTCAGGGAAAAGGGGCCTTGTGTTGAGGCGGATGGGCTGTTCAAGACAGAGACGGGTCACTACCCCTCAAAAGAACCCCAAAAGTCAGGAGAAGCTGACCCTGTGCTAGTGCACAGCCTTCCAGCTCCATGAAATTTGTGAATTTCTACCTAATTCCTGAGGATAAAAAAAAAAAAGAAAAAAAGGCAAGATTATGAAGGAACCAGAAGTGGAATTCCGGCAGCAGCCGTGGCACAAGCCTCAGAAGAGGTTCCTTTCTGCTCACCCAGTTATTCCAGATTTCTTACCCCAACAACTGATGCAAAAGCATAAGAAATCACAAACAGCTTGCACTTTTCATCCTGTCTGATGAAGGAAGCTGCTTTTCCATCCTACCAGAGCGTGGGCTGGAAGTCTGTGGGCTCTCGTGGGGGGTCCTGTCCCTGAGGGGGCTCTGTGGGGACGGGGCTGCCCTGGGTGGGCACAGGGGCTCTGCAGCCCCTCAGGGCCAGCTGGGGGTGTTTAAAAACATATTTCTAAATAGATGCTTAGATACATTTTAAAAATAAATATAATAACTACATATTTAATAATAATATCCCCCAGAAATATTTTTTAAAAAGGGGAAATTCTGTCTGGCACTCTGAAAGGAGTCCTGGCTGTCCTGCCCTCTTTCCCACCTCCCCTGTGTCCCTTGCTTGCCTTACAGGCAGGTGCCATGACCCACAGTAATTGCTATATTTCGTCCTCATGTTCCTACCAGGCAGTGAGAGCAGAAGTCCAAACCAGGAACACCTGGATTTACCATTTCTGCACTAGGACTATTTAAACAGTATCTAAAGGGGATTTTTTTGGTGGTTTTTTCCTTTTTTTTTTTTTTTTGGTAGCATTATCTCAAATCAGCCTCCTCTTAAATGTTTTTATTACTATGTTTTCAGAAGGAAAAGGGAAATATTTCCCTATGGGTTTGAAGCTGAACTGCTGTAGTGAAGCTGTTTTTCACACACACCTGCAGCAAAGCCATGAGCTGGAGCTCCAGGCCAGCCCTGCTGCCATGGCAAAAGCACACACAGCACTCGAAACACCCCAGGCCATTTTGCTCTTTCACTGCATAGGAAAGCTTAGACTGTGAGGCTAGTGTTACAACATGAATAGTTATCTAAAAAGAACAAATACCAGCATGTACCAAACATATTTTACAGCATTTTTGTATATAAGCTACGAGGTGTTACAAAAAGCCTCTACAATATCTGTGCACCATTACTGTAAATCCCTCCCTTTTCCCTTCTCAGATGCAGCAGACCATCAGCCTTCTCAGGAAGGAGGAGGGGTGTGAGAAAGGAGTGAAGAAGCCAGATTTAAGTTCACTTACGCAAATGGAAAGGGAGGCGCCTGCTCCCATGTCAGGCTGCAGCAGAGTGCCAGTATTTCAGCTGTGCTGCTCCAAGACACCGTCACCTTTCTCCCCCTCCACAGAGCCGTGCAGCCTGGCCAGAGCTAACTGCAGCCATTGGGCTGTTCCTCTGCAATTAACTTATCATAGTATAATTGCTAGGCATCAGCTTAATCAGTGGTTTCCCTCCAGAGCTGGTGGAAAGTAGAAATTAACTCCTAGTAAAAGAGGATTCCTTGCAGCCAGCACTTCCCTGTGGAGGTACCTTGCACAAGCTGAGGGCTGAGTTACCACCAGGAGATGTTTCCATGGCACCTACCACACACAATGCCACAGTTTCCCAAGCCACACTGATCCTAGGCCTGATATTTACTCTTGAGTGGGTTTTTGCAGTGCAGGTTTGCAGGTATTCCTACTGCCTGCTGTCCCTCCTGCCTGCTACAGCAGCAAGGAAAATACTGTGAGGTGGCCCTCTGTGTACATTATAGCTACCTGTTTATATAACACATACACAATCATTTTGGCCAACACATGGGCAAGGACCCATCCAGTTTTTAAAATATGAAGATGCAATTAAGCCAAACTCCCTTTATAATTGTTTCAGATATAAAGCCTGTCCTGGGAAATAAGTCATAAAGAAATAATGTTACAGCAAAATCTAATTGGGGGAGATTTTTAACACAAACATGGTAGGTGAAACAAAAGCAAAATACACAAGGCAAGAAAAGGTAGAGGTGCTGAGCCAGACCCCCTTGGTGGAGCACTAGAAAAACAGGAGTTACTCCAACACCACACTAGTGCAGCACAGATAACAGAGATAGTTCCCTCTTCCTTAGCAGAAGGAATACCACTTAAAAACTAGTGCAGAATTTTAGCCCACTTACCTTTCCACAAGATCCCACGACAAGGTCTGAAAAGTGCTGTGGTTTAGGGCTTTCTCCCTCTGCCTATGGAGCTGGCCCTAGAAAAATCCACGGCCTCAGCCTGGCCTGTCTCTACTGACAAACGCCACCTGTGCCCATCACCACAGCTGTGGCCATTTAGCCTGTTAAAGATGCTGTGCCCATCACCAGAGCCGTGCCTGTTCAGCCTGGCCTCATCTCTGCAGACAAGCTCCACCTGTGCCCACCACCACAGCTGTGGCTGCTCAGCCTGTTCGAGCTGCTGGGCCCCCAGGAGGTCCTGGGGCTGATGGTGCTGTACCCCCAACACTGCTAAATATGAATGATAAAAGAGAGAAAAAAGCGTGAGTGCCCTCTTACAGCAGCGTGGTGTTCTGTGCTCGTGGCTGGGAGGGCACAGGGGGCATTTTGGTGTGACATCCCCTCCCTGCTGCATTCAAATCCTCTGCCCTGCAGCCACCACGAGCAGTGCTTGCCCAGCCTCCCTGCCCTCACAGCCTTTATCGCAGTGTTTGCAGGGCAGCTCCCCCACCTTTGCTGGGGCCCTTTGGGGCAGACCAAAGCACCACGCACTCAGAGTCACCTTAGCCAGCCATGCCTGTGAGCCTGCAGCCATCTGCACTCTGCAGAGAAACACATCACAAAAAGGCCTGTGCAAAACCTACAAAACTGAAACAAAAAAATTTCAACTCTCTAACTCTTTGCTCCCTACCCCATAGCACATTTTGGTTTTCCATCTTACTAGATGCCACGCGAGTCATCCTGCTGACATGTCACTCCCCCCTGCTTCAGCTCAACGTGTAAACTGTAGGCAAACACCTTTCAAAGCAACAAATTCTCCACCTGAGCAACAAACACAAACTTTATCTGTTGACTCGTGACAGGGCAAACAAGGCACCAGGCACTGCAAACCTCTCGGTCTCACTGCTCCTGTGACTGTAGTTGTTGAAGAATTTGCTCTCAAGCGCTGCCTGCGAGCTCGGCAGGGCTCACGGCAGACGCAGCAGCCCCGCTCCCGCTAGCCCGCAGCAGCTAGAGGGCACACAAGGCTTGCCAGAGAGGCAAACCCCACGGCAGGCACGGCAAGGAGCCCCAGCCTGGGCTGGGTTTTCCTTTCGTACCGAGCAGCACGGGCCGCAGGGATGATTTCTTCTCGCATCGCAGTTGTACAAAGAGCAGGCGGCTGCAGGCAGCGCAAATTAAACATATGTTATTAAACAGCTCATACCCCTCCTTCACAACCTCTGCATCAAAGTCAGCCCCTGCAGGACTTCAGATGTATGGAAAGGATGTGTGGTGCTTTGAGAAGCCACCCTGACTTCAAGGGGCACGTCTAAATTAAACCCAAAGCTCTTGGTCTCCCAGCACCCTGCCGCCCAGGGGAAGGCTTGTGAGGAAAGGCAGTGCCCCAGCCTGGCTGTGTGAGGGGCTGGACGAGCACCAGGGGCTGCCTTTGTACTCTCTCCACTGGAGCCACTCCTCCAGCTGCTGAATGGGTTACTTGTGAGGGTTGCTGATGTTTCAAAAAGATAGAGAAAGGATAAACACGAAAGGAAAACAGAAAAGTTTAGTTTTGCTCCTTAGAAAACCAGGTTTTTACAGCAGCATTAGGAACAGCAGGATCCCTGTGAGAGGGCAGAGGTAAATCCACTGTCAGCAGCATTAAAAAACAACAGCAGCAAGAAAAATAATTATCTGAGGCTTCACGGTTCATTGAAGTTTTCCTTCAAAGCTGCAAGCAGCCTGCTCTGCTAACTTGGTGATCTGTGTCTCAGCTTCAGGAGTCTCCAAGCATCCAGCCAAGGAGGAAAGAAAGCCCTTGCTGGTGGCAGGAGCCGAGCAGGGAGTGCATGCCCTACAGGGAGGCCGCCCTGGGATGTGATGTGGACAGTCCTGCCGTGACCCAGCTGGCAAGGCTCTGGTGGCTCTGGATTAGAGGCAAACACTGGGAGAAACAGCTCTGCTGATGCCAGCTGCAGGCTTTGAGAAGGCACTGTCATACTATGATATGTCAGTTGCACCACCTCAGCCTTGAGAACCCTGGGGAGCTAAGCCCATAAAAGCATCCCTGAATTATCACGAAGAACAGTCAGGGCTGATACACACGGCTGAGATTCCATCAGACAAACCTGTATTACTGGCTTTCAAAGCAGGTTTTCATCTCACACACAGCATTTGTATATTTCATCCCAATTCATCATGAGCCACTCTAAACAGTAAAGTTAGTAGATTCTGAAAATTTGCACGTTTTATAGTATATGGACCTGATAGATAAACTACAGGGCTTCCCAAGCACAAGAAAAAAAATGGAAATAAGAGCTACAACCAAGACAGAAGTAGACATGGAAAAAGGCATCTCATATTAGGTAATCATTGGCAAGAAATGAGGCATCTCTCTCTCTTGATTACTACAGTATCAATATAAGTTTTCCTACATTTTAGCTGGTAAAAGTCATAGCAGAGACGTAAGGACTGGTTGCCACACATCCTTCATCACAACAATCTGATTGCCAACCGTGCCTACTCGCCAAGTTGAATTATCAGCAAGGAAGAGTTGCTGTCCTGACAAGAAAGCAGCTCTCCCCTGCTGCTACTTGCACTGCTTTTTGCTGTGCCCATGGGAAGAGCACACAGGCCACAACACCTCCTGCCACGCAAGCCCTTGTCAGCCCAGCAGCGTCCCCTCTGACTTCATTTTTGCTTGCAGCTGCTCAGGTGGTCTTCTCTGGAAGTGGATGCCCGAGGACAGAGATGGGTGTGCCTGCAGAGCCAGGGCCAGCCAGGCACACAGGAGCTGCCCCTTCTCCACCAGCCAGGCACACACGAGTCCAGAGCTGTGCCTGAGCAGATATCCCCTGAGTCACGGCACAGCTCCTTCCACTGGAGACACAGCACCTGGCAGGCTTGGAGCTGCTTCTCCCTATCTGAGCCCATCTCTGGCAAGAGATGTGTTGGTGTCCTGAGGTGGCTCAGCTGAGCCTGTTTCCAGGCAGCTGAATTACAGGCATGTGGAGAACTGCCCAATGAAACAGTGGGAGGCAAATGCCCAGACTGCTTGCTGGCTTTTTTTTTTTTTTCCTTCCCAGCCCATTAAACCTTCTAGCATCATCTTTATTTTAAAGGCTTTTGAAAAGCCTGCAGAAAGCTGCACAATTCCTTGGCAGTTTTGTGGAACTGAAAGTGACTGGCAGGCGACAGATCAATAACTGCCAATATTTCTCTCTTGGAGTGAAATGTCATGAAGGTTGTTTTGGAGCCTGCCTCTCTCTGCTTCCTGTTTTGAATTTCATTTTCTTCCTCTAATCTCCACCTGGCACTTAAACCTCTTCATTTCCTTGATGCTGTTCCAGGGAAAACAAGTCAGCATTCAAAATGCAGTATTGCTTCATTATCTAAAGGCACTATCGTGCCGTTGTTGCTAAAGAGCAGAACACCAGCAAAAATAGCCTGAAACAAGCTGAAAACTATTGTAGTGAAGCAAGCAGAGCTCTTTTTCAGGCCCTACAAATTATTTGAAGTCTATATTTCTATTATATTTCAGTCTATATAATGAAATTGGCTGACTCCAGGTTTATTTCTCCAAGAAACAGAAAGATGAAGAACACAAAGGAACACAAAATTTTTGCAATCATGGTTTGCTCCCTGTCTGCTCATTTTCAAAGGGAATTTGAAATGTTGGATTAGTTTCAGCAAAAGTTGTAAGTACCAGGCCAGTTTCTGCATCCCAAATCATCCTCCCAGGAAGACAGACCTCCCATGAGGCTCCATCCACAAACTGCTGCTGGTTTCTGACAGCTTCCCACAGCTGAAGGGAAACTCAGCTTCCAGCTTCAGCTCCAGACAGCTCATGGGGTATTAATCTCTTGCTGAAGCAATTATCTCTGGCACCATATGCTACCATTTTTCATAAATAATACAGTTTCAACACAAAATTGCCTCTTTGAAGAGCTGTAAAGAAGTAAGACAGGATTAGTCCTTGCCTCCTCTCTGGCTCTAGCTTGCACAGCACCTGAGGTGGGGATAAAAAACAGAAAAGAAAAAGGAGGAGTACACTAAGTAGAGGCTTCAGCATCCTCTTGCACCATGGACATGCTAGCCCTAGCCCATGTAAAACTCAGGCAGAGGCAGTTTTTCCTTTGTATTTCTCCAATGGCATAGAACCACTCCTTGCTGGTTCATTTCAAGAGTTGCTCCTATTATGTTCAATAAACTCTGCTTAATCACTCTCGTGATACTACTTCTTGAACAAAATTAGAGAAAACTCAAAAAAATTACTGAAAATGCAGACCTTCACCCCAGAGGAACTGAGATGGCAGCAGCATCTCCATCAAGCTTCCCAGTTTCAGATATGATAAAACCCTATTTGAAGTTATTCAGTCTATCATATGAGAATTCAGGTCTTCTGTTTCTAAAGCAACAGGGTAATGGTCTGCTCAGTGGGAATTTCTTCTTCCCATCTCTCTCTCCCAGGAATCTTTTTGGTAGCTAAAATTCATACACCCAGAAGAGTGACTTCTTAATAGTTTCATATAATGGAGACACCAGGGAGGAACCAGATTGTCAAACCTAGTCTCACAAATATATTTTCTGTTCCCTACTTCTTCACAGCACCTCCACATGACTCTGTTTAACTTGAAGCAAATGTTATTTAATTAAGCATTTTTCTGATCTCTTGCATAACCTCATACAAAGTATTTATTATAATTCACAGAACCTGAGAAAGACATGCCAGATGATTTCAGTTATCCTAATTTGGGAGGATGGTCCCCTAAGTAATGCAAAGCAGGGACACAGCCACTCCAACCCAGGGACATTTTAATTAAAAAGCAAAGTGATTTGATTCCAATGGAAGACAGCATGACCTAATCCAACCTGATATGCATGTCACATATCAAAATTTAAAGTTATAACCACAGAAACCCACACAATTTAGATACAATCTGTAAATACAGAGTTGGTCAGAGCACTGACCATTTACAAAACGGGGTGTAGGTATTCATCTTGTTACTCAGCTGCATCTAGTCTTTGCTGTTAATCACTGAAAACATGTTTACTTTTCAGCATGAGGTGTGTGTGACACGGGAAAGGAGAAAAGAGGTTAGGCAGATAATTTTGCAGCCTGCAACGAGAGAAACAAGGGAGGAAAAGACATTAGGTGAAATTGAGTTTGCAAGTTTAACTGTGAGCAGGTAAGATTAAGGTTGGAGCCAAAGGCAGAGGAGAAGAGCATTTGCTGCAGTCGCACTGCACAGGCCATGACTGCAAAGCAGCTCACACAGGAATTGTCTCGAGCTCCTTGCCAGCCATGCAGCACACTACAGCACATTGTGCCAGCAGTTACACCTGAGCTCACACCACTGAAACCTCCAGCTGGTCTTGGGGAAAATAAAAGAAAAAAGCATTTTCAGAGGTTCTGTGAGTGCCTTTACAGCAATGCACCCACAACGATGCAGTTGGATGCCTTAAACAAGCACTTTGACTGGCAGAAAACACAAAACTATGGCCTGGAAAACCACTGTACCTAATCCCTGTACAGCAGCACAGGGACTCAGTCAGGAATGGGCTCAGGGCTGCTCCCCTGAAGCCTCCTGAGGCACACAGTGAACAGCTGAGCATTCCATGATGTTCCTTGTTGCACACCAAGTGAACAGACTGGAGGGGGCTGCATGTTCAGCCTCACACTCCAGCCATGTGCTCTCCTCCTCCTCAAAACTGCAGCAAACACAGCACAACACCTGCACCTGACACAGGAGACCCAAAGGGAAGAAAGCACAGCAGGGAGACCCCAGAGCTGCAGGATCTGTCCTGTCTCAGCTCTTCCTTATCACACATGCACAAGATTCCCTTTCCTCAGCAGACGAAGCCTTGAGCATCTGCAGACAGAGTAGAGAAATCTGTGTACATACCAGTCATATTTCATTCTCTTTATATAGCTCTGGCCAAGAATTTCAGCAAGTCTCTCATTTTGGATATCTGGGCCTCTAGTTTCTGAAAGCATGAAATGGCACTAGGGCTAACAAAGTCTGTTTGGACTGATGTGATTATTTAACACTAATGAAAAAAGCCCAAGCAAGCAAGTACTGCACACATTGGACACAGATGCTTAAAGCTGACCAACAGAGTTGTTGTGAGAAGCTATGGACACACTAAAGAAAACTAACATAAGATGCTGTTGCAGAAAATGTGAGGACATACCAAATGAGGACATACAAGAAAGGAGTCAAGCCTTCCCCACAGAGCCATGGGAGTGACAACAAACCAGGAACAGCAGCTACTTCAAGAAACTTGAAATCACTATGTCATGGCAGAGAGCTTAAACTAGGGGGTCTTGAAAAGTCCCTTTCAACTAAAACCATCCTGTGATTTAGTTCCTGCAACAAAATCATTACATGATACAGAACAGTTCAAGTTGAGTATGGGTGTATCACCTCTGAACTGTTTTGATTGTTTAAAAGCCAACATTCAAAAGAACAAATACCTTCATCCAAGGGAAAAAAAAAAAAAGGATTTTGGTAATCAGAGATCATATTGACGCATCTCTAAAGACTTTTTCTTGTATGAAGACTGACAAGTCTTTAACTTGGCTCTTCAACTTGAGTCTACAGCAAAACATCACTGCAATGAGTCCTCTGAGAAATTCTGTTTCATAGGAAATCAACTTTTTCTACTTTCTCCATCCTGTTCAACTGGATTTCTGTATAATTTCTAATTTTGGCATTTTTAATCTGGCTGGTATCATGCTCAACCAAACAGATTCACCATATGTATATGGGAAAGGCTCTCCTGAATGACCTGAAGTAAAATATCTCTCCAATAAAAAAATACGTCCATGTCAGTTTAATGCTATGCAAACATCTCCATCAATTTTATAGCCCTTACTCAGCACATTGTTCAATGTCAGTGCTGGATGCAGGAATCCAGGATCAGCATGATGTAGACAAATTAACAGCTACCAAAGGAATGTAATCTCTTTCTGCAGCTAATGATAAAGCCCATCAATTCAGCAAGAGACAGAATACACTTTAAATCTAATAATATTTCACAGTTCCATTTGTCTTGTGTTTTGGCAACTATGATAAACTTTCATAGGATCTGCAAAGAAGAAGTTCTATTATAATTATAATAAATGTTCTATTCATGACTGACTCCACAGTAACTGAATAATTTATGCAACAAACAATAATTTTTTCTTGTACAACAAATAGTAATTACTTAAGCATCGCATTCCATCTGTTCCAGATCTGTTTGTCAGGGACTATAAAACTCAAGACAATCCAGAATTCTACATGGCAGAACTGTTTACCTACCTCTACCACCTCTACCTACTCCTAGCACTCTGTCAATGCTGATGACCTACTTTTCAAGCAAATAAGGCACAGATTATCACATTGTACCTCTCCTGCCACCTTCTAAAACACATTTGAACCTATGTCTTCATTATTTGAATGAAGCATGAAGACAGAACCAAAGGCTCTCAGGTAAAAAGTAAGTTCCAGCATCTCTGGAAATATCTTCTTGGAAAGAAGCCCTGCAAAACTAGAAAAGTAAAATCAAAACATTAAAATCTTGGGTCTTGTTTACCAGTTAAGACAAGATAAATAAAATCACAGTGCTCAGCTGGCTGGGGCAAGGAGTCCTAGCACATATTGCTTGCGGTGGCAAATAAAATTCTTTAACAGTCAGGGCTCTTTCCTCACTGCTGGGTAGGGTTACATCAGGAAACTGTTACAGATCACTAGTCCTATTTCCACACATATCAGCCTGCCTAATAATAGACTCCATTTCCATTGCAAGGGTGTGCTACATACCACTTAATCATTTGCATTAATTCCAGCTGCACTTTTTCAGACCGACGACTAATTTAACATCAGTTTCATATTTAAAGAACTCAGAATGTATTGTTGGCAGGAAGTGAGCTTTTAAAAGATGAATCTGAAGGCATACATACCCTGATCATACCCAGGATATCCCCACAGTTTCTTTAAGATGTGTAAAACATGGTATTACTTTTATAGATGTGTGGTGAAATATGACTACAGCTGCCATAAGAGCACATAAAATGGGTGCAAATCCAAATCAGATACCCAGGACTCCAATTTAGGACTAGAGCTGCATTTATGGCTATCCAGAATACTCAATATTCTTTCCACATGCATTGAATAAGCAAACCAGGAAGAAAACCCACACTGTAGTTACACTCAGCTGACAAATGGAAGGGAAAAAAAAATAAAGAGACAAACTAACTGCATCTTTGTCATGTTTTAATACAAACAAACATAAGTGAATCCCAGAAAGTCAGCAAAAACTGTTTGAAGCCAAGCTGGATTTTCCTGCCTCGGACCAGAGGAGGGAACATTACCTGCACATAGGTCTGCCCCACTCAGATGTTGCATCCCTCTTGCTTAATGAGGTGTGCAAACACAGTAACTCTGTGCACAGCACTTCAACAACACAGGTTGCTCCTTACATGCCTGGCTTTTACCTTGAGAATTATTAATGAGCCAGAATCATATCAGACACTTGAAGCCCACAGCATTGCTGAGAACTACTCGGGCATTTGCAGGCTGTAACTCAGGACTCAGAACTTCCACCTCACCCAGGCCTTGCAACACGCTCCACAAAACGTCAGACCTAGAGCGAGAAGCCAAAGTGCACAGGACATGCCACCCATGGATAGATTTGTCACTTCTACACAGGAGCAACCAGACACAGCCTTGGCATGAGAGCAGCTCTGTAAGCAAAAGCCATTGCACAGGGCACACAGGGCAGGGCAGAGCCAGCCGAGTCATCCTGCCTTAGCTGGAGCACCTGCCTGGCTCAGGAAAGGCTTCATCATCACATGGTGTTCCCCCAGCCATGCCAGCAAAACCCAACACGCACGCAGGGGCAGCCTGCAGCTAGGGAGACAAGAGCTTTCAAGGGCTCTCTCTCACTGACTTGTTGGTGTTCAAGTGTTGCAACTCTTTCCCCATCAGCTTTCTCTGAACCTCTTCTGCTAGCCCTCCCCCATGCTTTTCCTTGCTCTCTGTTACTGCCTTTTCTCCTTGCTATATCCATTCCAAACAAGGACAGCAGAGATGACATTGCTGTCACAATATCCCCTTTTTAATCAGGTCTACCTTGTTAAAAGCCCTACTATTAAGCTTTCTGCAGCAGCTTCAATCTACTGAACTGTGGTTGTGTAACAAGAGAGGCCCCCAGGACCACCAGAATTTGGGTGCCTTGCTCAGAAACACTCACCTGTGGGCATCTCTCCAACCTTGATAAAAAGATTATGAACTTCCATAACCAAGTCAGCATTTTCTTTCACGGTTTCAACAATCATATTTATTCCTTGGTTTTAAAATATTTTGGTTCAACAGTTTTATAAACAGGCTTCACAAAATGTGCAGTATTTATAAACATGGTTCTTAGTCGCAGTGGTAATAAGAATCTTTACTTTCATCACAATGTTCACTTCAATTATGCAGCACAAGGTTGATTTTGTTTCCCCTCTTCTCCATCCTACAATTGGCACTTAATCATAAATTGAAGAAACTTTAAAAAGACAAAAAAGTTAATCTAAGCATGAAGTTAAAAGCACCTTGCCACAGTATTACATTTTAATAAGGCAAATTCTCGTTTTGTAAAGCCTAATTGTGCAACCTGGAGACCTATGGAAGGAGGCAGAAACGCCAGCCTCCTCCTATAAAGAACAGGCCTTCATTTTTGCTTCAAAGTGTTCAACCCTCCATACCAACCCCCCTTAAAAAAAAGTACAGCTGATAATACAGCAGAACATCCCCTTTACAGGGTGAAAGGAAATTACAGTAGACAAAGGCTGAAAACACGGTGCATAGTACACAAAATAAGACTGTTTTTAAAAATAACATTAAAAAAAAAAGAAATAGAAGAGGAAAAAGAAGCTGAACAACGAGCAACAATGGAATTTTTCTAGTGGAAAGAGGATTCGTGGGCTTCATAAATAAGTGGAAAATTACTAAAATACTTTGCTATATAATATAAAAAGGCGCAAAGTGTTTTCCAGTTGTCACCTAAGCGTTAGATGCAACTTTGTAGGAGTAAGTATTTGGAGGCAGCTTGGAGCTCTGATTGGTGCAGGCATTCCAGCAGGGCAGTGCTGCCAAGAGCAGGAGAAATCCCCCCAGCAGGACACAAAAGCCACTGAAGTAGAAAGCAGTGTCGTACTCCTGCGTCCAGTCGTAAAACCAGCCTGAGGGTGGGATAAGACAGAAGCTCATCAGTGAAATGTAACACAGAACTGGTAACATAGAGAAAAAACAATTTAAAAACACCCAAACAACAAAATAAAATTAAATTAAATAGGCCGAACCTAAAATATTGTTTGACCTCTTAGACATGTGTTTTCCCTCAAAGACAAATTACAGACATAATCAGCCAAACAGCTTTTATTTTTTGTTGCAGATTTTGATTTCATCTTTCCGTTACTACTAGACATGCAGAAGAATTGTGTCTGGTTGTGACAAGCTCATGTCCAGTTTATACCTGCTCCTTGTCCTTACCTACAATTGGTGGTCCGAGGCTGTTCCCAAGTCCAGCGAAGAACATCAATATCCCATAGGCATGAGTCAGTTTCTCAATCCCCACAGTCTTTGTTGTTACGTACGGAAAAATTGACCAGTTCCCAGTCAGAAAACCCAAAATCCCAGAAAGCATTGCTAATGTAAGGTAGCTTTTGGCGAATGGAATTGCAAACAAGGCCACTCCTGTCATTAATAAGGTAGTTACATAGAGATATAAAGTGTTAACCCACTTAAAATCTGCCAGTATTCCTAAAATAAGTTTGCCGACAGTCGTCATAATGCCAATAATGGAAATAAGGGGCATGTAATAGTCATCTTCACTAATATTTGCACTTCTTGCTACATCTTCCATGAGCAGAGAAGGAGGAAATCCACCAATATCAAAGAGCAAGATGGCAACAAAGAGAGCTGAAAACACTTTGTTCTTGAAAAGAACCATGGTCTCCTTCCAGTAGGTCAAATAGAGCTGCCACTTCCTTTTGGCGAGTTGCTTGCAGAAGTTTGTCTGTTCTACAACTTTCTTTTTGTAAGTGTCTTTCTCATTTACATTTATTGAGCTCAATGCATTCTTATTCAAAATGCTATCCTGTTTGCCATCAGGCCCATTGTTCACACATTTTTCATCAATATAGCCCTTTTCAAGGATGCTAATGTTTTCTTCAACGGTCTTTTCCTTTTCATGGTAAACAAAATACTGATCTGGGACTTTGTCTACAAACATTTTCTCTGGTGGAGGAGAACTGGATGATTCCAAAGGTCTCATTAGGCTTCCACATGCTAATATATTTAGAGACAGGGCACCAACTATTAGCAGACACCCATCCAGTCCATACAGCTCAATAAGCTCTCTTTGCAGTGCTGCATATATAAAGAGTCCAACACTTGAGCCTATAAAAGAAAAATAAGTTTGGTTTAAACTGAAGAACCAAGACCATTCTTCAACTCTAACAAAATTCCACAATTCAGCAGCTATGAATACACTGCCACAGGAATGGTAATTCATCTGTGCTCCTCTCTCCCAAGTTTAATGAACTGGTAAGTTCATCACTCCTGAAGTTACAGCTTGTTTGTTGAGTAGCCACAACATAAAAAAGTCTCCCCAAATATCTGAACACTTTGTGACAAATAACACTAGCAGACACTTTATAAACAAGTAGGATCAATACTCTATCTGATTAAAAACATCAAAGAACTATTAAGCCACCCTCCTGCCCTGCACTCATATCCATGTATCCCTTCAGGTACCATTTTGAGTTAGCACAGTTAGAATTTCCCACTCCAACATTTTCCCCTTTCTTCTCTTTGCTGCCACCTTCCTCCTCCCAGGCAGAAAGGGACCAGGAGTTCACCAAGACCCCTCCTAGAAGCAGCCCTTGACTTCCTGATGTTTAAGGAGCAGGGTTTGCCTGGTGGGAGTTTACTCCAAAAGCATTTCTGAAGCTCTACAGGAGGACTAAACATGCATTTGAGAAATGTGGCTGTTCAGAAGAAAACACTGAAGAGTGAGAGATTACTAGGAGCACAAGCATTTAATGCAATCCCAGTAATTTAAAGAAATGGCTCTTCGTTGAAGTGAGCACATATCCAGTTTTAACTAGCGGATGTCCTCTCACAAACACAGAACATTGGTTTTCCAGTCAATTTATATGACAAACTTTAAAATTATTTGCTGAAGACTATCTGGTGCTAAACAGAGGAAAAATCAATTACAAAATCCATGCTTGTTTTGCCTTCCAGGTACTAAAATTAGCCAGGGCACAGTAAGATCAGGCTTTAAGGCAGCCTACCTGGAATCCAAAACAAAGCCACTGTAAATGATCCCAAGAAACATTTCTGCAGAAGCTCCTCTTCACTCAGCTTGCGTGGATGTGGTGTTAGTATCTCACAACACTGACTATACTGATCCTGTGTCTCCTCACTGACAGCCACTCGAGAAAAGAGGTCAGAGCAGACACTCCATGGCACACAGAAAGCAAGGCAGGGCACAAGAGCCATGAGCCATCTGTAACTGCTCCTACTGGGGCCACTAAAAAGTCTAGAGGTACAGCTAACGTGAGGTAGTGGCAGCATTTATATCTTGCATCTCCAATCTCTTTCTCACCTCTGATCCTGGGTAAGAACAAAGAGGAAAAAGAGGACTCTATGGAATGCTTCCCCTCATTATCCATGGCACACAGCCCAGGGTACATGAGTCTGCTTTCACTTCAGTGAATATCCTCTCCTCATCTCTATTGACGGCCCATAGTATAAACCTGCAGGTGTAGTTACTGTTTTATCTGAAGCCTGAGTTTTTCCTCTTCATTGCTACTGATATTTTGATTTAAGAATGTAGTAACTTTCTTAAGTTACTGAGAAGTAACTGAGAAAAACATAATCTTCTGGTTTTTATTGCCAGGGTAACGGTGGTTGCATTAGATTTGAAAGCTGGAGAGAATGACAATTAAAAGTCCTACCTGTTGAAATCAGACCAAGTGCAAGGCCTCTGTGTTTGTCAAAGTACTGGCATGTGATGGTAACTGTTGCAGTATACAAAAGGCCACATCCAAGACCTGGGTGAAAAGAGTTAGATGTAAAACATGCTACATCCTGTAGGAAATGAATACCCCTCTGTTATCCCCCAGGTGATGCCACTGGGTGCTGAGGTACCCTTTAACCCTGGCTCAGCACTGTCCCACCTCCCTTCCCCTGACCATCTCTGCTGCTGAGCCTGGGTGGAGCAGGCTGGGTTTGAGGAGCTCCCAGCCGAGTTCTGTGCTCTGAGAAGGGCTGCAGGGCTCTGAGCCCAGGGCTGGCCCCAGGGCTGGGCAGAGCTGCCTCCCCGTGGCACCGTGCCCAGCCAGCACGACGCCGGGCCCCGCTGGCCAGAGAGGTGCCCAAATGCCTGACACAGTTAATTTGATAAGCCACCCCCAGCAGCACGGAGGGCAGGTCACCACCTGCCAGGAGAGCAGCGTTTTCATGCCTCCAGCACTGCATTTTCTGTTCAACCCAGTTATGTGGAGAACAGCATTGCTCCCTAATGATCTCTAATTTATCAAATTAGAATGAGTATGTGATAAAATTCCAGAAGAGATATTATTCCTTTAAGATTGGCATTTCATGCCAGCAGAAGACTTGCTTGATTCCAGCCCTTAGGTAAAACCTCAGCTTCTCCATCTCTAACAATTGTGTCTACAGAGGACAAACTGTTTTCAAACTCTCATGAACATTTACATTGTTTTTATCTTTTACTACTTGGTAACAGCCTGCCCCTGCAACATCCCTCTCTGCCCAAAAGTAAAGTATTCCTTCACAAATCAAGTCCCAGACTACCACTGCCTCTGTGAATCAGTTTCCCGTTTCATATTCATAAACCAACACTCAAAATAATGAAGACTAAGTCTCAAAGTGAAGGGAAGGTGTTTCTTACCAACAACTATCCCATATGAAACATATAGGAAGTATATGTTAGGTGCAAAACTGCTCATCATGAGGCCCCCAGCCACCATAAACCCACTGAAGATAGCTACTGGTCTTGCTCCAAAAGATGATACACATATACTGCAGACAGGACCTAGAGGGAAAAAACAGGAAAAACATTCCAAGTAAACACCAGCACCAGGAAGAACTTCTGAAAATATATCAACCTGTGGAAATGTTTCTGATGATAACTATTTAAATGTAAAATTATATTAGGTAACAATTCAGAGTGCTCATTTTCACAGGGTTCTCTGAAGCAGTCAGTTATAAAAATATTCATGGTCAGGCTTGCAAAATTTTTCTCAAGGAGAAACTGAACATCAAGGCCATGAAAGAGTCCTTGGGCTGGGAGGGAAAGAGCGAGTGAAACATTCCTTACACATAGGGAGATCCAAAACATACTGGACTGTAGCACTGTCACCACACAACTGAGCTGAACAAAAGTTCTGAAAAGAATCTTTATCTTGAAACACAAAACCAAGGTAGACCATGAGCCAGGCCTTAACAAGCAGGTATTTTTTTACAGAGCACAAAAACTGTGTTTCAGAAACGCAGTGTCTGTATTCATCTTGGTATGTGATTTATAAAACTGGAATGGAAAAACAGTAACTTGGGATCATGGTTGCAGTAAGAATGCCACCTGGTGCTTACACAGAGGGAATATCTGCTGGCATACCAGGCAAGGACAAACACCCTTCCCCGATTTTAAAATATAATTAAATACCTGCTAGTCAGGTGTCCTACCAAAGAACTCTTTACTACCTATCTCTGCTCCTCCTGTAAAACTACAGAAAATAAAAGTCACCTACTGGGAGCAGCCATA
Organism: Ploceus nigricollis; assembly: GCA_013399945.1. Taxonomy (NCBI): domain Eukaryota; kingdom Metazoa; phylum Chordata; class Aves; order Passeriformes; family Ploceidae; genus Ploceus; species Ploceus nigricollis. The sequence continues at coordinate 781,912 of VXBC01008935.1, read as the reverse complement.
ACAACATTCAAGTTCACTCCCAGTATTTCTCGGTTCTGAGTTCTCTTAGTTCTTCAACACAAGAACAAAGTGAGGCAGAATTCATACCCTGCCTCTATTCAGACAGTTCTCTCCCCATAGAAACTGTAGCACAAGCACTTATTTTCAGTTGTGTGACCTGGAATACACCTTTTACTCTTAAGTAGCGTGCAAGCTTGGTGCCCTGCATGAATAATCAACCAGCAAGGGACTTGGCTTGCAAAGACAACTTATCTGAAACCCTGCAGCTCCAAACCTTCATACACAAACTTAGATACTAGCCTCATTTCTAAACTCAGCAACTTTGAGATTAGAAGTTAGATACACAGATGAATGCCATTATTTAATACCAACAAACAAAACCACCTTACAACATCTGCATCTCATTTGAAGTGATACACATACACACCATGGTCGATTCAATCTGCAAAAGGAGCAATTTTGGAGTCTGCCATGTGTCAGGGTTAGTGCTCCCTGACTCAGAGCAGTGAGATTCCCAGCAGATGGGAGGTGAGCCCAGAAAGGTGATACGAGGTAAACAGTTGGAGCCTGGGGATGGTGCTTGCCTAGGTTTGTAGACAGGAGAGAGCAGCTGGGAATGCAGGCAAGGTTTTCCTGTGGTTGCCAGCCATGGGACAAGCAGTTCAGGCAGGCAGGAGCAGAGATTCGTCAGCAGGTGAAATGATCCTCAAAGACAAGGCAGGCCAGAACTTTTGCCCTACATTAGAGCTATCTGCCCAGGGAACATAAAGGGGGGTGAGTCCGAGCTGGGGCTTATCCAGGCAAAGAGTCAGAGTTACAGAGGAATCAAGAAAATATTCCAGAAAAGAAAGGTTTAATTGGGTTTTGGAAGCAATGAAAAAGGGAGATCTAAGCACTTACTGCTTCTCAAGAGTCAGCACACTGTGGGAATGAAAGCTGGCCAGCATAACCTGGGCAGAGTAACATGCTGAGAACAAAAGCTAAGAACATTGCTGATTCTTAGAATTAATTACTAGAACTGGCAAATTAAGATTGGTATGTTTCCTAAAACCACGGGATTTAAAAATGAACAAAGGATTGACTCTGTATTATATAAAGAATTCTTCTACACTAAAAGAAAAGAAGGCAGTGTTAACATAATACAATTAAGCAGAGGAATTTGCACTCTTTCTATTCTTTATTTCTGACCTACTACCTTGCTAAAACAAACAGCATTTCCCTTCCACCTGCTCTCTCTATTTTGACACAGCTACTTTCAGAAGGTCTCTGTCCAGTCTGGGGTGGTGGTGCTGGTACAGACATCACTGACCCCTGCTAGAGCATGTGAGGTGAAACTGGACCCTCTGACCCCAAGGCAGAACAAGAGAGACACAGAGCTGAAGGATGTGGCTTCATAGCCTGACAAGGACATCTCCACTGGAACATGATCAAAAGCCTCCCTGACAAGGCCCAAGGAGATGCTCTTCCAGCCTCTCTGCTTACAAAATCTAATCCCAAAGGAGAACAAAGAGTACAAAGAGATCTTTTTGCCCTAACATGGAAAACAACCTGCACAAAACTGAAGAACCTGCTCCAATGAGCTCAGTATTAATCTGCCATCTCACACAGCAAGACATCTGGCAACTCAGCAATGGCCCTGTTTATAAGAAGGAGTGCCAGTGTAAATATTAAAATAATTATTATAGGTCTCTGAGCAGAGAAACAGCTCCATCTTCCCATTCACACTAGGCATGACTTTCACACTCATCACACTGCTACAAAATGAGTCACAAAAGAAAATCCCCCTGAAAGCCAGCATCTTTGTCCTTTCCTGCCTCCTTGCACTGCTTTCCTTTCTCTGTTTCCCACAGCATGGGAATTTTTTTCCACCAGGCACAACACCTTCAGTTATTACCATGGTATTTGCACAGGAGTTGACTGTACACAAACTTGTTATTCTTTACAAATATTTGTAGCACAAGGGGTTCAAGGCAGTAAATTCTAGTAAAAATCCAACTTTCACAGAGTGGGACTGAGACCTACGCTGTGGATTTCACTCAAAGTGGGCATTCTGAAGAATGCAGGAGTCTGCATACAGCCACATAGGAAACATATCTTCAGGCAGCATAAGGGTTTTCATTAGCTGACTCTCACCATAATATGAACAACATAAAAAATCCCAGCGGCAATCCTCAATAGAAAGCATGAAAAATAGCTTTTAAGCCAGCATTTTGTTCAGTTTGCCAGCAGCTCCAGGGGTTAGCACTGGAACCAGTACAATATTTTATGACATTGATAAATATTTACCTCTTTTACAAATAAAATCCCTAGGGCTTTTTCCTTTCCAAATGATGTATTAAACTAGACCAAACTCAATCAAAAAAAGACAGCAGAAGAGTTTATTGGAATGACAGCTAACTTTAGGAAGAAACAGGAACAGACACTGCTCTTCTGCACACGACCTGTCACGGCTCGCAGTCAGCAACACAATTATCAGGGAGCAGTCAACAAGATCCCCAGACAAAATGGGAAGCAGAAGCAGAAAGAAGAAAGGTTTTCACAGGAGATCTTCATACAGAGGGACTAAAGAGGAAGAACACCTAGGAGGGATCATTTGTACATTGGTATTTTTATTAAGATTATTTTGGATTAAATACTTTACCCTCAGTGAGACCGGGATGTGTTAGTGAGTCCTTCCTGAGATATAAAAGCAAGCCACCTGCTGCACTCAGGAACTTAAACCTGCAGAAACGTGCTGACCTCCTGACAAGTACAAAGTTGTTTTGTTTTATGGACATCAAGAACTAGCACTTTCTTCCTCAATATTTTCACATAAAGTGAACAAAAAAAAACCTGCAAAACAACACTCCCTCTCTCCACTCACTAATCTCAAGGGTCCTCCTTCCTTCAGCTCATACACAAAACTTTTTGCTAAACAAACTGTATTGGACAACTGAATTCTCCTTCTTATCACCTGCATTAATCTGACCCACCCTACCTGGGCATCTGTCCGAGCCTGTTGAAACTGTAGAGTAGAAAAAGTGGTCATGGACTGCATGTAAAACCCACTGGACAGAATACAAGAACATGTTTTGCGTATTAAGCGCATTTCTAAAACCTGGTTATAATAAATATAATATTCTCCAAATGCCTGTACTTTGGATATGAATATAGATCAGAAAAAAAACCTTTTCACACTGGGCAGCAACCCACCCCCAACGGATTGGAAAGACAGTTCCCTTCTAAAAAAAGTTGTTATATGAACTGGGCTTCTTTTCAGAGGAATCCTGGGGATACCCTTTTCCCCTATGCACAAGCTATTCACAGCATCCATACTTTACAGTGGGGGCTATGGCTGTGTGAGATTTGTGTTCAAAAATATGTAGATTCTGCAAAAGCAGTTATAGAGTAGTAAAATTGTTGCTTGAAAACACAAAATTAAGCTTTTTAAACATCTAGCACTGAATGCCTCAGATCAGCAGAAACATCCCATCAAGTTATCAAGGCGTGCCTTTCAAGAGAGAATCCTCCCTTTGCTCTCTCTCCATTAATGAAGGGAAGTAGGAATGGAGACATTGCTGGTGTCTCCTCCTATGCCAAGGACCGTGAAGTCAACTCTTACTATAAACAGCAGTGGTGCCAGTTACAGGCGCCAAGGTCTTTGTTTTGCTTTAACAAGTGGAACATGGATTAAATTTAATTTCAGGCTCCAAATGGATGTAAAATTAAGAACATTTGGTGCAGAAGAAACACATGATGTTCAAGAGTACATATAAATATCCTCCTCTGGCCTGTTTTAGTAAGGGAAACCTACTAAGCTTTTTCAATTTCTTCCTGTCAAACAAGCCCTGGAGCCATGTGCCCCATCTGCCATAGCCTGACCAATGTCATAACACCTAATTCTGCAGGGCAGCTCTCACCTCTGCCTTCCACAATAGCACTGATGCTTGTCTTTCACTGTTCTAGGCACATTTCTTGCACTGCTCTGTAAGGTTTCATCACAGAAGGTCATAGCCCAGGCCATCCTGTGAGGAGGAGGTCAGCCAGATCCCTGCCCCATTCCCTTCCCAGCTGACGAGGTGAACAGTCCAGCTCAGGCTGGACACTGGCCTCAGCAACGCCGTCTGTGCTGCGAGCAAAAGGACAGAAATTGAACACCAGGTGCCCAGGAAATGAATCCAAATAAACAAGGTGCTGGACTGGGTTTCTATGTCTCCAGTCTAAGTTTAGCTCTCACATAAGTCAGAAGTAAACATTTTAGAAAGGATACCAATGCAGCAAACATGAAAGTGCTCACCAGCATCAGCTGCTTAAAAAGAAGTTTCAAACTACATGAGTAGAAGGAAGGGGAGAAGACAGAGAACCTTTTCCTGTGCCTGATGCCATATATATCTTCTTGGGTTTGGTGAAATTACAGTACTAATACAGCAGAGTCACTGGTCCTAACTTTCTCTGTTACAGAAGCTGGTGAATGTGATTGCCAGTGCTATCAATGAGAAACGTCTTCCTAAGAAAATGGACTCTGATTTATTTCCTGTCTCTGGCTAATCCACCATAATTGTCATTCCTTTTCCAGTCTGGCATCTACAGCTTCAGAAAGGTGATGTTAAGTTGAAGAAAGCTCACAGAAGAGTCTTAATGGCTCTCCAGTAGAGCCTTAATTAAAAGTGTGGGAGTCTTGGCAAAAAGACTGTATCAAGTTACAGGCTTTAAAGAAAATTTAGAAGTAATTTGATTACATTCTCTAGACATCCATCACACTAATCAAGGGGCACTTCAAAATATACCACTTAAAGATAACATTATCCATCAGCTGAAAACTAAAAACAACTTGTATCATAAGATTGCATACTTTTAAGGAGGAAATTTAGTGGATTTATCATTAGGGTCAGATCCCAGCTTGACAAACGGTGGATCTTTCATTTCAGGTAAAGCTGGGAACATAGAATTTGTTTTCAGTCAACTCTGATAACATCAGTGTAATTAAAAGACCCTCCCTGTACTTTCTTTTGAAGGCATAAAAGGTAGGAATGATTATTAAGCTTCTGAATGCCAAACAAAGAATAAAATCACATGGACAGACAGCATTCCTCCTAACCTGTCAAACCTTCATTCCATACCAAAATCAGTCACAAGAGCAACTTTGATTTGTATTATTCACATTGATTTGTATTATTCATCATTATTATTGCTGCTGTCATGGTTCAACCCCAGCCACAACCAAGCCCACGCAGCCACAATCTCACTCCCCCACCAGCAGGAAGGGGGAGACTCAGAAGGGTAAAAGGTGGAAAACTCTTGGGCTGACATAAAGGCAGTTTAACAGGGGAAGCAAAGCACACTTGGCATGCAGGCAAAGCAAACCAAGGAATTAATTCACTGCTTCCCATGGCAGGGCAGGTGTTCAGCCATCTCCAGGACAGCAGGGCCCCACCACATGTGATGGTGACTCGGAAAGACAAAATGCCATCTCTCAGAAGATCCCCCCCTTCCTCCTTCTCGCCCCCAGTTTATATACTGAGCCTGATGTCACATGGCATGGAGCATCCCTTTGGTCAGTTGGGGTCACCTGTCCTGGGTGTATCTCCTCCTGACTTCTGTGCCCCCCCAGTCTCCTCACCAGCCTGGCAGCAGGAGCAGCAGGAAAGACCTCGGCTCTGTTAGCCCTGCTCACCAATAAAAAAACATCTCTACATTATCAACCCTGTATTCAGCACATATCCAAAACACAGCCACCAAGAAGAAAATTAACTCTAGCCCAGCCAAAAAACCAGCACAGCTACAAAGCACACTGCTGAGAATTGCCCACAGTAGCAAGACAGAGGGCACTAAAATCTGGAAACTAGCACAATGTTGACATAAGGGAAAGGGGACTGAGGCTCTTAACAAAGCCAGAGACTTCCGGTCTCCTGCAAGAGGGTGTTCTCTTGAAATTTCCTTCTGCCTAGTTTTTCCTTCAGTAATTACCTTTTTTGTCATGATTTTCTTCCCACTTCACTCTTTCACTCAAGTATATTTAGGTCTTGATGAATAGCAGGAGTTAAGACCCATAACACAGGAAAATGAAAAAAGGATGATGGAAGAGCAATCTACAGTCCTTTATCCAATAACACCCTGAGACTGAATATAGTCTTCTTGTGGTTAGTGATCCACCTGTCTTTGCCCATTTGTCTTCTGCCTGGTGGTAAAAAACCCTAACACAGGTGTGACACCAGTATTTGATCAGTTACAAGCCCATACAAAGCAGTGTTCTTTATTCAGGTCTGTACTGTTATTGGAACATCAGTTTTCTTTTGAGGAGAGTTTCCTCAGGATCCTGAGCTGCATTTTGTCCATTAAACCACATTACTGCTTTTGCCTGTAGCAGCTGCCCTGCTGACAAGAAATTTCTTCCAGATTCAGCAAATAGATAATAGTTCCCATGGTGAATCTTTGAAAAACAGAAGTTAGTGATATGACCCAGTAAATATCCATGCCTGATATTAAAACAACAACAACCTAGGAATTTTCAAGGTGGGGCTTTATTTCCCTAAAATTCTGCTGTTACTCTCCAAGTGACAATGTCTTACTACAGAAAAGCTTCCAGTAAAGCTGCTTTATTTAATGCTACTGTTACCCATAACTTTCCAGCCTTCAAAGGGAGTTTTTCTCAAATAGAGAATGCAAAGGAGCCCTCACCCACACTCACTGGCAGGTTTACTGCTAGAGCTGAAAAATTAGTAACTAGTTTATCGACTTTTTTCCCGTAAAGCACTTAAACCATTTCAGACTAACAGCTTGCTCTGATTTTAAGAAAAAAATGTAAATGTTAGTTTTAAAGTCTCATTTAAAAAAAATATTGCATCAACAAAATTACTGTTCAGTTTCTCAGAGTGTGGCTCTTCTATTTTATTCAAATACAATCATTTTGAATTTTTTAAAGGGAATATTTTTATTGCTCTTTTATCATGATATTGCTCTGGTTTATGCATAGTGAAATTATAAATGTAGTCTTCTTACCCATCCTGACCTAAAACAAAAATGCAGCACCCTCATTTGCAGCTATCTTTGATAAAATTCCAAGAGCACACACAGACGAAAGCATCAATTGGAAACGTTTCAATTTAAGACAGATACTGCTTCTGCACTTACTGGCAAGCAATCCAATTCCATTGGCCAGCGATCCAACCCAAGCAGTCTTGCCTTTCCCTTCTCCAAAAGCATCCAGCCACTCTAAGTACAAGACTCCCACCGCCAGCGGTGATCCATAACACAGGAACTGGGTGAAGAAGGAAACGACAACAATCACCCAGCCCCAGCCACCATCTGGTGGCTTCCGAAATACCATCTTGGCAGCTGGGTGCAGAGGCAGGGGCAGCACCTGTGCAAACAAGACCCAAACAGAAGAGAGTGTTAGAAACATGCCTGGCCAGGGGCTGTGAGCACAAGGGAGCTGTGCAGAGAAGTCACGCTCAGCCAGGGGCTGGGTTCAGCCACCCCTCGTGAACAGCTGCAGCACAGCACGCAGGCAGTGGAAATGGGAACTGCCACACTGCACCTCTGCTGGCTAACAGAAAGACAGCACCTAAAGCATCATAAGTTGTACATACACCAGCACTGTATGACAGAGAAGCATTTCATTTGCTGAGTGCTAAATAAGCTTTGTGAAACCTTCAGGCAATAATGTCTGCCACGGTTCAACAAAAGAGCCCCGTGGTCACCTGCTGTTAAAACCATGGACCTCAAAAAAGGAGCAAAAAATCTATACTCAGTTCCAATCTCAGCACAGCATCTTTCCATTTACTAAGGTGTTTGCCACCAGACAGTGCACTCTGAGAGGGGCAGATCAAGAGGAGGACTGACATTTTGACAGTAGTAACAGTTAAGTACTCTGCTCTGTCAACAAAGCGATGTGTGGAGAGCTGCATCCAAAAATCACTTTGAATATATTAGTGAAGTGAGCTCTAAGGCTGTGTACAGGTGTGGCTCATATGCCAAGACATGACAGCAGGAAACATGCATACAAAAATCTGCTATAACCTGTTAGAGTGTCTGCCCTCAGTGCAGTTGGCACACATCAGCCTTCCCCAAACTGGCAATCACTGCCTGGACTCCAGAAACACCACCTTGCTCCTGTGCACGGCACAATCCATCACCTGTGTATCTATGGCTTTAAATAATCCTCACATCTTCTGAAGACTAGTGTGTGAATGTAGGGATCAATACTTCTAAAATCTAGCAAATTTAGAGGTTTTCCAGGCTACATTGCTCTGGAGTCTCCCTGTGCACAAAGCCAGCCTGCCTTCCCTCTCTACAGGGAGCAGTCTGCCCAAGTGATGAACACAAAACATATGCTCTGCTCCTGGCTCTGCCACTAACCAGATATGTGATTCTCAATAGCTTCATTTCCTTCACCCTGGAAGACAGAAAGAGGTAAGATCTTACCCTGTTTTCTTCATGAAATATTCTCAAGGACCATCTCCACACTGCAGCTTGAGCATTAAGACTGCTGCAGTAACAGCTCTGCTCTGGGAGACTCCCAAGAGGCAAAGCAGAGAAATAAATGCATTGCTCTGCCTTTTTGACTTAGGAACCCAGAGGAAATGGAAAAAAATTACTGCTGTATGAAAGCAATGAGGAAAACAAGCAGACAATAACAGAATTCCCATTTGAGATCCTCATACCCTTTTCTTGGGCAATTTTTAAGAATTTGCATGGAAAACTTAACAAAAACACTATAGTATAAAATTTTGAGGAATTGTATAGAGACATGAAAAAGGCCAGTTCTAGTTTACAAATGAACTTAAATATTATTTTGAGGGTAGATACTCACAGATGATGGTAAGAATCTGTCAGCTTCCTAGAAATGTACCTTCATGTGACAACCACCTGCAGAAAAAGAACAAAGCAAGTTTTCAGCCAACGTATCACTGCAACAGTTAACACAACTCTGGAAAAATGGTGGCTTGACATGAAATTTCTTCTTTTTAAAATCTTTCCAGAGGAACTTCAGAAGCAAACAAGTTATCTCAGTGGAGAAGTACTGATCTCCTGCAATTAATTAACATCTGACAGCAGCCTTGAGCCCTCAAACAACAAAAACACCGCCAACTAATGTAAAATACATTTTGACATCCTGGGTCCTTTGGGAGTGATTTACAATTTTAATATACTGACTGTCCTTGAAGATACAACATTCCCAGTTACAAATGTTACAAAGTTATTTGTTTCAGCTTACAAATGTAAGCTCTGACTCACCCCAATGCCTGGTGAGTGTCCCTTGATCCTGTGAGATGCAAGGGTGGCAGCTGGGATAGACAGAAGTCATAGGCACTTTCCTATAACAATACCTTTTACACAAAAAGGGATCCCTGTATTTCTACATGAAATACTTGAGTTATTTGAATGCAGTCCCCAAGAGCTGACCTATGCATCTGTCCATGAATTAAGTGATTTTCACTTGGCTTGTTTTGTCCCTGCCTAAAGGAAAAAATAGTGGAAATAAGTAACAGCTTTAAAAGCAGACAATGAGACAAAGCAAGGAAGTTTTCAGAAAAACTCTACAATAATGGAGGTAGACAGTGAATAGCCCCAACTCATATTTGTTTAAAAATAAACTTTAAAAAACAAACACATTTTAGCTGTTACATTGATTTCCATTATGTTGGTGCCCTAAAATTTAGCACAAAGACAACTCTTGAGTTCAGTTCTGCTATTCTAAACATTTCATGGGAAGGAAGCAGGGACTGGGCAGGAGAGGAAAAAAGTTTTTGTAGTCTTAAGTCACGTAGTCTCTTCTAATAGAAAGACTAAAAACCTCTGGATTAGTTTGTCACCTGTTGCAGTACTGCAGAGTATAATTGAATTTAACCAATGGTACCCAATTTACAGCAGTAGAAGTGCTGACCTTCTACATGCTGATAACTCCTATTTTGCATCACAAATCTCTTTTGCATCTTTTAGCTGAATAACAAAACTTCAGGTATCAACCATCTCTGTTCTCTGAATGTTCCAAGCCATTTACAGTCCACAACTGTCAAGCAAAATGTAAAAACAGCCATCATTTTCCCCCTAGAAATCATCCCCTGAGGTATAACAGGTCTATAAAATTCCAGGGTTTTTATTTGGTCTTTAATGACCTGGCTTTCCCTTCCCTTCCCCTCTCTTTCCTCCTCCTCCTGTTTTTGCAGGTTATTCCTTCACTCACACTTCTGTGTGCCTGATACCTAAGTTGAGATATTTTCTAACTCCTCTGAAGGCCACAGAGAGCAGGGAGCTGCCAGACCTGCATGAGGAGCCTGTTCTCCAGAGCCCTCTGCTATGATAGTCAAAGATGTCCTTGACAACCAAGCCACTGCTGGGACCATGGATATCAATCAACTTTCTATTGGCACATTATTTCATGCTTCTCCAAAAGGGGCAAGTTGTACTGTAATAGCTTGGTAGCAGGGAAAAGATCTGACAGTGACAATTAAACCTTCACTTTCATGGACATCAAATCTGTGTATTGACTTGGGAGGGATCCAAAGTGCCTTTCACTATTTTCTGTCTGTGTAGAAGGAGGACACAAGCTGTAAAGATAAATGTGGACACCAAAAACGAAGAAGCAGAAGCCCACACAGAAGTGAGTGAGGGCAGTCAGTAGTTTTGGGGTTTTTTCTCAGAACCAACCAGGAAGACTTGTGTGACCCTGGTAACAGATGAACAACTGTTTAAGATTCAGGATTCAGGTGGGAACAGCTTCACAAACCTTTCTGTTCACTAAGCCTAGGGATATTGTTTCAGACTCCAGGAAACCAAATCAAATTAAAAATACTGAAAAAGAGACACGAAGCATAAAGAATTGAATAGTAACTTGAAATTTGGTGAGAAAAAGCTTTTCAGTGAGTTGTACTCACTGCGAATAAGAATCAGAGGAAGAGAGCTGCTTGATGAAAGCCTTTACCAACCACAACAAAAAGAAACCCTAGAGAACAAACTGAACAACAGTTTAAATGTGGAAAGAGAGAAGTGTCTGGCTGCAACTATTTGCTTTGCTCTGAGCACCATTATCACAACACTGAACTCCCTTCCTATAAATCTTAGAATTTGGCTTAAAGATGACAGAGGAGCACAAAAAAAGAACATGAGTACCACTGAAACATTAGCCCTCAGCACAGCAACTTGTATTAATCTGTGGCAAAGGGACTCTTGAGAAAGACAGTAGCAATGTGATTGTTTCCAGTTTGTTCTTTGTGCAGCCAGAACCCGGGTAAGTGTGTTGCTTTCTGCGAACAGCACATGGCTGCTAAGAAAGCTGATGTCAGCAGACACACTGTGAATAACACTGGGCTCGTCAAGTTTTGCAAGGCACTGCTACCAATCAAGACGGTACCAGCCAGAAAAGTAACATCCCTCATTTTAAGCTGAATCAGACTTCTTGTAAATTTCTGTTTATTTTTCAGGCAAGTTCTTGCAATTATCATCTGAAATTTCTGCTACCCTTCGCTTGCAAGTAACACCTAGAGCATGAGACTGGTGCATTAGAGCTGCTTTTAACATGTTCATCATTTCCAAACACCTGCACGTGTACTGACACAAGAGCACAAGCATTGTATTAAATTCACTGGAAGATGCATCTGTACTTCCATGATATCAGACTTTAACTGATGTTCTAACTACAGTAGCTCTTGTGTGACACTGAATATATATATATATATATCTACATTTCCCTTCTAGCTCTCAACATTCAGGTCTGCCTATTTCTCACATTTCCCTATTTGCCCATCTGTCAGTTAAGCAAGAGAGTTGTCAATATCAATGTTTCCTTCTATTTCTCACGGATGACAGAAGTGTGAAATTTAAAAACAAAACAAAACACCAGAACAAAACTCACCAACAACATAATGTTTTTCTATTGTGCAAAATTAGTTTACATTAAGAAGCATCAGTGGGGCAGCACATAAACCAGTCAGCTTTGTACAAATCTGTCAGCTCAGCAGAACCAGTCCTACCTGTTTCCAGAGCCTCACTGCTCCAGAGCGGATGGAAACCCCCCCGAAAGTACAACTTTAGTGCCTGTCGGTCACTAGCACGCATCCATGCAGGCAGATGGAGCCGGCGCTGCTAGAAACCTCCAGCCAACATGATTTACCAGAGATCTCCTCTGCAAAACGAGAGCACGATGTGCGCCGCCTTACGCATCACAACCTACGAGGGCTCCCTTCAGCATCTGTCCCCTCAGTCCGTCCGTGCCCCTTGGCCAGGGTCTCCGTGGGGATGGATGGCCTCTTATAGCCCCCGGCTCGCCTCGCCTCTCCCCACGCCCTCGGGGCCAGCCCCCAGCCCCGTTACACATTGACGCCTTCCAGCTCCAGGCCGGTTTCGACGGGAAGCGCTCATCCGCGCAGTGACGCGCACCAGGAGGTGACTGAAGGTCGCCCTCGCCGTCCCGATGCCACACACGGCCGAGCCACGGTGCCCCGCTCCGGGGCAGCCGCAGCCGCCGAGGTGCCACGGGGCGCCCGCAATGGGCACCCGCGGAGGTTTGCGGGCACGCACCGATGGCGACGGGCGCCCGCTGCCATGTGCCCGCGGCAGGTGCTGCTGTCGCACACCGCCCAGTGCCCACCGGATGCCAACAGGGCACACCAGGAGGCACCGCAGCCAACACCGAGGGGTGGTCGTCGATGGGAACCGCGAGGGATGCGCTCGTCCCGGGTCGGCGGCACGATCCGCTCCTGTTCCTTTTCCC